>VXAK01017047.1:60842-148061 GCA_013399435.1 Arenaria interpres | reverse complement strand
GCTCCGCGCCGTCCCGTCCCCGCCGCCGCCCCGTCCCGTCCCGTCCCGTCCCGTTCCGTTCCGGAGTGACTCCGGCCGCGCTCCGCCGCCTTTCAGCGCGCAGCCCCCGCCCGCCGCGCGGCCGCGCCCCCGTGATGTCAATGTGTCACTCCGCGGCCGCCCACAAATCCCGGACTGGACTTCCCAGCCCCGCCGTCACCCGTCCCGGGGCGCCCGCCGCTGCCGGCCGGCAGGGAGCGCGGAGGAGCGGGATCCCGGGAAGGGGGGGTCTGTGTGTGTGTGTGTGTGTGGAGGTTGCGGAGCTCAGAGGGGTCCCCGCACACCCCCCCCGGTGACAGCGGGCCCCACCTGCGCGGGCGGCGGGAGGGGAGCTGCGGGGTGAAGGCAGGGACGGAAAGAGAGGGTTCGTTTTTACCTCCCAACCGAAGGGCTCCGGCTGCGCGGAGCCGCTCTGGCGCTGCCGCCGAGGGACCGTTGGGTGCGTTTTCGCATCAGCACCTCAGCAGGGTCGAGCCAGGCGGAATAGCTGTTCCTTTATATTCCTAAAACGTTTCCGCTCTTTTCAGCCTCTTAAAGAGGCAGCTGAGGGCTCCGGGCAGCGTTCGGCCTCGCAATCCCCCCAGGAGATGGGAAACGGCTCTTCCTGCCGTCTCGCGGCGGGTACCGAAGCACCGAGAGAGCGCGGAGCCCACCCGGGGGTCTTCCTCCGCCGCCCTCCGGCCCCGCTCTGCAAGGTCCCACCCGCAGCTCACCGCCGCGTTTCTGCCGGGGTGCTGAAGACATCACAGGGATGCCTTCAAAGCCATTGTTTTTGAGGCCAAATACTATCTTTGGTTTGGTTTTTTTTTAGTGACTAAAGTGTTTTAAAGGGCAACTGAAAGAACGTGGAAAAAGGATGTAAAAAGAAATCAAAATTCCGAGAATTATTTCATAACAACACGCAACGTATTGGAACAGTTGAGACTTCCAGCGCCTGGCTGAAGATCGCTGCGGCCCCAAGTTTATCTGACACATTCTAACTGGCTCTTTACAATCTCTTTCACAAAAATCATATTCTTCCACCTTTTGCCCCAAAGAAATAAAATACGTATTAAGAATACGTGGAGCTGCTTAGGAAGAACATTCCTCCAAAAGTAAACAATCCCTATAAACAAGAACACAGCAGTGCAAAGGTATTCTTCCGTGACATGGTCTGTCCACTCAGACCACACTCATGGATGTTGTGCAATTATTTTTCATTAAACTTCACTAGGCTTAGAAAGAAAATACCCAAACTACTGCTTTGTTTTGTTTTTTTTAAATTTCCATCATTATACAAAAACTTCATCCACATATTTCTCTATGAAATAAAATATTTATGCGTTAAAGGTTATACACTGAGTATCACCAGTACTCCTAAGTTTGTCGTTAACAGACTGCTGATACAAGCAAACTATAAATACTGCCTTCCCATTGCAGAGGCTCAGGTGAAAAACAGCAGCATAAAAATCTTTGGCATGGACATAAAAACATCCCAATTCATCATTAGTATTGCTAGGGGAATTAGAAAATGCGATTGCTCACCAAAAGCATTCTCAGACACACTATGAGCGCAAAGTACAAAAGCATTTTGAGTGGAATCAGTCTGAAAACTTTGGAACCTGACACAATCTAAAGGAACAACAATTCCTACCGAATAACAAAAGCAACCGGGAAAGCTAACAAAAATTACTACTCTGGGGTAGCGCTTAGTGGTGTAAATCTATCTTCTCCCATTCTATTTTAGATTTTTTTCACAAAACAACTCTTGTTTTGGATAAAGACAAACCAAAAGACGCAGCATTTAGGCAGAAGTGCTACGTACAGCAGTTCTGGCAGGGACAGGGACAGCGGGAGCATCAGAGGCAGCAGCAGGTGAGCTGCAGGTTAGCGGTGGGTAACCAAGCCTTTTGGCTTAGCGGGGCTCTGAGAACACTCACATTTAGCAACTGACTTCTCACAGAAGTCCATATTTATTTTTCCTGCTGTAAAAACATTGCTTAACACCTTTCCTTTCACACCTCCAAAGCTGGTACTACCTTAAAAAAACACCTATGCCAAGCGTAAAAGCTTGATTTTAGAAATACAATACCAGGCTTAAATGGGTCAGTAAAATAACCAAGAATACTGGCAGCGGTTTACTATCACTTGGCACCCAAATTAACACTTAGCTGAAACAAGGGCAAACCCTACAGCTATGTCAGAAGCCTCTCCACAGGCTCAAGCAAACATGCCCGCATGTCACGCAAGCCATCTCATCAGACTTTTCTTGGAAATGATAGCAGCGAGCAGCTTTTGTTAGAAAAAGGAGAGCTAAAGTTCTGGAGAATAAACTGGCAACTTGGAAGGGGATTAACACACCTTATGACTGCACCCTGGCACAGCCCGGGTCTGAGGATTGACACACAGACAGGGGTGCCATGCAACCACGTTATTTTCCGCCTCCAAACCGTCGTCTAAAGGCGCCCGTCTCTCCCCCTGACAAGAAGTCAGGAGGGACCAGCCCTCTCTGCCCAAAGTTAATCCTTCTGAAAAACCTCCCAGAATTAGGTTCAAGAGAGTGAATGATGGCTGATAGTCGTGATTCAATCCCCGTTTCCGCTTTCACTTTGAGGATCATGTACTGGAGATAATCTCCACCTTCTGCAGTCGTACGCTACTTCTCCCTCGTGCAAGCTTCGGCGCACCGAAAGGCACGTTGTATAGAATCACAGCAGAGTCCACCATTGGGTTTTGTTTGTTTTTCTTTCTAATCCACACCCAGAAGGAAATTTCTTCTCTAGGCCACTTGATTGACCGCTACAGGTAGTGAATGACACCTTTGTAAAGATGAATTGGATAAACACTGTGGTCCTCCCACTATCGGGAATGAGTAACACTGCTTTGGTGTTGCATCCCACCTGGGAATACCACTGTATTTCCCCCTGAGTGGCATCTCCCAGCCCCTGCTAAGGCACAGATCCCAGTCAAGAAAGAGGACACGTACTCAGTCGTGGACACGGGGACTTCACTCCTCAGCAGTTTGAGGTGGCTTAGTCTGCGAAAAGCAAGAACTATCCTATCTATCAGCACAGTATCATTTCAGAGAGAAGAGGTGACAAACAGCCCATTCTTGAAGCATTCGATATTCACTGGTCCCATCACTCATCTTCTGTGGTGATAACCATCTTGAGCCAATATAGCTTTGAGGAAAACTCAGCAGAGAAAGTGTTTACCTTTACACAAGTTATTTGCCAGTTAATAACCAACCTTCACAGCTGTAATAACATTTCTAAAGTTACAGAGGAATTATACAACAATTTTAAAACCCACACACATTAGCATTTATAACGAAATTAGAAACAAAATTGTTGTGCCAGTCTTACCTGGAGAACGTGTAAGTCATGTATGTTCCCTGCCAGCTGTGCAGCGATCATCCTGCAGAGGTGGGTGTTGGAAGGAACAGCTGGGACCTGCAGCTCCCCAAAGCTTTGTGCCTCGGCCACTTTGCTGTTGCACTGGGTGGAACATGGTGGGTTGGTGGTGTTTGGAGGCTCAGGACCCACAGTGCACTCAAGAAAGCCTTGGAGACTCTCAGTGCAAGGAAACAATATGTGCTTGTTGTGATAAGACCAGTAGAACTGAATATTTAACACTTACACTGGTAAGCCTACATGTATTAAAAAAACCCCACCACAACAAACTCCAATAATTGGGGTTGTTGAGCCTGGAGAAAAGAAGGCTCCAAGGAGACCTTATAGCCCCTTCCAGTATCTAAAGGGGCTACAGGAAGGATGGGGAGGGACTCTTTATCAGGGAGTGGAGCGATAGGATGGGGAGTAATGCTTTTAAAAGGAAGGAGGGTAGATTTAGATTAGAAATTGGGAAGAAATTTTTCACTGCGTATATGTTGAGACACTTGCCCAGGTTGCCCAGAGAAGTTGTAGATGCCCCATCTCTGGAGGTGTTCAAGACCAGGCTGGATGGGGCTTTGAGCAACCTGGTCTGGTGGGAGGTGTCCCTGTCCATGGCAGGGGGGTTGGAACTCGACGATCTTTAACGTCCCTTCCAAGTCCAACCATTCTATGAATAGCCATTAAACATCACTGTAACAATGAGAGTTGCGGACGGTTTCTGAGCAGCTCATTGAAAATCTTGCTGGTCCTGTCTTAAGCTGGCTGGTGCATGAGATGAAATAAAGCTATTCCGAAGAGCTGCAGGGAACCCCACAGGTGCTGTGGGGACAATGCTGTGCATTACCCCAAAAAGGGGCAATGAATCATTTCAGGGTACGGAAGAGAAAGTGAAGGATGATGTGAGGCAGCATTTCCCACCACGCTTTTGGCTAGACGGGTTGACCTTTATCTGAGATCAAAGGCACCAGCAGCTGGGGATTTCTTCAGCTTCTGTTCAAGGACTGTTCTTAAAGTTCTCTGGAGAAGTGCAGCCACGTAGAGCTGGTCCTTGCCGTCACCGCGCTGGCTGGGGATTGGCACACAGGAAATCCTCAGTTGCAAATGCAATCTCAAGTTTTCTCTTTAGAAGATAACATCAGTTTTTCTTAGAAGCGGAAGAGATAGTAAAAGGCAGCAGCCGGGCAAACCTCTGAGAACAAAGGGACGAACCTCAAGGTGAACCTGCTTCACGCACATTTGAACGTTGAATCAATGTACAGGGGAAACGCTGCAGAGCTGGGGGGTTGGTCCGTGCCCAAATTCAGCACGAATGAACAAGAAAGAAAATGCAAAGGTTTGTAGAACAAGTTGAGAGTTTGAGAACACGCTTCCCCCCTGCCCCATGTCTTGTGCCCTACCAGAGATGCCAGTGTTTTCCTTGGGTTGTCCTCCCAAGCCCGGTGAGCAGCTGGAGACACGGGGTTCGGTGGCCAGGTCAGTGACACATGCCAGCTATTTCTGACTCACTGAAAGCTCAATTTGGTAATCGGGGAAAGTGAGAAACACTTGGGGGGGTGCAACTTGGGTAGAACTTATATGATTTTTTCTGGCCTTCCCAAGTGGTATTTTTTAATGCTATCTTACTTTTGCTGTGAAGAATAGCAAGGGAACTTTTGCTGTCAAAAATGTAATTGAAGACAAATAGCATTGAGGAAAAGCTGTAGGAAAGACAACACATCCGTAAAGGCACCCAACAAGAGGGGAAATGTCACTCTCCTAAGGGCAGGCCACAGCACATCTCGCCATTTTTCACTGCTCACTTGCCTCAGAGGCAACCGGCACATTCACATTTCCCCTTCAGATACCCACAGTTACTTGTTTTCTGGTCAAGTCTGTTTCTTCCTCCGAGAACTGCCTCTGTAGACTTCACGTTTAGCTGCTGTACTAACTGTCTGCGATACTCTACTAAGGCACCGATGATGCCTTCATTACTTTGTATTAATTTTTAACTCTTTTAGCAAGTTAGCTAATATTACTTCATCTGCCTGTATAAAAAAAAAAAAAGCTTTGTGAAAAAGGAAAACTGTTATTTTTGCTTAATACAGATTTTATTCACGTCTATTGTAAATGACATTACCTGCAACCCATTGCTTTCTGTCTTAGCACTAAGCAAACATGATTCCTTGCACAGAAATTAGAATAAGCTCTGGTGCATTGCAATTTTGACTGACAGGAGAGTATTCCTGTGTTGAATTACATTATCACAAAAACATATATATATATATATTGTAGTTTTAACATCACTAAGGAGAAGAAAACAAGGGTCTATGAACCTAAGAAGAAGGCTAAGTGTTAAAAGCTCTTCTTTCTTTCTTGTAATTTTGGATTGTGCAGATTTCAGAATGGCTCGGTCCTGACCCCGCTGTGTCCATTTGCTGTCAGAGGCTGCAAAAAGACTCATCGCTGCAAAGCCACAATATAAAAGCGTTACTCAATTTAGAGAGCAATTGTTTGGGTGTCTCCTTTGGCCCACCTCTTATTTGAAGGCTTGGCATCTGAAGGCTCAGCTTTTTCTATTGGGATGTTACCAGGTGAAAATTTCGCCCACACACGGGATCAAGCGGCTGAGCAAAGCCCAGCTCCCCAGGAGGAAGCCGCCCGCTCGAGCCCTTGAACGCCAAAGCGGGGTGCGGTGGCAGAGGGTGCAGGACAAGAACACGCTCAGCGGAGCAGCTCTCACGTCTCTCCTTCCTGACAGCTCCTTCCAACATGAATTGTATCTCTGAAAGGTGCCAGATTCCTGGATTGTGGCATCAAATCCCAGTCTCCCCAGTTGTATTCCGCTGCATTTTTAGCATGCAACTGAAATAAGAAAATTGCAACATTACTGTGAAGACTATACTGACTCAGTGGGTGGAGGAAATCTGCACATAATTTAATTTCTGCAACCATATGAGCTTAAGTGGGTTGTCTTTTTTCTTTTTTTTTTTTTTTTAAGGCCAGTAAGCCTGGTTTTCCATTTCTCTTGCTTTCTTTTACAGCTGAGTTAGGTAACAAACAGGTAGAGCTACAAAGATTTTCCTGGTGGAATTAAGTACTGTAGATCTAGCTGTGTAAGTATGTGCTGAGAGCTGTGTGAAAGGAGGTGGCTGCTTTAATTACAGCTGATAAAAAAACTGGCCAGAGGAAATCCACCGTGACGGAATAATAGCATTTAGCTTCAAAAACAACTGAGGAACAAACTTTTCCCATCTCAGTTTGAGAAGTGGCCACTCCCCAGCTGTGGACTGCATTATCAGAGAAGGAGGTAAAGCTCTCTGCTAATTTAAATACATGGCTCTGTGTATGTTTTCATTATCCAGCCACTTGTGGCGACTCGGGTATTAGTACATCTCTACGAATGCCTACACTTTATCAGGTTGTGCAATCCGTCACTGTCAGCTGAAGGAGGTCTCAGGAGCAGCGTTTCTAATTTGATTTGAAAATATACATGGAAACTCGAGACTGCTTTTAGCAAGAATGATGGGGTTGGCCTAATGAACGCAATCTCTTTTGTCACTCTCAAGAACAGTGTGCCAACAGCTACGTTTAGGTTCCCTCCACAGCTGTAACAGCTTCTGTAGAGAAGAAGTAACTTAAAGTCTATGTCACGTTCCTCGTTCTGCTTTACCTATCGAAAGGCATTTCAATCAGATTTGAACAGACCACCTTCAATTCCCTGGAATGCAAGCCACGAGGAAGTTTTTCCATGGATCCCTTGAAAAGAAGTTTGCACCAAGCTATAATTTCTTTTTCCACAGAAACTTCTTCCCCTGAATCTTAATCCAGGTGTATGATATCAAATGATGCTCATGAAAGTGCGTATCCAGAGACCCAGTTCTCAAATAGCTCAGCTGTAGTCATTGCTTTTGGACCAGAAACTGGCTACAGGAAAATGAACATGCCACTGAATGTCACTGTAGCAGAGCCACACATACTTCTGGCTGCAGTATCATCCACTTCAATACATAAGTATTTACAGATTTTGACTTCTCATAGGAAAAAACTGACCAACCAACCAACCCCACACCTTTCTTTTTTATGGTTGAAAAGACATGGAAAAGATCTCTCATTACAACCCTACAAGAGTAGAGCAACAGCACTGGTAGTTTGTTGCGTCCTTATAAGAGAACAAAGCAATATAATTTTGCTATTAACCTGTTTCATTTTTTTCTTTCCCATTTTCTGAGTTTTACTTCCGAAAGGTGCTGGTTTGCATTTGGCAACTGGAGTATTAGGTGTCAAGATATCCCTTGTATGTTTGATGTGGTTTATCATACTCTATGAGAGCTTGCAAGTCACATTTTGAAATTTTGCTCTCTACTAACAACTCTCTGTCAAGGAATATTCAATGTCATGACACCAGATCCTAGAGAAATCAAAGTTAATCATGGTTTCCTTTGCGACTGATGAAGTCAGGAGACTTCTGTATTTTGGAGATAATTTGTGTCTTTGCTCTTTGTTCTAATTATATATCTAATATATCCATGTTTTCTACATATACATATATAGAAAAAGTTTTTTTATATAGTTTTCTCTATATACAAATATAGAAAAATTAAAAAATATTATCCCTCAAGAGCTTTTGGGTTGAAAAGGTCAGATATCTCTCACCAAAAAAAACTGGGGAAACCCTTGACAATAACAAACATAAAGCACATACCGTCACGTTATTGATGAACAACCCTCTGGTTTCCACCAGGGCGGGAGACGGGCCATAGACGAGGCAGGAACCGTGCTGCTCGGATCCAACACAAGCCAATAGGAAAGCGTGTGCTGCCTCTCCTGCTGGCTGGCACCCAGCAGAACATGTACAGGCACACGCTTAACACGTGTATGTTATGACACCAAAAATCATGTGTTTGTGTGTGTGTGTCTCTCTGTGTCTGGGAGGGGGGGGTGGTCCCTCTTTTTGATTCCCTCAATAACTATTTTGAAACCACTACTGTTATTCTTGTTTCTTTCTGCAATTTGTTAAACACACTATTCTTGAGAAGCCAAAGAATTTCAATGTATTGAAACACACTCTGTTTAATGTACCTCAAAGACTAATTGAGATCTTGTATCTGTTGCTTCCCAAGCTCAGTGGCTCTGAAAATTATGGAGAAAATTGTTTTTTTCCCCTGAAGTACCACACTAACCTTCCACAACACTGCAGCTATGTTACTGCAGGATGACATTTCTTGGATCATCACTGTGATACTGAAGTATTCACAAGGGAAGTACTGTACTGTTGCTTACAGCTGTTTGCGTAGATTTACAGCGGAATAATCTGGCCTAAAAGAAGCATCTGAATAAAGATAAAAATGCCAAGTGTGCCCAGTTGAAAAATACAAAAGGCATTACCTTTTCTATTACCATTACCAAGCATTCTTTCTGCGTGTGTTTCCACTGCTTTTTATGTTAGCCTAGAAGTGTGGACATCATTGGCTGGCTGAATTCAGTGTTTGTAGTAACTTCTCGTCCTGTTTATTAAATAAAGAAAAAAAGCCCAACATCAGCTCCTTAATGGGTTCTAGTCTTTTACGCATGGAAGGCTAGATAGAGTATTCAAAAAAGTCTTCTTCAGCTCCAGCCGATACTGAGGTCAGCTGCTCAGCTGCTGTTTAGGTCCATACCTCTTAAGGCAAGTGAAATAGCTGGCATCACCAGACTGGATTTCAGCTCTGTAGAGGGTAATTATCAAAACTTAAACATCACTCTGTTCTTATAGCAAACTACCACTGCTTTTCTAATTCTTCTCTAAATGCCCCATCTCCAGAAAATTTAAACAGAAGCCTACGATATTCTTATGCAGGTAAGAGCCCGTTTTCAGGATGTTGCTACCATATGCTGAAGGTATTGTACAGGTTGTACATCAGGGCTCCCAGAAGTAGTGCTACTCATCGTTCATCATACAAACAGCATGATATGTGGGAAGCAAATGGAAAACAACATTTTAAGAGCTGGATCAGTGTCAAGAATTACTTTCCAAAAACATCTGCTGAACTTTTTTAAACTTGCCACATGAAAAAAAAAAAAGAGTTGAGTCAATTACAAACGCTCCTTTAGACTCATTAGCTTCTGTAGACTTAATTTTCCAGGGTGCCAATTGCTTTAAAGTAAAAGTGCTCAGCCCTTCTCAGGAAGACACAGAAAGAATTGGTTGCTCAGAGAGTTCTTTCTGAGTCAGGAAGGTGAATTCCTGTCATTGACCCTCTCTGGGCAGATCTTGAAAACCTTGTCTTTTATTCTTAGTAGTGTTATCGAAACGTACCGCCCTCACACTAAATAATACCTAGATGTCAAGTCAACTCTATGGCAATTATCAGTTTCCACCAGAATAAGTTACTGATATCACCTTATATATACATTTCATGGCAGTATTGAATATAAAAGATAACACTACTGAAAGGTAGATGCAAAAAGTTGAAGCTTTAGAAAAAACACCCAAACTAACCCAAAACCAGAACTCTTATTTAAGAGTTTTGGGACAAACCATAGGAAATATTTTATATTTGAAATAATATTAAAAATTGAGCCTGCCACTGAAACAGCTAAGAGAGATGAATTTTCAGCTCTCATACTGACATTAATTGTAAACTAGTAGAAAGTGCAGATTTTTTTTGATTGAAAGGAACAAGTTAAGTTTTCATCACGAAGGCTTTCCATAATGCCAGGAGATACCCTCCCCCTCCTCTGCCCCAAAGAAAAGGGAGAAAGCAAGCAAGAACCATGTCAGGTAAACCAACCAGATTATTTGTAACATAGAGAACTTCATATCTTTAGCAGAAGAATAGTTTGGTCATAAGCAAATACAAGCAGAAAAGTCAAATCCCAATCTCCTCATTCAGTGCTCTGTCACACAGATCTCCCACTGACTTCACCGGAAAGGATGCCTGAGTAAAAGCTAATGAACGTTTCTGTATTACATGTTTGTTTGATGAAACACGCCATGTTCCAAATCACTTTCACATCATCAGTACTTTCACATCATCAGTATTTTCAGCACTACCTGCTGCTCTGCTGAGCTGCGTAGAGGAAAACAATCCTTTCTGGCAGGGAATGCGAAAGAAGCAGCGGAACAAGGCAAGCGGAGAAAGAGGAAGGTGGAAAGGACAGAACAAAAGATGACGAAAGCTCAGCAGGAGGAGTAGATCGATACAGTCGGACTTGCCCTTGGGCAGAAACGTGCCAAGAGCTTCTTCCTCATTTCACAAAATGAGCACGAATAGTTCCTCCGTTTTCAGCACCTTCCCCCCATGTATCTAAACACCAAGCTTCACACCACTCTGCTCCAAGTTGTTCTCAGAGGAGAGATAAGCGAATACCATCTATGTGTAAGACAGGCAGTGACTGAGCTCCTGGAAAACAAATAGCTCTGTGGTATGGTCCGTGTTCTGTGTTATTAGCAGTCACTAAATGAAGCATCTCTAAGCGACAGAGCAAACACAAACTGGTAGGCACTGTCTGCGTGGCTGACGGGGCCAAAAACACACGAGACTGTTCCCACGGCACAGCAGCATCCAGCTGAGAGAAGCGTGACCATTTTTGAACATAACACCTCACAGCAGCGATTGCTACACTTAGAAGCCTTTCAGACTGCCGCCTGATCTCAAGAGTGAAATGCAGTTGTGCTGGGAAGCCCACTGCCTGGGAGAAGGCACTGGACATCACCTGCGCAGAGAGGGGGGCTTTGCAGAAAGACCTGCAGAGGAACAGACCCTCCTCCACTCCTGCTTTCAATACCCCAGCGCAGAAAGACTTTGGTCAGGCTACATTCTGTTCTAACTTTTTCTTTCACTGTTTCCCCACCCAACTTCATCCAAATTCTTAGAAAGGTTATGTACAGACTTGTACAAAACGGAGACTGACACTAACTCTTGGAGGATTTCCCAGAGCAAGTTTAACAGAGATTATATAACACGTTAAATCTGTGTTGGCTGGGGCTTTTTGTGTTTTTTTTTTCATTTATTTAATATAGATGTTATTATACTACTAGTTTATTCTTCCTACCTTAACCCTCCAACCACCCTTTCAAATAGTTAATTATGTTTTGCAGAGATTAAAAACCTGAGGTTATTATGTACATTTTATTTCCAGCCCTGAGATAAGGCAGGACAAACATGTTACAATTGGAGGGTCTTACCAAGTCATAACAACCATTATTTTCTCTCCACATATGCCACTATCAAAGTCAAGGCAGGCATCATTCCTTTAACTGATGTAACAGCAGAACTTTAGAGCTAGCACATTTTGTTGAATGTTCTTGACATTAATACACTTTCATTTTAAATACCATGATAATAGGCACCTGCAGTAACACAGTATTCTTTTTTAATTTAATCTACAGTCATTTCTTTTACAGGCTTAGTGCTTTTTTTGTACTTAGTGTAATGCTTGAGGACTTTAAAACAAAAAAATACAGCCCAAGGGTTACTAACAATCCCCTCCTCCAGTGGATGCTCACCATGAGGTTGATTTTGTTGTCATGCTGTGTAAGCTTCTCCCTGGGTGAACTCAGACAACACAATCTCAAATTAATTTGAAATAGTGACTATGTCCTTACCATGAATGGATGCTACATTGCTGGCAGGAGAAAAAATGGAGTATCAGTAAATGGTCTAAAACTCTTTGGGCAGTGCAGCAGAGCTTACCAACAGTGATGGCCATAGAAATAGCCCAGGACACTGCCTCACTTTCTCTTGAGGTCACTCAGGCTTTGCACAGCACAGAGGACACCCGTCAAGAATGGTGTTCTTCTCAGAGCTCTGCTCCAGTTCTGCCTCTGGAGACAGCACAGTGCTGCACAGCTGCTCTCACCCAGCCTAAGACAGGGCAGCACAAAATTTTTTTTAAAAGTGCTGTTCTGGGACCCTACTCTTTATGTCATGCCATCCTTTCTGCCTTGCATCACCTCTTGCCCCGGTGCTTCTCCTGGCTTCTGCAGCTTCCTCCACGTAATTCACACCAGCTCCTTAGCATGTCCTTTACACAAGCCACACATCTTCTATGAGGTTCTCTCAGGAGGTGACCAAGTAGACTTACATAAAAACCAGGAGCGAGGAACAAAATGGTCTGTAGGAGGTACAAGATCCTTTTGATGGCTACAAATTCTTCTAGAAAAATAAAACCTTTTTGAGCTTGTTATTGTTGCTGTGGGTTTCCCCTCTTCTCCATTGCATTGTTTTTCTTGTAGAGTTTAGAAATCAACAATGAGCAGACTTAAAAAGAAAGGAAGAAACTGTCCACGTGTGCTTTCTACTCATTTCTCTTCCTCCACACCCTTGCTTAGATTTTCAGTCTCCCAACTTTTGCTCTTCTCACTGAGAAAAGGGGAAAAATTGCCCTTCTTCCTCTTGATACCACTACTTGATACTAAATTTCTGAAGAATTCAGAAGAGAATCTGCCTTAACTATTTTTCTAAAGCTTTTACAACTGTGCTGAACCCTGCCAATAATATGATAATGAAATATTTCTAGGAGGAAAAAAAAAAAAATATTCTGTAAAAACTCTCTGCACCCATGGGGCTTGCTGTACTTCAAGAGGGGTTGCTCCAAAGATTTCAGAGGTCTGACTTCCATACACAGCAAAGACCGCGTGCTGCCCTTAGTGCTGTCCTGCTGCGATTGTTATCTTTTCCAGTCAAAGAAGCCCATTTTGGAGGAGAGGAGGCAGATGTGA
The DNA here is from genome assembly GCA_013399435.1 of Arenaria interpres. Classification (NCBI taxonomy): domain Eukaryota; kingdom Metazoa; phylum Chordata; class Aves; order Charadriiformes; family Scolopacidae; genus Arenaria; species Arenaria interpres. The sequence continues at coordinate 134,966 of VXAK01017047.1, read as the reverse complement.
GAATTTCTTTTTCCTGAAAGAAAGCAACTGAAAGGGTATTCTACCAGTTGCAAGAGCAATGCAGAAGCCAGGGCTGGTCCAGAAGAATGTAGTCTTTGATGCTAAAAAAAAAAAAGAACCAAACAAAACCAACCCAAACCAAAGCCCAAATAAAGTATGAATCCTAATGTCTGACACTTTATATACACCTTAAGTATCTGAAAGAGTCAAGCTTCAGAAACACATCTGCTAATCCAGTGCTGATGGGGTTAATGAGATCAAAGCCAGATTCCACTTTGTGCTCAGCAGTGAGACACTTCCTACCATAGGGCCAGGGTGACTGTGTCCCTCCTTCAGCTCACCAGGCACAACTAAATCAGCATCAAAATAACACCAATCATCCCCTACTCTGATTATAATCAGTATTCCCACTTTCTGTCTCCTTCCAGCTCCATCAAGCCCCACCTTTCCACATTAAAATCAGTCAGTGTTTAATTTCAGGGTAATCTTCCTAATTCACATGTTTATTTTCACACATTTTCTCTAGCTCCTCTCCCATCCCCCTCCCTGCCATTTACTAGTAAGGGCTCTGATGCAGGCACTTACTTTCTTACCCAGCAGACAAAGTGATCCCAAAACGCAGATCCCATGCAGTCAAGTAAGGAAAGAACATCTCTCCTACCATCTTCTTTCAAGTCTCTCTGGCAAGTGCAGGAAGGGGCCTGACAAAGCTGTATGCAGCCAATTGTGTTATCAAGGCACTTGGCACTACCAGCTGATCCTTGATTACTATTCATCCCTCAGGAAAATAAAACACTCTTTTGTAGTAAAAGTGTAACCGGTTACTATGATGCATTACATATTAACAAAAGCAGCTTTTTACCAAAATTACAGATGATGAAAGCCTGGAAGTGGAATCAGACCAAGGTAACCAGTTGTTTCTACATGTTTCAGATAGAAAGCAGACAGTTTAAGATTTTCACAGTGTTAAAAAGAAAGTGGTGGGTGAGTTATGCCACATGTTTGTACATAAAATGGTAGTGAGTTCTGTAAAACAAACGTTAAGGGTAACATTTTCTGTTGTAGCAACCTTTCTGGGATAGCATCCTACATATGCAACTGCCAGCGCTGTACTAACCTCAGTTTTCACAGGGTCTCTTTAACACTTTTGTGCTTTTCTTGAAATCCACACAGAAGTTTTCAACATGCTTCCATATTTTCCTTTTTTATTGATTTATTTTTTTTTAACCTAAGAGTACTGCTTATGAAAGAGCACAATTATCTGAAAGGCAGACTCTACACTAGGTAGAATTTGCTGGTTTGGTGGAATAATCCCTGCTTAGGTGGTGAGGAAGGAAGCGTTCCAGAATATTAAAGGATTTGTTTGTTTGCTAATCTACTTAAGCACCCACAGGCTTTAACACCCACAACTTGTGTGCTTTAGGGATCTTTCATGTCCATGGCCACTCTCGATGCAACTGCTCTGCATGGAAGCTGCAGATTCAGACCAGGGGCAGTGGAGCAAGATGACTATGGGACACTCATCTGAAAAGAGCTATATGGCTCTGGTCCTCCACCCCCCAGCCAAATCCTGCCCTACATCCCTCACAAGCAGTGCCTGCCTATACGTAGCTGCAGTAACCCACATGCTTTGCTACTTCTGCATCAAACCCAACCAACTCGTTAAGACAAGCAACCCAAGCGCCAGGAGAAGACCTCACGTGTAACGCCAGTGAGCCTGCACAAACACATTTCACGTCCTCAGTTTGGGAAAAACTCGCTGACAGAGAAGGGGGGCAGCTTTAACCGGCGTTAAGCAGCGCAGGCTCGATGTGAGCACCTACCCCTGTGTGAAATTTGAAGCTCTTGCCAGCAGTGTGGAGGAAAGACATGACCTCATTATTCCACAGCCCAGATAATCCGTTCCTGGATAAAGTGAGAGCTGACAAGTGTTTCACCTTGAAGGTTATCAAAGACCTTTCCACACTCTGCTGATGCGGAGGCATTTACTTTACCAAACAGGGATGTGAAAACTCCTCTGTTAGTAAAGGAGATAAAAAAAAACAGGGGGGTGGGGGTGGTTAAGAGCACACTGCCATGCCACACAGACACAGGGACTGAGAGGAAGAAACCAATGGCATTTCCAGAACCATTAATGCAAACAGGACATATTTGCACAAGTTGATAAAATATTTTTCTCAATATTTTGAGAGCTAATGCTCTAATTTCCTTCCATTTACCCCTAAGCACTTTCTCTAGGTAATTGCCTAGGGGGCCCTCTTGACATCAGCTACTCCCTTAGGACCTCCAGAAAGGTAGCTCGGCTCTTAGCTGGGATAAATCACTCTCTGGACCATCTTCTAGCATCTCTCCAATGACTGCTGAAGGAACCCAGAGCAATTCCACTCCCCTAATCTTTTAATTTAGATGAATCCAAGCTTTATTGCCGTGCGTTTTACACAGCCACGTGCAGTCAACGTGCTAGCCTCAAATTTTGTTGGAAGGACCCGTAAGCTGTTTGAGCGATGGCTCCACTCTAGTTCAAGGGGAAAGAATGTCATCTGGTTGCCATTGCCTTCTCTTGCAACACCTGCACTCTTGCTGGAGACCTGCCATGCAAACACAGAGCGGGGCTCACCCCCCCGCACCGGTCTGGCCCTTGGCAGACCACTTAACAGAGAAAACACACATCTCCTTCTCCTATCAGGACTCTGGAGTTGTTGGATTTAAGTCTGCAGGGAAGAATGACACCATTTAAAATATTTAACACAGAACACATAAAGCCCTGGAGAAAATGAATGGCTGAGTTTCCTACAGAAAAGATTAATAAAGGAACAGGTAGCAGTTGCAGAAAGAGCAGACACAAAGCTCAAGATCAGGAATAGGCTTCAGCCGAAATATTTGTCTTCCAGATGTCAACCTGCCATTCAAAACATGCCCAACTACAATTGCGATTCTGCATGCCTCTTGCTACTCCCTAGGAAAAGCTCTTCATTAAATTAGATCATTTACAGCACTTTCTTTCATGTCAAAGGAAAAGGCAGCAGCAAAAGCAAAAGATTTTGAGGTTCATAGTAGAGAAAAAATATTGCAATTTACTGCAACCATAACAATAACATTAAATACAAACACAGAAGGGTCACAATGCAAAACCAGTTTTCCAAACTCAACTCTGTCATGGGTTAGCTCCACATTGATCAGGACCACAAGACAGAGTTTCGGGCAGCTACTACAAGCTTTACATAGGCCATCTGGCTCCTGTGTCCACTTTGGAGTAGCTTCCTTCACGCTTCCTTGGCCACCACTGACTGGACTTCCCCATCACACGCGTCACAAGCAGGTTGAGGTGCAGGGCAGTTTGTAGCCAGCTCCCACTGGAAGCCACTTTCCATGCCCCTGACTGCATCAGCACAGGAGCAATCCCAAGGCACAGAAGTGTGAAAGAAGCACGTTCAGTTTTGTCCCAACTTTGTGATGACAGGATGCAAGGCAAGTTCTTTATGCCTGCTTTTTACCAATTCTTTCAGGGGCTTTTCCCAAGGTTTTGACAGTGGGTGCCTGCCTTCAAGGCATACATGTAACTCTTCAACTTCCAAGTACAATTCCTTCTAAGTTCTCTCCTAGCTAGCACTAGATACTGAGCTACCACAACTACTGGACATTTGCTTTTCTAGTATTGGTAAAACTGTTTCACCCACTCAATCGATTGCTTTCCCTGGGAGAGCCAGAAACAACTAAAAGCCTTAAGAGTCAGTCTCCTCCACAGCCCTGGTGCGTGCCTGTTGCAATAAGGAGGGATAGTTTTCCTGCCCATGAACTTGTGTCCATCAGTTCAACTTCAGCTTACTGAGCAGTACACGGCAAAACACCAGGCTTTACAGTTCGGCTTTCTCTTTACCTCTCTTTACCCCATCACAAGAGAGTTTGATGCCTGCTTCACAGGAAACATCCTCCACAGATGGCCTTCCCACAGCACCAGCCCACTGATGCTCAGTCACAGGGGCATTATGGTTGGCACCTGCCCAGCTTCTGAAGGGGAATGAGTCAAATGAGTAAAGAAACTAAAAGAAAAGAGCCAGCATACACAAACCAGAAAAATCAACTTTAAGGACACAATATTTGAAAGGCCTGACAAGCCTAAGTTCAATGATTTTGAATAACCATCTTTGAAAATTATCTTTATTCTGTCCCCAGTGTTTGCCCTCACACTGGAACTCAGTAAACCTTATGTTCTGTTCTCATTTAGAAACCGTTGGAAAATTATCCACAATAAACTTCATTCTTTTTCCAGGATTAAGAATTGTATGTCATACTTTCAGTGAAAATCTGTTTTATGCATTAGGGATAACATAGGACTGAACTTCTTTTCAAGTTAAGTGAAGACATTTTTGCATTTTGACCATAAATATTCTCCTGGTCATTTTTGGCAAACCTGTCAAAAGACATTTTATGCCATTTTGCTAGACTTTGTTATTGGAGGAAAAAAGTTGAGACTTCGTATTTAAACAAAATGTGCCTGAAACATTGAAAAGCTGATTTAATGTTAACAGTTCTGCAACTCAAGCAGTATTTGGGCCAAAAACTGCCTCCAAAAGATAATGGCAGGCAGGAAAAAGGCTGTATTTCTAAAGAACGTAAAGAATTAAGTCTAGGAACCACTTCAGCAGTTACAGAGAGGATGGGAGAGGGATGTTCTTCTCAGACGCCTTCTCTGCTGTTCATTGAGCCACTATCGTCCTATTAAAATTAGATCTCACGGAAACATCCAAACAACAATAAATGCGATTAACCCAGCAGAAGAAAGAATGCCTCTATCTTTGACTTACTGTGAAGCGCAGAGGTGTTCAGGCTTATATGGCCTCACACTGCAAGCAATTTGATTCAGTGCCAAGGCACAATGTGTTCAGTAAAACATGCTGTGAAGAGTTCAGCTCTGAATTAAAAACCACTCATTTAAATGACAGACTAACAGAAGATACTTTTGAAGTGCTCTGTCCTACAATGCCCTCATCAGTTAAGTTCCAATGAGAGGCTGAGGGTGCCAAAAGTGCTCACTGGACTGGATTACGGAAGGACTACGTTGCTCATGTGCTTTGACCAAAACTGAGTGTTTGGTTATTTTCCAAAATTTTGACAAGGTTTCAAGGTGCCAGTCCATGAAAACAACGATCTATCATTAGGAACGAAAAGGGAAATCATCATATCTTTCTTAAATCTCAATTTATCTGTGGCTTGAGATAGAGTAAGATTTTGAGTGGCATCAGACTAGCCAAGTTTTCCAAACAGAGTATTTGGGAGCAACATAAACCTTCTAGGGACTTCATAAATTTGCCTTCATTTAAATTTTTAAGAGTGTCTTTCTTTTTTAAAAATCAGGTTCCACAAACCCAATGAAAAAAAGGGAAGTTTCCTACATTTAAAATCTCTTAAGGGATGTAGGTATGTATCAATAGTTTTGGTACCATGTGGATAAATGTGGTACCGTGCGGATGAGAGGATATATGTTTGCAGAGATGTTTTTTTTTCCCAGAGCACAAACAGCAGTCATGGGCCAGCATTCTCCCCGAATGTCTTAAAATTCAGTATGTCAAATTCCCTCTGATGGCAACAGAAGTCCAGGTACAGAAAAGGCAACCAGCTCCTACCTGCCTCTCTCTTAGTTTCTTGGTTCAGACTCAGGCCTTGGTGCGTGTTCCCAAGGGATCCCAGCACTTCCCAAGGAATGGTGATCCAGTTTTGCCACTCATCTGGAGCATAACATTGTGTTATATTCAGGATAAAAAAAGTATAAACAGAATTCATTATTGGCAGTAAAAACTACAGTCTCTCTTTCCTCCCTTCAGGAACACACACTGGAGGAAAGTGCCAGGGGAAAATGGAATGGCATTTAATTTTTGGAAACGTCAAAAATGTAATGGTTACAATAAATGGTTTGCATCCTGAGCTTCAAGCTGGAGTGTATAGAATTTAGAAAAGAAGGGTAAAGTAGTTTCAAAAGCAGTTTTGATCCCCAAGGCAACTTTTCTAGTTTATAATTTTCTTAATTCCCTCTGTTGTACTATTAGTAATAGTCTGTTGTAGTACTAAAGAGTCAAACAATGGAAAAAAAAATTAAAAACCTGCACATATATCAGATGAATGAAGTAAACAACCTGCTTTTCCTCATCCTCTAATCCTTTTCAGTGATAGTAAAATTAAATTCTGATTATAGCAACAAGAGGTTAGAATACAAGTAATAGAAACATTGTAGTTTAAAAATAGTAGATTTCTACTTAAAAGCTACAAATTGTGTACAGAGTGGAACTATGACAGAAAATCCATAATAAAGGCCAAGAGATTACTTTTTCAGTTGCATATTGATAACATAAGTAAATATCTCTCTTAGACCGCTACATACAAATTTCTCATAAAATGATAAAAAATTATAAATAATTATTACTCTCATGAATACAAATATAATGACTGCAAGAAAAAAATGTCTTCAGAACCATCAATAAACAAATTAAAAAAGAATCCCTACATAAGGCCTGAAATTATATTTAATGTTTACTCCAACAAGTGAAAGCAGGATTTGGCTACAATTTTGACCTGTAAAATCTTCTACTTACTTGCAAAACACCAGGGAACATGCGCTGAAATTCAGAGTTTTGTTACCTTTTTTTTTTTAAAAAACATTGTTGAAGTTGTATTATTGTATTGATCTTGCTTTACCTTTCCCTCTGTTCTTCGTGTCCGGAATAGAAAAGCTCAGTCTTTCTACTGTGGGGAAAAACACTGAAAATAAATTTGCTTAACCGCGTTTCACACCGAGTGCAAGAGCAGAGAGCCTATAAGGATCTGTCGTCCTTTCAGCAGATGATGTAACAAATAAATTGGAAAGATTTTATCTGTCCCTGAACTATTTTGTGGTCATTTCTAACAGTTTTTGCAATGAGGTTCTCTTATTCATTAATTAGCATTCATTCGGATTTGAAGTGGCAACCTTTAAATTACCAATCAACATTCCTATTTATTTTGAGGGAAATGAACAAAGAGCAACAAAAATGTTTCCCTGACACCTGGCAGTGGTTTCAGGTTAGACAAGGGATGCACAATTTTTGAGGTGCCTACTTCCCAGTAGGTATAAAAAGGAGTTCTTTAAGACCAAAGATAAATGTTTCACCGCAGTCAATCAGGATACCTTAGTTTTACCTTGGAAAGCTCTATGTTCAGCAAGCCTGTTTGGCAGCTTTTCTGGAGATCATAAATCAAAAGATTCAGAATAATTTTCAGCATTTTTTGTAGTGAGGCCACTCCCCAGGTCTGTGTCTCACTGGGATGGTCCCTGGGATTAAACCCTGGTTGAGGCAGGACCAAATTAAGACAGTAATGTCACTCTCTTTATGGTCAAGAATCCACCAAAAATTCAGAATTTGATGATTATTTTTTAGTACACGGATATACACTCAGATAAACTGACCTACAGCAGCAATCTTACTACTGCTAAAATGCAGATTATAAAACTGAAATTGTAAAATATACACTTTCAGACAATATCTGTTACACTCGAAACTTCCACACACATTTATTATGACAATTCTGCGCTTCAGTTAATGTCAGACACTCCACCCACTTACAACACAAAATTCTTTAGCTTTTGACAGCTTTAAAAAGGAAATTTGCTATTCGCACCATGAATGGGGGTATGTATTAATTTGCCTTTCAAAGTGCATGCAGTCCGCTTTGCTGCTGATAATCTGCATAAAACCGGATTAATGAATCAGGAATCCTTGGGGTCACGACAGTCAGTGCGTGCCGAAAGTGCCGTCCCATGATAGATTTGGCATGTATGTCTTCCTGAAGAGCTAGGAGAGCTGCTTCTCTACAGATGGCTGTTATCTGCAAAGAAACAATAAAAAAAAACCACCAACACATAGCATTATTATAATAAAATATATTACTTGAAAGGGAAAAAAGCAAACCCAAGAATATCAATTTAATCCAAATGCCAGATACTCACAAGGACAGAGTTTCTCCAACTTTTTTTTTTTTTTTAAATAAATGAGGTTGCGAGCGATTAGGACATCCAAGAAACAGGATATAGCTCAAAATCAAACCACAGTAACATTACATTTGATATTACAGTATGTTGCAAATCAACTTAATAATCATATTACCTTGTGTTAAACTCCCCACAACACCTGATAAATTAGAACCCCAACAACCAGTGATACCTTTTTCTGTCCCCAAAGCGCAAGAGCAGATATTCCCAGGCTCCGCGGGCGCTTTTCTTTCTCAGCTTTATGCTGGGAAAGAAGTAAAAACAATTAATTCAGAAAGGAAGGCTAGAAGGAGACGGGTGTGTGGAAGGGGAGGAGGGTTAAGGTCTCATACCCTGCAATGTGTTTTTAAGCTCTCTGGACTTCAGACAGCGGAAACAGACTGATGCCAGTGTCACTCTAAAGACACATTACTGCGGTGAAAAGAGCTTGCGGAATGAAAAGAGATATTGTGATTTCCAGTGCAACAGGGAAAACAGTGATTGATATTGACTGCTCCCTTATATCTGTAAATGAAAGAGCCAGCTGAAACACATTTGTCCAGCTATTCAGCATATTTTCTCTGTTTGTTCACTTACTGAAAAGAGTTCCCCCGCTTATGCTGTGCTAATGGTTGCCAAAGCCGTTTAGTAGCTTTTTAGAGGATTTAGCAGCATGTTTAGGAAGCTTTCACAAGAAAACATGCATGGATTTAGATGGCTTTGTCAAGTTACAACAATATTACTATTAGTTCTGTGCTGCTCTAATGAGCAGTGAAGCTAAACACTGCTGTTACGCATTTTAATGCTTTTCAGGACTTCAGAGACAGTTAGACATGGAAGCGTAGCTGAGATTTAGTGCACCAGTTTCTTGTGGAGATAACTAATACACCATCCAGAAAGTAATGCAGGGATACTGGTCTTTCCATTCACGTTTTTTCCTCTAAGTAGACAGTGCGATTATTTCCCTGTCTCTAACACAAATATAAAGCTACTTAAAGAAAAATTATAAACTCCAAACCAGATCAAACTCCCCCCCCATCCCTGCCTAACACAAACCCAGAAATCTTTCAAAAGGGAGAAGACTGATGATGGAAAAACAGACCCCGAGCATCCTGAACTCTAAACCTGTGTTGGTCTTTGAAAGAGGGGTCCATTTCCCCTTGATAAATACTGCACTAAGGGCAGGTTTTCCACAAAATGAAGAGGAAGAGACATTCTGGGGGGCTTCGCAAGCATTATTTAAAAAGCCCCAAATGCAATGCAGCTGGTTTTGTCTGTCCTGTTCTGCAGACAGACACCATCGCCGACCTACAGCATCAAAATTGTGGGGCAGGGCATCACTACAGCACAAGACGTTCACTTGCTAGGAGCTCATACGTTTTACTGAAGGAGAAGCTGAAGGAAAGACTGTCAAGTTGGCAGATCCAAAAAAGAAGGAACACCACCGCATTCTCATTCCTTCCTGTTCCACTCGTACACCGGTACACTTCGGAGCATTTGCCCATAAGCTGATACTTCTGACGATGCTTTTACGTTTTCTCTATGCTCTGCCGAGAGTATCAGTAACAGTGATAATTAACTTCCAAAGGTTTCTTTGTTTTATCTTTTTTATTAAAGACTGAACCAGAAGTTCTGTAATATTTGAAAATTACTAAACATGAGGAAGCACTAGAAAACCGATTTTATTTTTTTTTTTGGTTTTCCAGGAGCATTTGAACTGCTTTTGAGGAAAGCGGAAAGCATTTCAAGGCATGAATTTTCCTTTTCTCTTTTCCTGGCTGCAGTCAGAATATTTATGGACTAAATCTTTAATATATTATTGAGTAATAAACGGCATTATGGTACAGTGTTTAAAATTTGGGCCCTCGCGTCTGGTCGCAGGAGTCACATGGTGTTGTTTCCATTCCCTGGCTATCAGGTTTCTAAGGTAAGAGATTTGACAAGGCAAGTTTGATTATTTTTCTTTGTTCAAGTATGCAAACTTAAAAAAAAAAAAGCCCTCACAAGCATTCTCACTAGCTAGTAAAGCTAAATCACTCGTGGAAAGCAAACACTAGTAGTAATATAGCCACAGTGAAACGAGAGTGAATTCATCTGGTGAAATCTGCTGCATTATTGGCCTAAGGTCTGTAGGCTTTTCATAGATATTTCTTGTGACAGTCAGATTAGGATATTTCTTACTAGACCAAGAAACCAACTGAAGGGTTTTTAAACGTCATTTCTGCCTAGATTAAAAATCAACATATATGTTGGGTCAAGTGAGGCAAAGAGGGAACGTAGCAGGAGGGGCTAATTGACAACAAAGAAACCCAGCAGCTTTGCAGCAAGGTACGGATCCTGCCCAGCCTTAGGGGCACCCCAAAATCAGAGGCTGCACCTAGACCATCAGTTTTAAAACCTTGCAACAGACCTATCTATGCTCAGTGTACTTGTTCAATTATGTTCTTAAATCATTTCTCCTTTTGGCCTCCACAACATCATCCTGTAACGAGCGCCACGGTCTAATCATACATTGTGTAAAAAAAAAAAAAAGCACTTTTGTTTGTTTTAAACCTGGTAATTTCAACAAGTGCCTCCAAGTTCCTGTGTTATGAGAACGGTGATTCATCTGTTGTTCCCTGTTCGCCTTCCTCATATCATCAATGATTTTACAGAGTTTTATCTCACCCCCTCTCAGTCAAGTCTTTGCAAGCTGAAGAGCCCTCGGTGATTCAGTCCCTGCTCCTGCAGAACGTGTCCATCCTCCAGCCTGCCCACCCGCCACCTCGGCTGGGCGAGCTCTGCTCCATCCTCTCGCTGGTGAGCGGCCGAGGCCCTGCCGGCCACGGAGGCAGCCGCACCACGGCACAGCGCTACTTCAGGGTTGCTTGCAGTCCCTTTCCTACTGTTGTATTTGCCATCATATTAGCACTGAGATGATTCTTCTCAGAAAATTATCCCCACTGCCTCCAGTATGTTTTCCCATAATTTAGGTCATACACTTGTGATTTTGAAGCCTGGGTGATTTTCTTTTCTCTCCACTGCATTTATCAGCACGAATAGCCTCTGCCTGCCTCTATAAATGAATGCTGTGAACCAAAACTATCTATCTGCCAGTTTTAAGACAATCCTTAATTATTTTCAAATATAAATCCAAGGGATCACCACTTCTGCCTTTTCAGTATGAAAAAAAAAAAGACCAAAAAAAGTACAGTCTTTTGGATCTTTGTGTGTTGCAAGGAATAATAATAATGTCCTAGTCTTGTTCCAAAGGCAAAATCGCAGCTTGATATATTGCAGGACAAAATAGATATTCTTGACTGCATCTGAATATAGAGTGGCTTTTAGCATCGCCTGTTAAAGTAGTAATGAAGATATCAAGTGACTGTCAGAAACAACAGTGATTAAACAGCAACAGACCAGGCAGCCCGTAATTAAGCAATAACTGCTGAGGTGTGGATTATTATTGCAGAGATGAATAGCAGGCCAGGTGTGGTTGAATACTATTGAATCTATGAGTACCAGAATATACCCTAGTTTGATTATTAATATCATTATAAATGAAAGTTTAACAAACACAATTCCCACTTTCAGTGGAATGAGACCAAATTACTGACCTATACATTAGTCTGCTGTCTGCAGTTCTCTTAGCATGGGAATAATTTTGAATTCATGTATTAAAAACAGGTTACCATTTTTTAAAGGAATGATTTATCATCTGAATGAGTGCTTTAAGATCAGAAAATAAACAGCTACTTTAGAATCCTACTTCAAATTCAAGAAGTTGACTGTATCAAGTTATCCTGGGAGGAAAGGAGACCTCAAATTTGCTATCTGAAACACACATACACTGATCAGTAACAAGCAAAGCCACACACAAGCTCACAGCTACAGTGAAAACAATGATGAGTCCCCAGAAGAAATGGATTTACACCTAATCATTCCCTCCTCCCCGTTTCACTCCCAGCAACAATAAAATGCCCAGTGCCAGTTACCATTCCCTGAATAAACAGCATTCAGCATAACCCATCTTTCTCCTGAAACCAATGGTTACACTGGCTGATTCAGCTTGGCCGATTCTCCCCCATTCTGGCATTAAGCACCAACTCTTTCCAGTGGACTGAAAGTCCTTTTCAGCTTCTTTGTATTTAAAGTGCTCTAAATAGCTTTAAAGAATCTTTTTTTAAAAAAAAAAAAAGAAAAAAAGAGGAAAAAAGAAATGAGCTTCTGTGTTAAAGCCTTAGGTATTTTCAAGAAAGTGGTTTTGTTAGTGCAGAGTCTGTTGGGAACACCTGTGAATGTCGGGTTTAATTGGGCTGCAGCTGGTGTCAATTGTGTGCGTAGTAACTGGCAGCCTCTGGCTGGCTGTACATTGTGTTTCATTTTCCTTTTTCCTTCCTTTTTAACTTGCTCCTCCACCCCGCCAGTTAAAGTTGTAAGGGATTGTGTGTAAGAGGGATTAGGAGCCTGGAAACAGAATAGTACCCTGCGGTTTGTGAATAGGGCAAATTGTGGTGCTTCCTGGATGAAAACTACCTGCGAGGCTGCGCGCCCGTGCGGTGCACGCCTGCTAGGCGGCCTCAAAGGCAGGCTGTGTATGGGTTTGGGGAGTTCCCTTTCCCGCTCTGTTAAGGAGAGAGAAAAGGTTCATGCATGGCATTTTAAAAAGACACTAATAACTCCTGGGTCAGGACATCTGTTTCTCACCCAGGCAAATTCCTACCTGTGTCAGGCATCTCCTCTTGCCCCTGCATCAGGAGCTGCCCTACGGAGAGCAACAGCCGTATCCCCAAAAAACTGGGGAAGTTGGAAAGCTCTCAGGACACGGGACCATCACTTGATTGAGGAAAGAGTTGGGCATGGACGCCTTTCCACAGAGTGAGATGAGAAAACAAATCAGGAGGTGATGCACCGTAAGCAGAGAGGCTAAAAGGGAGTAGCAGGGACAGATTGCTGACTGTATGCTAAAATTTACTTAAATTCAACTTTCCACAAGGGATTTGTAGAAGGATCAGTGCAGTGCTGGGCAGAGATGGTAAAAACCTCAAGGTTTTTTTCCACCCCCAGCAGGTCGCTCCCACTCAAAGTGTGGGATGCTGTGGCCCCTCTTTCCCCCCTTCTCCTTTGTGCAGGCACCACCCGCTGCTGGCTGCGGGCTCCCACCTCTCTTGTGCTGGCTCCGGCACTAAGCTGGCCCTTTCATTAACTGATTCAATGCACCAGACCATCAGAAAACTAATCCAGAAAAATAAAAAAAGCCTTAGCTTGCCGCTGGGGTATTGAGCCGGGCTCACAGGGGGGATTCAACAAGCCCCAGTCAGCATGGGAAGGGTGGAGAGGACGGCAAGTGCCCCTTCCTCCAGTTGCAGAGAGCTGCTGGATCACCTCATCATGACCTGCGCTCGCCTACCCTCTCTGAGCATCCTCACACTGCATCTGAACTGCCTCGGGTACCCCAGGTCGATGCTGGCTGGGCTGGGGAGACGTGCCCTAGATAACGCTTCTGTACAACATGCTACTTTTAACAGAAAAATGCTATTTTAAGCTGTCACAAAAAACATTTTCCCTCTAAAATGGGTTAAACTGAGAGGCTCTTCACTGGTGAGAGGTGAAGTTTCTGATGTATTTCAAAAAGGCAAATTTAGCACTTCTCTCATGCTTCAACTTTTCTGTTTCACATATAAAGCAGATAAAATGGCAAAATACAAGATAACATGCATTTTTTCTCTAACCTGAGAAAAGAAATTTTCACAGACCACTACAAATCTTGTTCTGTGTAGCAAGAAAGGTTTCCAATACTATTAAATAAATTATCACCCTGCAGTAAGTTTTGATCTAATCATTAAGAGACAAAGAAATGTCCCTGTATGTGTATCTCTTTATCCATGCAATTCTATTATCTGTAGATTTAAATAGGATGGATTATACATTTGGGCATTTTGCAAATGGAAAATAATCTACTCTAACCAGAAAATGATAAAGTATATTAGCATAATGCTTTTCATACAGTATCCATTCATTCCTCAGATCCATGGACTGTACCTACCACTGGAGCTTTGCAGTGAATTTACTTAATATATGATTGTTGCTCTATAAAATTGTCCTAACTAAAGTGTGCAAGGCACTCACAGGCCACACAAGTGCCTCAGAGAGACAGAGGCTTCTGTGATCTATAAGCAACTATGTTTTCAAATGTTATTAGCTTTCCTCAAGTTGAAGTGCATATGTACATTATGCTTCTGTATTCATGAACGCTGCCTTGGAACAGATGAGCTCCTATTCACATCGCAGCCATCCTCTGCAATGGTATCCTATCATTAAATATCACTTTTTATAAAAAGACAGAGTACTTCTTTGTTTATTAAGGAGGCATTCAAAATGAGCAGACTTTGAATAGCCTACTTTAAAACAGGTCTGTAGTGATGAAGCAGCACCTTTGCAGTTCTTAAATAAAAAGAAGTGGTATCGTGTACCTCGTGTCCCTCATCCAACAGGCTGAGCAAACAATCTCTGCTATTCCCGGTTTCTTTCATGAGAAGTTGTTATGGAAATCTAATTGAACAAAACCAGCTCCTTTAATGATGTTTGTAAGTAACCTTAGTTCAGTACTGACTGGCTCAAATATCCAGTATTTAATCTTCAGTTTGCTTATTTGTGCAATTTTGCAGATTGGTGTGCATGTGACCATGCACGTGGGTGTCCGCAGCCTGCACCTGAGGTGCTGCACAGGGGCAGAAAGTGGTCATGTCACCTAAATACGTCTGGTCTGACCACAATGATGTTTCCCACTCAGCTCTTTCCACGGTAGCCACCGTTGCTTTGGGGGGCCACAGCAGAGACTGAGTCCTCCTTCTGCCCTTTCCTCCCGGTCTCAGCCAGGAGGGCCAAGCTTCAGATTCACCTCGTCTACCTGCTGTGGTCACCCAGTGCTACAGAGACTGGCATGACAGTCAAGGGATGAGCCAGACAACTGGCCAGTGCCTTTTGTGGGACAACGGCACCATGGCAACAATTAACGAGACAGCAGTGACCAAAATATGTTGCCCTTAATTGCTCTTACAGTACTAAAACCTGAGCACAGGTTGTGCCTGGGCGGCAGACAGTATCACATGTATCAGTAGCTCTTATTATTCTATAAAGCTTAAACACGCCCAGAGAAGAGAAGGGAAAGATGAGGTATGTAGCCAAAATTAAGCATATGTATCATAACTATAGCACATGATGACAGCTAAAGAGAATAAACCAGAGCCTTCAGTGGTACATGCTAAGTGTCATCACACATACCTCTGCTCATCCCGACATGTTCTAACAGAGCGAAGCTTTGACTCCATCTGCAAGCCTTCTTTCTTCTTCTTTCCACTCTCTTAAAAAATATTACTAGATGTGGTATCCTTCCAAGCAATATATAAAAAATGTAAATTCCAATTTAACTTTTGTAACTACAAGCCCAAAACGCAGCTATTTTCCAAAACGCGCTCTGCCGATATGGCTCCCATCACTTTGGCAGAGACATGGCATAGCTGCACCTTTCACAAAGGAATTCCGTAACAAAACGAGTTTTTACATGCTAGGACTAAATATTTTTAAACAGCACTCTCTGCCAACTTCAAGTTTCAGCTATATTTGTGCAACTAAAAAAAAATAAATAAAAAAAATCACACACATGTTTCTATACAAGATTAAGCTGCATTTCTGGTTAACCTCAGAATTATTTCATTTTTATATAAACATTTAATGAGAAAGTTTAACTTCTTCCCTTCAATGAGGAAAAGGAAGCCAAGCCACTAGAAAAACAGAGTCTTTCTATATGCGTGTGTGTGTGTGTACACGCTCATTTTAATTAAAAGTAATTAACAGAATATTGTGTTCTCACTCACAGTATGCTGTTTCTACAGAGGACCTGTACATAGAGCCAATGCTATTTTGCTGAACGCCCCTAGCAAGACAGATTGAATTATGCAACTAAAAATTTTAAACTAGAAGGCTTGGAGGACATCATTAGCTGTAGCTGTCATGAGTTTCTCTCTAGAAAAGCAAAACAAAAGAAAAAAACTACAAAACATATTTGGCAGCTTCTACCTTATGCAACCTACAACAGTGTAGGTGTTAAGCAGTTGCGTTTGCTTGCTTTTCAGATCTTGAGGCAGAGAGATACGAGGTTGGGCGATACATTCAGCATATTCCATATTTCTTGCACTGAAAAATAATTCAAGCCTTTGCTTCTCAAACCAGTAATTCCTTTCTCGGGTTTAACCTGAGTTGCAGAGGCCTTAGACTGCTATCAAAACAAATCAAATAAAAGCAATTCTACAAAAGGAATCGAGAGAAGTGCCCTCCCTTCCCTAAAAATATTTATTATTTTCGTCAGTAGAGCACAGCCAGTCTAGAACTGTCTTTCAACTCCTTTCAGCTCCAGCAGCATTTCTTTTCCATTATATCACCATTAAAAGACTGCTAGAGCCCTAAACTTTTTAATCTACACAGTAAAAAGGAAAGCAGAAAAATTCTTTTTTCACTTTTTTTTTTTTAAACTCTTCATCCTGTCTTTGGAGCTATGGCAAATATTGATTTGGATCTTGCATAGCAGGTTAATAGCAACTGCATTTGTAGTTACCTACGCATGAGATATCATAATACAATATAGTAAAAGCAAACCAGTTAGAAATAATAGCCAGAAAGTCCAGCAAATCTTCTGGAGTCTTAGTGTTTCTATTAGTTTGGATAGAAAGCATACAAATTCTACAATAATAAGAGAGATATGTACTTTCTGGGTCTCTATATGGCTATTTACACATGCAGAGACATCCTGAGTTGAGGCAGGGAGTGAAAAAAGACATTTGTTGTGTTGGGCCTTTAGACTGTAAGACGAATAATGTCCTTAATGGAAGCTCTCTTGCTTTTTCATTTATTGGGTTCTCAGCTCCTGGAAGGTGCGAGGTGTCTCCTGTGGAGTATCTAGTTCCTCAACAGAATGCTAGAGGAATTTTGGACTGTTTCTAAGTTTACCTCCTGGAGCTTCCTATGACACCCAGCTGCTCATGTTTCCCAAGAAAATCAGAGAGGAGGGCTACTGCATGCCTGCATTCCAGAGAGGCAGAATATGGCTGGGACGACAGTCAGACCTAGAACGCAGTGCTGTTAGCAACAGCTAGATGCCTCTGTGTACAGTTAATACTCCTTAAGGAGGAAGCAAAAAGACTGGTAAAAGACTTTAAGTAAGTTTTAATGCAAGTTTTTCTTGTGCAAGAAAGGAAAAGGAGTAATTATAGCAAGAAAAGACACACAATGAATGATACACATTTATGAAACAAGAAAAGTGATGTATCAACAATTGCCTGGAGTTAAGGATTTATGTAAGGGGTATATTTTAATGAAAGAGAAGTAAATAAAATGGCAATGAGACAGACATGACAGTGTGACCTGTGCTTCCCAACAGTCAGTTTAAACCAGTGATGCACTGGTCACCACCTCATTTTGATCTGGCCCCTCGATGACCTGTTCGAGTGCTAACCAGCAGAAAACTATTCCAGCAACACAGAAGAGAGCAGTTTTTGCTGGTTTAGCACCCTGAACTGGCTCACCCAGGATGCAGGCAGGGAGGCTGGCAAGGGAGGAAGGCAGGTAGAGGACAAGACTGCAGCAGAAAGTGGGTTTAAAGCACACCGAAGCTTAGAGACATACTGAACCTATGTACAAATGCTTTCACTTGTGCAACTTCTTTCACTCATCTGCCATTTCTGAAGCCAATGCATGATGCATCTAATTAAGAAAAGTATATATCTGGCATATACAGAGAGACATTCACCACTGCAGGCAGCCTTGCAAGTGGCATTTTCAGGAAGGCAGCCCCCATGGTTCCCATAAGCACTTTGGTGTTCTGACTAGACGCCTCTCAATCAGATTTTAATAGCTGCGTGCTTAAAAAAAAAACAGTATCTTGAGCTATTCAGTCATAAAACAATTAATACAATTCTACTGTCAATAACAGCGTATCTGCTAACCACTTTTAGTTTCAGTAAAAGCCTCAAACAATACATCTCAGATGTATCGCTGTTGTGTCTACTGTACAAAGTTCATAGGTAAATGTGACACACTGCTTCTGCTCCAAAATTACCCAGTCCGGTGAATCACCAAATGCACACCATGAGGGATTCACAGCACTATGCCCAAGGACCAGCTCATTCACAAGAGGAGCAGCTTGTCACCAGTATAGTTGGCCCCCATCGCTCTGGGAACAAGCTGAAGAAGAGAATGAGGTAGCATAAGGTAAAATGCTGAAACGTAAGAACCTGTAATGAGAGCTGTCACTTACCTTCATTGAAAAGTTATGAGTGACCAGATTAACAAGGCATCTGCTTTTGCATTGTTAACAGGAAAACTTCTCATTTGAGTGCACTTCTGCAGCTGAGAAAACTGAATCCATGTCATGTCTGAAAATCACTTCAGTATTCTGGATCACCGGATCTGCTACTCCATGGATAACAGATCTAATTTAGGAAATTCCTCCATTTCTTCTCTTTCTTACTTGTAAACCCTCACTTTGTGCCATGTTATTGCGAAAATCTCCTTGGTCTCTTGGGTTTTCTCCCCCTCCTTCCTTGTCTCGGCAAGACAATGTAATGCAAATTTCCAGCACTATGAAGACTTAGAAAATGGGTCATTTGCATTCCTCTTCACTTAGCAAAGATGTTTTACATTCAAAAACTATCCTCAACATTTTTGCAAATATGCACAGGAGGAAGCAGAGGAGTCTCCCTTCCCTTTCCTCCGGGTTGTATGCAGCCTGTTTTTTAACATTAATAGCATTTGAACTTCTTAGAAGTTGCAGACTAGCATGATACACAAAAGAAATTTATGAAATTTATGCTTAATAGTGTTCAGCCATGAATATCCCCCTAAAGCTCTGTGACATTTGCTGTCCTTGGCCACAGCACTCTACATTCAAAATTCCACACTTCAAGCCCTTGCCTTTGTGCTCACACCAAAGCCCAGTAGCTCTGGGCCCTCTACACAGGAGGCACAAATCCACAAGCCCCCAGGAGGTCCCTTGGGCTACCCAAACCCTGCAGAGGCTCGTACCCTTTCCCAGCAGTGACAGAGGGAGGTGAGAGTGCTCACGCCCGTTAGGTAGGTGCTTAACATTTGAGGAAGGTCATCCGTAGATTCTGTCGCATACGGTATTACTGTTTTCACAGTCATTGAGATAATGCCAGGTGTCTCCCACCTTTCCTGGCAGCAGGAAGGTTTGCCAGGATAGCATCTGACACCGTGGCAGAGCCTGAGATCAAGGGAAGAGGGAATGACACCCAAAAGAGCTGCTATAGCTGCAGCACTGCAGAGGATGCCACAAGAGTGAGCTGAGAAAGGTCAACTACAAAAGAACTAAGGACCCACAGCTAAAAAAAGCCTCAAAAGCCATTAAGAAATGTTAGTACAACCAGCAACAGGGCTGGCCTGTGCAACTGAAGTGCTCCCAAGGTGCCACGTTTGAGGGACAGTTAGAAATTGAAGTTACAGTAAGGTTTCCTGTAGGACTGTAACTCTTGCTGTGTGGCTGATTTACCTACCAAAGCGTAACCTCTGCCAGAGAAAGGACTCTGTTCCCTCCAGTTTCCACCACTAGAGACAGGAATTTTATCAGCTCTCTTTGTGCAAACAGCTACACAAAGGAGGAAAGAAAGATGAAGGGAACAACCATCCAACCCAAACCATTCTGATTGTATGATTATGGACAGCAATAGGAAAAGACAGACAGGAAACATGGGCTGGTAGGGCTCTTGGCAGAAGGGAAGAAGAAGAAAATGAGAAAAAAAAACCCAGTACTGTGGGTTGTATTGATCCTAGCCAGCCCTCAAATCTATAACCTGAAGAGTAAGAACAAAAAGCAGTCTTAGCCTGTACTGCAAGCCTCTGTACAACAAATATGCAAGCCTGGATCTTCAAAATATCTAGCAGTCTTCTTTGGGGGAAGCTGGGTGAATACACAGGAAAAGATCATCTACTCTTCCTATCCACAGTGTTGAGGATGCACCTGACAGAGCTTGCAGCACATGTATGCCTTCTAATGAATTTCCATAAATATTTTACTACTACTAGCTGAATTGTACAGCCAAGTTATCTAATTACACAATAAAGCACAACTGCTCTCCTTAGTGCCATTCTAGCCTATCTAGCAGGCTCAGAAATGACCTAGGAGTCTACTTTGCAAGGCACGGAAGTGTAGAGGAGGATGCTAAGGATGACAGCATCCAATAGCACATTCCAAGTGGCTGTGAGTGGAAAAGGCAGAAAATAAAGGACACCTTAATTAGTGGGCAACATTGACACTGTTTTTAGTTCACGCTTCTCTGTCTTCCTAGCATAGATTTCTGCAACTGGTATTTTCCTCAGCCCCTTGTCAAAGTGTGTGTTCCTAAGATTTGCTTGGGAATCGCCTATGTGCATGAGAAAGCATGAGCCTTCCGCTTTCCAGTGTACTATATTTACTCATTTCTTGCTAGGTGCACAGACACCAGGACTGGGGCAGCAAGTGTCTTAGTCCCTCTCCAAACATAGCAAACGATGATCAAAAGAATGAAGACAGCACATACAGGATGCTACCACAAAAGCACTGGTTTCCATACTGAACCAAAAAACAAATTTGTAATTATTCAGTACTGTAAAGATCAGGAGATATTCTTTACATTTCCTACTTAATATCAAATTTAACACTTTTCATGGTATCCGGAAAACTTTGTGATGTTAGTTGTTTGCTTTGTATGGCACAAGCAAGTTTTAAACACATGAAATGTCATGGGGAAGCTGCCTTTCATTTGTGTGACATCACACAACCGTTAATCACCTCAGCAGCCTGAATTCATGAAGGTGCTTGTTTTAGCCAAAAGGGTACCCAGGAAGTGCCTCATCTGAGTGTTCACTGGCTGCATCAGAAAGTGTGGGTTGCAGAGTACAACTGTAATTCAGAAAGCTTCGCTCGTGCTGTAATGTGCATCTCCTACTTCTCAAGCTGGGCAATAACTTACAAATCAAATGCCGTAACTCTGATAGACTTGGCAAGGGGTGCAGTGTCACAGAGATGCTCCAGCACTGAAGACCTTTTTCCCCCCACATAACCATGTCAGGAACAGCAACTGCAACACCACAGAGCCCTGAAACAATGTGGGACTCTCACTCTACATCATTAATTGCTATTTTTCTAAATTAAAAGCCTCAAGCAAGTCATATTGTATCCATAAGCACATGTACGCCACAGGCCTTTCCCCTTCCGATAGTTCCCTCAGCTGTGGATCATTCAAAACCCCACAGAAGAAATATTTCAACATTCATACTCTTTTTTTTTTTTTTTTGTAAGAGGAGGACCTTCCACCCCTCAGTGGACACAGTATTCAAACCACACTGCCAAATATTATATGATGTCCTTTCCAGAGTTAATTTTTAATTTCCTGACTCTACTGCATGAGAAATTTTCAAATTGCCTTGGCAGTCACTTCACGGCATGTGCAGACCTAATTGCAGAAGTGAATGCAGAGTCAGCCCAAATGAAAACCTCCGGACTAACTGAAGAATTTCTGCAGAATTAGTTAGTTGGTTGAATTAAGTTCCAGAGAGCACTGCAGTCCAAGAAAGGACTGCAAATGTAACGCAAAGGGTGCAAACCTTTCTTGCCCCAGCCTGCTGTGCAGTAAGGGAAGGCAGGTGTCTTCAACGTGTCACTCAAAAACACGATGATTTTCCTTTTTCATTTTTTAATGCCACAATTCATAACCCACAGATGTTGTGCACGGCTATAAACCTTGGCACCCTCTCTACTGCAAAAGAATTTCCCCTGGTATTCAATTTTCTTTGCTTTACCTTAAGTCACCCTAATCATGCTGACATCTACTATCGATGATTATATTAGCCCTAAAAGATCCTTAAACAAATGAAAAGGACTGACTTCCACTCCTAAAGTTCTGCTTCCAATTTTCTAAAGGAAATTAAATAATGTATAAATCAAATGCTGGGCACAGGCCCAGGCAGCTGAACATCGCTTTGTCCTTTCAAAGTGAAGAGGAAGTGTCTGCTACAGAAGGGACAAGCCAAGAGAAATAAAGCTTAACCTCAGCTCCATATGAAAGTGATTTGGGATAATCGGGGGAATCTGCAAAGAGGTTAAAACGGGGACCACATACTAACAGGAGAACTTTACATGATGATCAAAAATATATCAAGAGCTGACCTTCACCTGGGGGAGCTGCACAGCCCTAGCAGGCTGTTATGCTGGCGCGGAGAATGAAGGGCAGGAGAAAGAAGTGATGAGCAGGAAGTCAAAAATCTATTTATAGCCAGCATTTGTCATGTCACGGTAATCTTATCAGGTTTTTTTTTTTTCAGTTTGCAAGATTTATAAATGAGTACTGCCTGACAACCTTACAGCAAGTCAGCTATGCAGTAAATGTACATGCCACTTTCCAGTTCTCCTTTGGCTAATACTTAGATTATTAACTCAGCCACTAAGGGACTTCTTAATTTATGTACTATTGATGGACTGCTGATCTTCCTCTTTAACACAGTATATATTTAGAAGGGGAAAAAAACAGTAAAAATGTGCTAGATATATACCTGCTATTATTTTCTAAGCAAGCAATTGCTTTAATTGCCACAAGGCATTTCTTAAAACTATTGGGAACAGATGTATTTTGTAGTATGATTTCTCTATTAAAAGAAGATCCTGATTGAGTTTACGTGGTTTCAACAAGAGTTTACACTGACATTTTTGCACACAGAAGAGTGGGTTTGAAAGCTGAGATCAGCACTGGACTGAAAAATTAGGGTCAACATAACCCTATTTGCATATTCCAAACTTTGATGGAGAGAAAAAGATATGACATTCAGCTGTTAATGCTATAACTTTGTACATCCTTGGCTATTTACAAAATCTTCTTCTCCTCACCTTTAAAACATACGGAATATTCTAGATGCAATGCAAATGGCCCTTAAACTTAGACAGCAGAAGAGTCTAGTCTTTACATTTTCCCAAGTAACTAGCAAAATTGTTTTCAGTGCTGTCATTTAGCAGCAGTTTGGTCTGGCACAACACTAACTGAGTAGCTGGCAAAGCAGGGACAGCCCCGTAACGGTTACATGTACATGCACATTCAACAAACACCCTGCCTAGCTGTTGCAAACACATCAGGAAATGCTTCACTGCCTAAAAAAGAAAAAAAAAAAAAGTAAATCCCCAAACAAAAATACTATCCACTTCTTTCCCCTTTGAAAAGTACCATCTTCATATACACTCTTATTTTGTAGAGTTATTTTAGATTTAAAGTAGATAATGAGTGCTACTGCCATTTAAATTTCAGGACACAAATTCATTTGAACATTAAGCACACTTGATTCAGAAGAACCACCATGTTTACTGAGTTTACAGACTTGTAATTTACCAACGAGTATCTGTATATTTCACGAGAGCTATAAAAGATTAGAACAGGCTTCAGGAACACTATTTTAGTATAAAGAGGCGATTCAATCAATTGTCATGACCTGGGAGATTCTCCCACCTCTCCCCCAACAGACTCCCAGCAAATGAACCATTAGACCATGCTAAGGCTGTGTTTAAAAAAGCAAACCAAGCAAAGGAACTAGGGGACTTTAGTGGGACCACAGGGCTTTATACAAACACTACTAGAATAAACTCTTCTGTAAAGACCTCTGAGTTTCACATCACTTTGTCTCTGCAGGTTTCCAAATATCAGTAACAAGAAGGAAAAAACAAACCATAAAGAAGGATGGGAAGAAGTAGGAAGCTTTCACAGAATGCGGTTGTTTGTCATCCTTGAATTTAAACAAAACCAGACACACGACATGTTACTCACACATGAAAAGGGGAGAGCCAAAAAGGGAAGGAGAGACTTCTCTCTCTTTTCCTCTCTCCTTGTTTCAAGAAAGCACCCCTGAAAGTGCACATGCATCTGCTTCACATCCCATGATGTCAGTAAACACAACTAAAGTAAAGCACATGCTTAAATACGTTTCAAAATGCTTATCTGCTCTTAATAATTGGAAGCTAAATGGAAGCTATAAATCAATGAGCAGAACACGTTCAATCAGCAAACAAGCCATTTTTCAACTTTAAGGTGATGGTACCTAATGGTTGTGCAAAACTTTGGATTCAGTAATACGCACTGTTAGAACTAGAGACAGTTTCTAATGCAGAATTCAATCAATTAATTTATGAACACTAAAATCTGTGCACTGGTAACAGAAAGTAATTGTGATTAGTACCAGTGTGTCGCATTACTTTGGTGCTTTCTGTCTTGAACTTGGCATCAGCATTATATTGTTAAACTAGTTAGAGGCAGGTTATTATGTGCAAAGCACCTATCAGAAGTAGAGGTATCCTGGGTTCCCAAACTGCCACATGGTATGCATTTAACATGAAGATTTTCTACAAAGTACTACCCTTCATTTTCACAGTCACCCAAATCTTTTCCCAAGGTGTAAACCGGCTGCAGTTCATATCTACACTTGTTAAACACCCGACACAAAAAGCCAGGGGCTTCCACGGAGAGCCACAATACAAGGAGGGAGCAGGCAATAAAGCAGTTAGTCACTAAGGATTTCTACCTATTTTTTAAATACCAATGTTTCCAGTAAAAGGAAAAGAGGGAGAAAAGTGAAGGTGTGGTACAAGGCTATTAATCCCTGCTGAATAATTTTGGTAAAGCTGCTGGGCAGGAAGCTGTGGCGGGCAGCTCAGGCAGCGTGCAGCCGGCGCTCTCGGAGAGGCTGGGAGAGTGGGTAAGAAATACGGGATCTTCTGCCGGAGTGCAGGAGACAGGACGCATTGGAGACCCTGGCACGGTTAGGCAAAAGTCGCTCCAAACAGGAGTCAGCCATTTGACTATTCCTTTTCTAAGGGACTGAACATAGGATTGCAGGTCTTGGCCTCTGCCACAGCTGTAATTTTTCACTACCTAGCACGCCCTGCTGACACCTGGGATGTCTTCCTGGGATCAGTGCTCATTCACGTCCTAAACCTCATGGACCAGCTCCCCAGGACAGACTCCAGTTCATTAGATCCTGTATAGCAATGTCTGTGCCTGTGCGTCATCTTTATAGAGGTACTCATTCTTATTTAAAAATTTATCATTTACCTACTGGAAATAACAAAACCTGCAATAACCTACAGTGACTTTGAGGTTATTACCGTCTGCCACAATCACTTACTATTTAAGCACAGGATATTATCTCTAATGTATCTTCTCCTTGTAAGGAGGTATGGGCTGAGGAGTAAAAGAAGCCTGACCCAAAGCTGAACAAACATAAATAGGTACTTGAAACAGGCACAAAGGAATGTGGTGGGGATGCAGGGCCAGCATGTGCAAGCCTAATGTGCCATCTCCAGCAGCATCAGGACACCCCCTTTCCTGGAGCTGATCCCTGCATGTGTTCTGCCCATGGGTAGTGGAGGGGTATAGAGGCAGCTGCTGGGGTACCTCACACAGCAGGGACCTGTCCCAGGGACTGCCATGGGAATTACTGCAGTTGGATCTAATTCCTTGGTAACAGGCAGGATCGGGTCCTAAATTAGCAGTTCCCAGCTTTCATTAGGTTTATTTGTCCTTGGGTCAATTTCCTGCTGGTGTAACTCCCCTGGGGATTGTACCAGCAAAGACTTTGGCCAAATAATTTCAGATTGATTCCTGTAGCATCATCTCCGTGTGGCTTTGGGAAGACGATTTGTATATCCCACTAGAGACCTTGCAGAAGCAAATACCAATTCTGAAGGAAGATTTTGACTACACAACTACTCTTTCAAGATTAGAAAAAAGAGTAGCCTAGACCATGGGCAAAAAATCCAGATTGAAATATGTTTAACAAACATGGAAAGTTAATGCTGTCCTGTATATTCCTTGGTGAGTTATTAGCACCTAAATATTCTCCATGGCTGAAAGTGTATTAATGAGCTGGAAGACAAAGCAATCTAATCAGAAGAGATCAGCAGTAATTTATCCTGCAGAAGATTTACATGCAGCAGCCATGTGTGTTTGTTTATGATCTCTACATCTGGTAATGAGTTTTTGACATGATGGAAAACTGCAGTAGAATAATGCACTCTGTTCCTCACACTGACTAATTAATGCTCTACTTAATCTGGAAAAAGGCACTTTAAAAATAAACACTAATTTTCACCAGACCATAAAGAAGAGGCAACAAGTAAATCACGTGGCATAGGCCTAGAAACTGGTGTAGCAACCTCACAAGCATTAAAAAAGGTGATTTTTAACTCCCAGAATACCACATGAAGTGTGCATACACATACATATTCCTCTCCAACACTGCAAACAGCGCATTAACATTTTAATTTTTTCTGAGAGGTGCAAGTATACACTTTCTCCTTGCAGCAGTTTTCCCTTTGCATCACTTCAAGAGCAACAGACCTTAGATACCTGCAGAGATGACCAAAGCCTAGGTTATAATCTGTAGAAATGACAAAAACCAGTAAGAGATGGCAGAGCTAAAATATCCCCCAGCATTCACACATTGGGTGTTAAATTATGGTTTGTGTTCACAAGTTACCTATAGCAACACTTTTGGCCATCACCCTGGACCTCATTCTGACAACTGATAAAATAAGCAGTAAATCACGATTTCCACAAGTGACATTGACAGGAAAAGCAGCCAGTGCAATGACAGTTAGGTGTTAGGTGCCCACCAAAAAAAAAAAAAGGCCAGGGAGATGGTGTTCAGCCCATCTGGCTGCTGGCAGGGGGAAGCTCGGTGTCCTCAGCTTGCACTGAAGTCGTTCCATCACTTTTAGTCACTTCACCAAGACCTTGTCTCCACAGGATGTTATGCTGGAACAGCTACTGCATTTACATTCACACCCTATCTCGTTCCAGGATAACTTCCTCACATTGACGTGCCCTTAGCAGTACAAGAAAGAGCATTCGTCTGTGGCTGCATTTAGCCCTAGGCTGAAGTCTCACAAGGTAACAGAGAATAGAGATTTGGCTTTATCTTATAAACTGTGCTAATATATATCACCACCCTTTGGACTGAAACCAACTTCTTCTCTCTAATCTCCCAATCATTTCCCACAGAAAGCATGTACTTTCTCTAGCCCATGAAAGAAGGCAAGGACATTAGGAAAATCAGAGGGATCGCAGGGCATGGAAAGCCTGTGTGAGCTGCATCCAAGAGCAAATTTCCCAGCCTGAGATACCAGAGCGACAAAACGGCCCCTTCCAGTGACTAAGAAATGGTCTTAGTGGATAGAAGCAAAACTGCTTAGGCTACAAGTACTGAGGAACGACACTGCAAAGACTTGGGACTGATTCCCCAGCTGGAATTAAAGGTAAGTCAGGTAAAACAGATAAACACGGAGCAAACAAATGAGTAGACTGAAGCAACAGCATCAAAATATGGTTTCTTCTGCCAAGCACAACTTCCACCCTCCCACTCATACAGCCAGTGTACAAAGTTTGTAACTCAGGAGTTCTTGTGCACTCTCTAGCTGCAATATAAAATGCATTTCAGTAGTCTTCACAGCTGAGATGCCTTATCCACCCCCCACAGAGACCATCTGCAATGTCCCCATCTCCCTGGTTCAGACTGCCCAATGCGAGCAGTGAGGACCAGGCACAGAACCACATGTCTAATGGGGATATGCCCTGGGAGGTACAGCCAAGTAAGGTCAATAACGATGGGAATGGCGAGTTGTTGAAACGCAATGAGCAATTTCCTAAAACCCCTTTGGTTTCAGGAAAAGACTGTGCCGGCTGAGGTCTGCAGAGAAGCACCAGCCCCTGCTGTCGCACTAAGCATAGGTGAGCAAACGGCACACCATTTCTCGAGGTGACCAGCTTCCTCCTGGAAAAACCTGAATTATGGTTTTTGTCAGTGCCTGTACCTCAGTGGGTTCCTAGGTCTGCAGAACATCTTTCTTCCACTTAGACTAATTCTTTTTTTTCTTTGCTTCTGAGAGAAAGCAAGTTAAAGCTTCAAACCACACAGGGTTGCAGTTCTAGTGCTGCAGAATCCCCACTTACCACTACTTCTCTTTCCTCAATTCTTCTCTATCTGATTTACTGTTTACTTACGGACCATATGGGAAACACGTTGGGAAAGCATGCATCCGGGTTCACGTTCAGAATAAATACTTTTTATGACTATTCCCATGACCTGCAGCAATAGACTAGATTAGTCACCCACAACTATGTATAATCATACAATCATTTAAATACATTTTCAAAACAGAATACGTTTTAAGATACAGATCAACTAAATATTCCTCTACACCCATTTCCTACAACTGTACCATTTACACCTGAGAGAGAAAGCGTTATCTTTCAAGCGCGGAGTCAATATAAATATAAAAACATAAACACATGGTCCATGCAAAAGTGCAGCCTGCAGACTATTAATGCTACCCGGTCTGCTCAGTTGTCTTAGCAAAAGAACTATTAAGAGCAGCAGGAAAAGAGTTGAAAAAGGATGCTGATGCTGAAGTAAAAGTGCCATCTATCAACAATTGCAAAAAAAAAAAAAAAACAAAACCCACCCCAAACAATTCTTTTTTATTCTCTGCCTGTTCCAGAAAACCAAACTCCCTCTAATTTTAGGTTCATCCAAAAGCAGAATTGTAAAAGCTTTCCACTGAACAGAGGATAGAATATTTCCCAAGCAGAAAATATCATTTAATCCAAACCCAAATAACCAAAGGGTCAAATTCAACCTCACCCATTACACTTAGCAACAAAATTGAAAGGGAATTTTGAAAAAGTAGTTTTGAATTGAAGTACTTCAAATCCTTTCAAGTTGAAACATTCTGAATTCTATTTATAATGTAAAAAATTTTTTATTCTCTGCCTGTTCCAGAAAACCAAACTCCCTCTAATTTTAGGTTCATCCTAAATCAATGACACAAAACCAAATAAATTATTTAATTTAATGTTTCTAAATGATTTTTTGCCAGAAGAACGTCTAATGCAAAATTTATAAAAGTAAAATTGATAACTGCATTTTTTTTGCTACGTAAGTAATGAGACAGCTATGTCCTGTACTACTTCATCTTCTTCAGGACCTTTTTTTTTTAATTTGTCATGAGCCTCCAGGTTGAAGAAAAATCTGATGTGTCCCTCTTGCTTTGGGAAATGGTTCTGGTAATCTTTTAAGTGGTGTTGCACATGTAAGTGCCAGGAGTGAAGAATGCCTGTAGCTCTCCCCCGCCTCCCCTCCCTACACTGTCCGCCCTGCAGAAGCCAGCGAGCTCATCTGCTGCAGGATATTTGCAGAACATCTCATCAGCTGAACTGACTGATTGCATCATGTTACAAGACTTAAACAGAACACACAGAAATATTCCTTTTGTTAAAATCATACACATAAGACGAAAAAAAATAGAGATTTCGTAAGGTGGCTTGGCTTTTTAGAGGTCTTTTTTTTTTTTACGAAATGGAGGTTGGGTGTTATTTCTACAGGCAAATGTCGGAATACTGTTGTAACCCTCTAAAAAGGAAAGGGGCTTTGTTTTTCTTCTTTTTAAGAAACGCTTTCCCCATATGTTTTGAGATGGTGTGCACAGTACTGTAAAGTCTTTCTACCTCGCCACAACTTTGCCGTTCAGCAGAACGCTCAAGCAAGCGCTCAGCCGTAAGCACCTGAGCGAGTCTCCTCCTCGTCAGCACAAAGGATGCTGAAGGAGGAGGGACCTGCCCTCATTTTTGAAGCCAAGCACACAGTGACCAGCTTTCCTTTCAGGAGGCTCGCTGGTAGGCGCACGCAAGCCCGTGGTATGGACCACGCTGCACGGAAAGCCGAGCTGTTCCTGGAATAGTCAGTGATCAATCTCTGCCGGCCGCCCGCCTCCTTCGCCAGCTCCAGTTGAACTGGGAAAACGTGGTATCTGGAAAATTATTTAAAACTGCATATTTCCTTTCAATGGGTTTTCTTGTTGTTCTGCTTGTTTCGGGGGAAGAAGGCTGGAGCGGGAAGAGTCATTATATGGTGAAAAGCATAAAAACACATTTTCATGTGTGATTACTTATATTAATACGTATCATTTTACATACATAGTACATCTACATATGGAACCCATTATTATTGAGGAAATGTTTTTTTAATGAGGAAGACTGAACAATACTTAAGAGAGAAAATGTTCAAACCAATGTTAATTTGCAGCAGAAGTAACAAAATATTTTAATAAAAAACAGTAAAAAGACTGTGCTGGTATCCAGGATCAGCCCAGTCCTATGTTTACACCTTGAGAACAGGATTTGACTTGCATGGCTTTTCTAAGCTTTGCAAACCTCCTAAGCTGAAATTTAAACTCTGACTCTGTTGAAGACTTTTAAGAGTAAGACCAGTGCTTCAGCTCTACAGAGAAACAGAGGTAGCTCAGTGTATTCCTGTTTGCCAGATCCATGGAAGCATTTTTACTCCCTCTGCTTTTTTTACAGAGCCTGTGCCTGCTGTCCCTCCCTTCCTAGCCCCAAAACTCATCCAAAACCAAATTTTTTTTTTTTAAAAAGGGATTTCGGTAATTCAATCACTTTTGTATAAATGTAGCTAATTATATTCTCAATTGCTGAGCACTGCTTCCTCTCCCTGAATTCTGGGGTTAATTAAGCTTTCCTTAAATGTTGCATATGAATTAAGAAGAAACAAACAACGAAAAAACCTCACTACTTTCAAATGAAAAAAATCTGGTGCTAAAATGTCCTGGCAGCCTAAGGATTAGTACAATAAGACTGCTGGATTTTAAATGGTAAAAATAAAGTGACTAAAAGCTCTCCGTTTTAAAAATGAGAGGCTCAAGAAAGACCGTTCACTGCAGAAAAGAGATACTTTCTTTCAGGAATCATCTCAAAACCAAGGATGAATTATTAGTATCAAATATAAACCTCAAAATAGACTCTCCCTGTTATCATAATGTAAATATTAATGTGTATTTGCTATTCCTGCCAAATGTTATCAGTGTTGTTCCGACTCGCAGGGAACAACCTGTTCCGTGCAGCTCTGACTGGGCTAGGAACTGGACTAGGTTTATCACTGTAACACCAGTATCGTTGTTTTGTTCACCTTGAGAAACCAGAGCATGAGCAATGATCGGATACTGCTCGGGTCCCTGCGCTGACTCTTTAGGAAAAGCCTTAGGAGCTTCAGGACTGTGAAATCAGTGGAGCAGCTCCTGTGGTCTGGGGAGCTGTCACGGGCCGTGGCTCTCATCACTGATGTTAACTTGTCCTCTTTATTTACTTTAGTCAAGCACAAGTGGTTTTAAGCACTTTTTTGTAATAGGTTAAACTACGTTTCCTGTGCTGTTTTGGTTTTAGTTTTGTTTTTTCAATGTAACAACTTTCTAAGCTTCCTTGCTCTCTTTTCCAAGTCCCTCTTTCAGTGGCCGGGTGTCAGAATGGCAGTGAAACCAGCACCGGCCACTCCATCCGTACTGGCCTGATGCAACCTACTGCTCCCACAGGAGCCAGGTACCCAAACAAACGTATGTCCTGGGAAAGACACCATTTGTAACAATTCCCTGTAAGTATTTTGAATGTAGTTCCTGATTTAGAATCTGCACAGTGCAAAAACAGTCCTGCTTAGTACATGGCACGAAAGAAGACAAATTATAATTCCTTCTGTTACTTAGGTGACACATAGATACTACCAAATGCAACACCAAATGCCTTCTGAGTCTTGTGTAACAACAGATTTCAAATTATAAATGTCACATAGGCATCATTTCAGGCTTTGAAATACGGTTCACTTGTTACCAAATATGATGTGTCAATTGATTTATCAAATTCACAAGAAAGAAGAAACCAATGAGACAATCCAAGCTATCTCCCAGCAAGTCCAGGACTGTTTCCAATGAAATGCAGATTGGCAGAAGAGAGATTTATTACCAGTTTCTTAATGCTATGTTTTACAGTTTAGCAAGCCTTCCTATCGTGCTCCACATGGTGCTTTTACCGAGCACGATAGGCTCACCTGGATTTCCACCATCTGCCTGACTTGGTGGGTCACGCACTGCCTGTGTGCCTTTGATGCTGCCTCTCCTTAGCCGATTTCTACAGATGGAGCTATTTTTGGAAGAATTTACTGGCTGGTAATAATCTCATGGGGGAAAGGGGAAAAAAATAAGAGTTTGTTACTTCAAAATAAAATGTGATAAAGTGGCAGATTTGTTTTTAAAAGTCAGGCTGATCTTTAACATGCCGACAGTAGCACTGAGGCCACACTGAGTTGTACTCTATTTCACAACATCGACTAAAATAAGGGATTCATCTGGCCACTGTTCCTCACAAACACTTATAGCTATGTCTCATATCGGAAATCTGTAAAAAGTGATACTGAAAGAGCTGAAAACATTTACAATAACTTAGCTTGGGACAAAATGAAACAGAACATGCCTACTCATTGATCCTATTAAAATGCAAGGAGGTTTTTTGGTCATGGAAAAATCATTTTGCTGTATCAAAATCTTAATTGCACAAAGCAGCAGTGGGTAGTTCATGCAGCAGTTGGTTTGACAGAAGTGAACTGTTAGGAAACGACAGGCATGCAAGTGACAGCAAGAGAACATGGCCACAAAAATATATCTTAGCTTGAAAATAAAAAAAAATAAAGCTTGATACATCTTCTGTTATTTCTGCTATCTAATTAATAATATACATTAAGTTATAAGATGTTTTAATATTTAGGAATTAAAGAAATAATCCTTGGATTTAGCAAGCTTAAACATGTATATGATCTTAAGTGCATTAAATAATTCCATTAGTTGCAGGGAATTTTTTATGCACATGAAAATCTTTGAAATGCTGTAGGGTAACACTCTAAACTTTGACTAGGCTAGAAATGAGAAAGTATTAATAGTCGGGTTTTGGTTGAAGTGATAAAAGTGATGAAATTCAGTTGAAGAGTTAAACTCAGATTTCAAACTCAGCCTTTGAAACTCACTCAGGCCGATTTCTAATTAGCTGCTAAGAAAACAAATACCTTCCTTGGTGCAACACATATATGAAAGTAATGAAAAATATATTCATGGTAGACAACAGTTGTTTTGGATTTGTAAGCACACGTTGCAGACTATTTTTCAGTTCCTTGGTAAAGGGGACATCGATTAGCTCTGTGGTATTTCTTTACACTTTCAGGACAAAAAAAAACCACCTGAGCAGTACCACACTTGCATAGATTGAACACAAAGACTTTAAAGAGCTAATAAGAGATTTTTTATGTTAATGTTCATGATTAAATCCTACTTCTCTAGGCTTCATGTACAAATTAGACAGCTTGGAACAGAAATGTTATTTACGAAATCCATTTCACACGTAGAATTGAAGGAAGCTGACTAAACCAAAACACATTTAGTCAACCGGAGCTCAGATAATGAAAACATTTTTGGTTTGAAATAGCTACAAAATGTAGTATATCTCCAGGATTACCTGGTTTTAAAATATCACGCCTGGCTAGTGATTCACTTTTGACAGCAAATTCATTGCATGAGTTAGGGGATGTTCCCTTCAGAGGAAGAGCTGGTAGACTCACTTTCAACACAGCAAAGACAGACCTGCCTATAATTAAATGCTAAAGATAACGCAAACATTTATAGTGCAATGTACATGGTAACTATTGTCATCCAAATACAAATTTCAGAAAATCCTACATCTTAGATAAATAATTAAATGTATGGTAAAAGCCCTACAATGCCTTCATAAATAAGAAAGGAGACACGCACACATAGATGTATACACACACGTTTGTAAAGGCTAGCACAAGCAGGACATAAAACCCGAATGAACACACCATTACATTTGAGCAGGTCAAATGAATGTAATCATAATACTACCAGAGTGATAATACTACCAACCAATCTTTAAAAAGTCTCTAACAAAAGTTGAAATCTTTTTTGATCATATGATAGAGACTTTTCGGCTCTATATATCATCCAGAGTAAACTGGCTGAATTGCAAAGACAGAACACTGTCCCACCATACTGAAAGGGAAGGAACATACTTCTGCTCAGGACTGACATTTATCAATACAGAATAGTCATTTTTTACCATTGTTTGAAGTAAGGGAAGTAATTAAAGTATGCAAAACCATTTCAATACCACCGCCCTATTTCCTGCACATGTTAGTAACAAAATGCTCCCCCCGCCCCAAGCTGTTCATTAACTCTCTCCAATAAACATTGTACTTCCATATCACACATTTGAGAGCGCTCCTAAACTGGGAAGCTGGGCAACAGCACTGCTCTATGCAAAAACAGCCAAGTCCAGTCAGGAAACAGATTAATTTGAAAGCCCTAATTAATGACTGAACATTTACACAGCCAAGATTTATGAGTTACAAGGAAGTAAGTCCAAAACATAACACTCCCTCCTACATGCAAGCTCTCTTTTTAATGGTAAACAATTAGCCTAGGGTAAGATACTGTCTAAATGCTCAAGTTCATTTTCTTCCTCCAACTTCTAAGTATTGATAGAAGGCAAATTTATTTCATGATTCTTTCCCCCCCATGCTCTTCCAGAAATGTTGTTATTGATAAACAAGGGTTAATGAAGACAAAATACAGATTTTTTATTAAAAATAAATAAGCCAATGAGTATCAAAACATTTTTTTAGCTCACAAGTGCAAAAATAGTATATGAAAGAAGAGGAGGAAAGGAAAGAATAATTCCTGGACAGGTAAGTTTATGGAACTTATTTTCTGTATATACTTGAAGAAAATTATAAACAAGAAAAGGAAGGTCTTTATAAATACATATATACACCCATGCATGCACTTTTTAAAATACATATAATCACACTCTCTTAACATCCATAAAGATCCCATTTTTTTTCCTTGAATTTACTTTACTGAATTCACAAATACTTTCGCAACTTTATTACCCATAAATGCTAGAAATGAAGAATAAGTTTTCAGCTTTTAACATTTTGACTATATTCCACTTCTGAAGAGAACTGACCTCTTATTATGATGAGTGCTTAGTATTTGAATATTAAAACAAGACTGCCAACTCTTCTTTGGAAGTCCTCAGGCCTTACACTAGACAAGTCAAAATCAATAGAAGTTTTGTTCTCTCTTGTTTACACTAAATTACCGGACACATTTTCTTGCCTGCAAATTTTGTCTTGCTAACAAAGGAGTGTGGTTTGTTTCTTCCCCTCTTTATATAACATGTAAATACACAAAAACGACGGCAGAAATGGCAAGATCCCATAAAGCGGTAACACAGCTGATTACAAGAGCCTGCGATGAGCCCGCGTCTCTCCAGCCACACTGTACAGCCTCCCTGGCAAGGGGTCTCCCCAAGACTCCTCTCTCCAGGTACAGCCACAACTGTGACCTGTGGAGATAACCAGACACGCAAGCGGCATGTGGCTTTTGGGCTGGGGTGTTCTCGCTTGCTTGCGGCAGTGTGGCAGTGCTGAACACCCAAGCCCCCATCATTACCTGTCATGAGAAAAAATCCCCAACAACCTGTCCTCCTGGCTTCTTCTCTTCTGCCCTTCATTTCTGGCTGAATGATGAAAACCATGCCTTACAAGGCTGCCCAAGAGAGAGTGAGCAGAAAGAGTTTTCCCGATGCTGACTCAGAAATACCTGGAAACACCCCACTGCAGATACCCAGAGTCTAACCTAAGAGCTGGGTACATTCCTCGCCCCCATTGGTTTTTCATCAAATGACAGCTCACTGGGAACAGTTCCGGAAAAAGACAAAGTTGGTTTATCCCAGTAAAAAACACAGTAAGACCAAAATATACAAGACAAAACAGAAGACAGATTGCTGCTCTCCCCCTCCTGTCCCTCCAAATGGTGTGTATCACTGTGCCATGTTAAGTATAATAGTAATAGTCCAGTTTTATCACAAATTTACTTTGTTTCCTAGGAAATTTAGTCTGAAACACCACAAAGCCAGTCTCTGTAAGATGCTAATTACTCTGAAATCATAACTAACCCCCCTTGCTTCCCTAAATGAGAAAATAAACCATCACAAAAAAAAAAAAACCAAAGCAACTCTTTTAAACTGGGTAAAACGCTCTTGGTTCTCCTCCCCTGACAATGGGGATGTCAAGACCAATTAGCAATTGCAGTCATCTTGGGTTTTGCTCTGCTTTCTTCCACTGCAAGTGGTCAACCCCAATCCAATGGCTCACTTCTATACACGCAATGTCACGGACAAATTACAGAAGACTAAGACCTGAAAGGTTTTTTTCCTACCTGACTATGCTTGACGTTTTCATTACTCAAAGACAGGAAACAAAAAGCTTGAGCTGAGAACTAGGTGATAGTTTGAAAAAGATTAATTAAAAAGCAAACCGGTCCACGGAATTGCTTCTAACATCACTAACAATTTGCCTCAGAGTTATTATCGTGCTGTTTCCACCTGACAATAATCATTTAATCCTTTTGCCAAAGGCAATCTAAAGCTTTATGTATTTCCACATGTATTTAAGGGAAACCATAGAAGATAGCTTGAAAATAACAAACTTCCAATTTTTGATATATAAAAATCTGAGCCTCAGTAGCGCATGCACGCATCAGCTTTTCAGTAGTGCCAAGCCACATTACCTGACAGCTTCTGTTCCAGGCAATGGCTTAAATGCCAAGACCAAAGTTTTGTGCCAATACAAAATCTTTGTTAGGATTCAAACACAAAAGAGAAAGCCAGTGACAGATAACTCCCTTTAGCGTGCCTTCTTCAATGGGATTGCAGCTCTCCTTCTCATGAACCGCCAGTGTCCAGGCACACTGTGAGAACAGAAGTTACATGGCAAGAACGAAAATTTCCCTGTTTGACAACATAGGTTTGGCTACAAATACACGAAAGCTTCTCTGTTGCCACATTCAGCACCAGTGACTATCTTAATTACCAACAACTTCTCAAACTGTTTCAGAATTACTGCTGAGCAGCTTAATTTCACCAAAAAGCCTCCAACAATGACATTACTAAAGTTTGTGGATAAAAAAAAAAAGCAGAACAAAAGCAGATATTTCGACTATTCTTTCCCCAAAAATCTCACGTAGAAAAATAAAATGATACCAAATCAAAACATCTTTGAAAGGAATACAGCAGAGTGCATTTTCAAACCCAAATAACTTAATGAGATGACAAGCATGTAAGCTTGCAGCTCATATACATGTTTAGGGATGGGAAGTATTATAGGATGTTTAGATATTACTTTATTATTAGGTTCCAAATTTTCACAACAGAAACAATTACTTTGCTGATGACTGCCAAAGGCAAACTTCCTATTTTATATGTACACAAAGAAACCTGTATATGTTCAAACATTTTAATTCATACACACACACACCTCTGCAATCTTTGCAGTTCAGTGAAGTGTAAACAGTTAGTGCTGTCATTAAAATACATGTTCTTCGTTCACAGCAACAATACTCAGGTAGATTAATAAGCTTTTATACCTGGGCTCTATTATTCCTCTGCCATTCATTAACATTTCTTCCACCTTGACAGCAATTTAACTGGCACAGTACCAAAAATACAAGTAGGTCAGCACAAGGTGTTCCTCTGTATGGTTTCATCTGTTATAAACATCCTGAGTTAGCCTTCAGGTACTACATTTAAATATTCCTAGTGCCAATTAAGATAATAATCAGAAGCATTTTGGATATCATTGTCCAAGTACTACCCTTATTTTCGGAGGCCTGCTTCAGTTAATGATGGAAAGGAAAATTTACTGCAGAAGCAGGGAGCCTTCTGCAGCTCTCCTGGCCAAGATGATGCCTGAAATTATGCCTCATTGCTACCTCCATGGGAATCCCTCTTGAAATCCTCAGCATATCCAAGAGGAAAACATATATACCCCTAGAGAAAGGTAAATTGAACACTGAAGTTTAATAGTCAGACACTGTATATGATTAAAAGTAATCATAACAGGCACTTAAGCCACTCAGACACACACTAATCTTAAAGGCATGAGAAATGACAATGGATATGTAAGAACATTTACTTTTTCCCTCCTGTTTATGAAGAAAGTGGATCAGTGGTCTCACAAAAAATGAAATAAAAAAATACAGACATATCTTTTGCTAAGGTACTAAGATATATTTAGTATTTACAGCAACTTGTGCACATTGAGGATCTGGCCCTGAAATCAGTGTGTAACAGTCAAGGGTTGAGAATTAATTCTTTAAAAAGTGCAATGACTTTTTGGTGACTTATCTTTAATTTGTATGCCTTGTCTTATACTTTAGGACTAGAGTTGAGTCAAACTCAAAGCAAAAAGCTCAGTTCTAACCACATACCCTGTGACACATCATAACTTACAAGATCAAGTGCCAGGACTACAGGTTTAAATCAGAAAAATGCGTCAGTGTGAGGAAAAAGTGCTTAATTTTTTTTCTTTTCATTTTTTTAAACATAAAGCCAAATTCTACCACTCTGAACTGATATGAGCATTAGTATTACATAAATGAAAATACTTCCAGAGGCAGAAATAAACCAACATTTTCAATTCCTTCCTGATCATTGCAAATGTAATTTTTACTATGAACATTATATACCCCCACTTGTGATCACTGGTCTACTGAAAGCGTGTGCTTTAAGACATTCAAGAATAATTCCTGCTGTCTGATTTTTATTTTTAAAAAAAAAAAAAAAAAAAAAGAAGAATGAATTAAATTAAAAGTTGCTAGAAATAACTCACAGGCAAAAAATAAAACTAAAAGAAAACAATAGCAGTAGCCTAAAGAGACATATTTTTTCCTTCAGGAATGAATTCCCATCTGCTTTTAAAGAGCAACATGTTTTTCCATTGCTGGGAATTACAATCAAAACCAGGACAATGAAGCAGCAAAGCCACAGGCAAGAGCGGAGGGCAAGTGAAGCTGGCTGACAGAGTGTCAGTCTAGGTCCCTCTTTTATAAGCCTGTGTTTCGGTGACAGCTCAACAGTCCCCCGCTGTGCTGGCAACACACTCCCCTCTGCCACCTTCAACAAAGGGGAGCTCCTGGTAACTCCGCCGCATGCCAGGTAGCGTTGGAAATGGGAAGGCAAGGGCAGGGGAGGGAGGCAAACAGCATCGTCAGCGCTGCCGGTAAGGCAGGCGTCTCCCGTGGCCTCGGCTGGTCTGCTGAAACTGCAGCCGTTTCACTAAAGCTCCTGGGAAGCGAGCAGCCCCATGGGCAGAGGATCGCTTACCCCTGACACAAGCGATGCTCCCGTTGCAGGATTTTTCTCCAAGCAGGCGTGCAACAAGAAACAACCCTTGACAGGCACAGGGAGGACAAAAGCAAACACGCGCTCATTTACAGAACCTGGGTGGACGATGCTGTTAAAATAGTTAATGGAGACACAGAAAGGAAGAAAAAAAGCCTACTGAAATTAGCTGTAAGTTTCCTGCACCCTAACAGTTTCAGCATTTAGGGAATCAAAATGTTCAGCTCTTTGGGCTATACAGAAGAAGACAATCTCAGGTTTGAGAAGCAGGTTAAATTTCATACCTCGACACTGTTTGGTGCTCGTTTAGGGGCTCATTCAAATTCCCTCTGGCGCTTTCCCCAAGCTCCTTTGAGGATCAGTGTTCTTTGAGTTACTTAG
Source organism: Arenaria interpres (assembly GCA_013399435.1). Taxonomy (NCBI): domain Eukaryota; kingdom Metazoa; phylum Chordata; class Aves; order Charadriiformes; family Scolopacidae; genus Arenaria; species Arenaria interpres. Next base: position 95,432 of record VXAK01017047.1, on the reverse strand, counting down.
GAAGCAGTTTTGACTGTACCCTCCTGAGCTGTTAATGAGTCTGACCTTTGCGGAAACGCTAATATCCCTTCAGACAGATGCATTAAATCTCCTCTGCTTGATTAAACTATTAGCAAATCATTATCTCCCTGAAGGATAAAATGTTCTTTCCCAGATGAGCCAGTGAAGCATAAATTTCAGTGCAAACACTCTCCTATATTCCAAACCTTACGTTTTGCATAAACGTGCTAATTGCCAACCATGCTTTATATACTCAGATGGTGAATGCCTATAGTACTTTATCAGCCCACTTTGAGCAACAAAGCTCCCACCCCATCTCTGAAAACATGTGAGGGAAACCAGATCTTTCTCAAGTGACTAAAAAGGAGAGCAGGAGAGGCGGCGTAATGCCACAAACTTGTGGTTGGGCACCACCATGCCAATGAGTGATTGCCCTCGTTCCTAATCTGCCCAAGCACATTTTGCACGTACGAGGTTCTTGCGAGAACAGCAGTAAGCAAAATCCCATGGGAAGTCCTGTGTAGTTAGTTATTTCCTTTCCGGTGATTCATCTCGTTTATCCCAAACACTGACATTCGGAAAACATTCCCAATGCCAGGTATTTCCTCACCTTCCAGCCACCTGTGCCAAACACATCCTCAGCACTGATGAACGTGTATAGGAAGGTGGTGATCCCATATTACCCATACTGGATGATGGCTGAGTCTCTTTTCCTCACCCACCCACACAAAAATGTTCACTTTTCAATGAGTGATATAAATTAACAGATCCTATGCATCATTCCAAGAGAAACTTCAGAGGTTCATCTGAGGCCTTAATCTTACTGCGTTTCAGTTTGATGGCGTTCCTCACTTCAAGAACTGCATTTTACTGTAGTACCATATCCTGGTGGGGAGCTAAGCAGAACTCCTTCAGAAGGAAAGGCCGTCCAGCAGAGCCAGGCCAGAGCCATTTCAGCCCCAGATGCTTTAACTACCAAAGTGCATTTCCAAATCACATACTTCTGATGACACATACGCATTTTTTTGCTGATATCTTGGAGGTTCAAAATTTTCTTTCATGGAAAACTAGATGTAAAGAAGATAACACATCCTAATTTGTTGGATGGTCTTTTTTTTCTCCTATATCTAAACCCTCTCTCACCTTCCCTGTAGATGCTCTTTACTAAAGAGACAAAATTTACCCAATTTCTTAAAAGACTGTTTAGCCTATGAAGGAATGCATCCTCACTTCTTTTGTAGTTGGTACCTTCTTCTATAAGAAAGAGAGGAGTTTGGGGAGGTCTTGGTTGTTTGGGGTTGTTTTTTTTTTTTAAAGTTTACAGTTTAAATATGTCAATAACTGGTAAACAAGAACATGCATGTTTTGGAATACGTATTTTAAGAGTCAAAGGCTTTAGTCGATTTAAGCTAGTGCGCTGCTGCAAAGATACTTTTTGGCATCAAATATGCTCTCATTTGAGCCAGAGCAAACCTTCATTGGCTTGTTTTTTTTCCCCTTCATTCTGTGTTCCCATTGAGAGTTATTGCAAAGTGAGAAAGATATTTTTTACATTAACTATTCTACTTCGACTAAGAGCTAGTGAAAGATTTACAGGTTCCCAGATTCCCATTTTACTATTGTGTCCTGTAAGCATGGAAACTGATAATACTATAGAAACAATGCCAGCCTTTGCTTTCACCATGACCTGCTTTCCACCAATTTAGAAGCAGTCAGTCCCATTAGCTTACTTTTATAAGTGCACTTGTCTTAAGAATATTGTCATCATAACCAGAATGTTTAATTCTTTATTACTTCTAACCAAGTCTACACTCAGAACAACTCAACACTTGATTTCAGTTTCTGCTTAAAACCTCCCTCTCTGCTACTGCCTTCTAAACTGTAACAAAAACATGCTCTGAATTGGGGCTCAGATAATATAAGATGGTCCCTCACTCTACTGGGTTTATTTTCATTTATCATCTACTTTCTGGAATTAAATATTTCAACACTGGGGAAACACTGTCTTTAGCCCTTGCTCGTCCTTTTCACAGAGCAAACTCCAATGGTTTGAAGACAGACACACCCCTTCCACTTAATTTGTAAAGGCAAATGATACAATCTTCCCCTCCCCCAAGTCTAATAAAGACATCAGTCTTTGCATTTATAAAGGTAGGTGCCCTTCCTCTAGGCCAAGACATGTTCCAGGTACATGTCCTTCTTTTCTGTTTGAGACAATGTATAATTTACAGGACATGCAATTTCCTAAGAGGCAACGTGCACGTGATTTTGTTCTTACTTGCACTATAAAGCGCATTGAGACTATTACAACAGCATTGAGACTATCTGTGTTTTCTATTCAACAGACAGTAGCCAATAATTATGAAAAACCTAATCTGAACCCCAAATTAAAAAAGTAGAGCACCAGAGTTTGTGGAAGGCCCAACTTTCCTAAAGCAAGCTGGCTGTAACAGCATCATGAAAGCACGCAAACGAGACCCAAAGAACTCGCACCACTTGCACTTTAAAACTTTGCTTTTAAATACTCCTGTGGTTGGATCTTTAATTAACCATACTTTATAGAAAGCACAGTGAGAAATCAAACAGATCAAACTTCTCAGCATGAAGTATAACAGTGAAAATGCTTTAGGAAAAAAGTTATGATGAAACTGAACAATCTGCGAGTGAAGACATCCCAACATATAAAACCATTAAAAAAATCATCAGTTATATATAAGTTGGATCTCCTGCAATTTTGCCCAAAATAAAATGCAAGAACACTAGAATAAACCTCATAAAAGTCTTGATGCGGCATGATGCTTGTTGTTTCAACCATTTTTATTACTTTCAAGGACGAGAGATTTCTCATCCTTACTAATGCTACAGCATCCAGAGGTGCCGGCCAGGCCAGCGGTGCAGGATAGCAGAGCACAGCCTCCTGCTGAACCATGCCAGGCATCAGCTGCCCGGGCACAGCCTTCAGTAGAAATTGTTCTAGGAAAAAAAAGCTGGGGGCAAAGACAAGAGCAATTCTGACTGCGCCTCCGCCACACCAGTGAAACCTGCTGGCCTGCGTGCGAGGGCAAACACAACACAGGGTTGCGGCAGAGCTGTCCTTAAAGCAACCAGGCCTACCCTGCCCACCGCCAGTCACACCTGCTCTGCTGAAAAGGAGCTGAGGTGGTCCTGGGAAAAGGCAAATGCCTTCAGGGCAGAGATGCAGCCAAAACAAGATGCCTTAGAGGGAGGAAGGAATGATCCTTGGTGTCAACATCAGCTCTGAGGCCAAATCTTGCTATTCAGAATCTTCGAAAAACAACTTCTTACTTTCCTGATTTACAGATACTGAAGTATCCCTGAAGAAGAGCCTCAAGCACTGCTGCAGAGCACTACTTCAGAAGGGCCTGGAAACGAGGACTGAACTCAAACCCAGAACTTTCTAGAAAGCTGAGGCTTTGTTTGACCGATACAATTAGCATAATAAAAGCTAACTGTACTGACATTGCTCCTGTAATGCTCTTTTTTTTTTAAATTACATTAAACTTCACTTACACATGAGAGAAGGAAATTGTAATTCACCCTCATAAATTATCTTCCATCGTCTCTCACATGAAACAGTGGGAAGTAATCACCCTATTTTGCTATCTTGATATATCTTTAAAGGTACTCATTAAGAGAAACGTACATCCAGCAGGTGAATAGAGATAACTGGTCATAAGTGATGACAGGCAAAAATACACAAGTATCTGATCTGAAAAAAGGCCAAGTTGGAAGCCAGATGCATACTGAACTATCCACTTTACTTGCTGTTTATTCAGCTCATGTCAGGATGATTCAACGCATCTTTACACGCAGCTCCCTATTCATACAGCATCTTCTAGTCACAAAACCAAGCATTTTCCATTTCTTTTTCTAAACAAAGGGTAGAACAGTGGAATGGGAACTTGCCATTCAACAGCGGAAACTATTTGTAAAGCTGGGAAGCTGGAGACACTAGGAAGAAAAGGCTTTAATGAAACTGGCCACTGTGCGTGCCAACTGTCAAGACTTTTTATATATTCTTCCAAGGAACACTGACTGAGGCTTTTTCTGTATTTACTCTTTACATCCCAGTTATTACAATTCTTTGAATGATGCAAAAGAACAAAATTCATGAGAAATGCCGTATTAGAAACAGGCAGGCTTTTTTTTCCCTGCAACTAGTCCGTAGCTGCACTCAATGACCCATTACTTATTTTTGGTTCTGTACAAAGCCAGCACCAAGACATTTGCGACTCATTATCAGCTAAGCACAGGAATTCACCACTAGAGCCTCAGCTGATCCAGATCCAAAGGAAATCCCCATATGCTTGGAATTTCTGAAATACAAGCGTTACAGTTGTTGCCTGGTAAGAAGACAGTTTCCATACACAACAGAGGACATGTTTATATTTATGTTTTTGGAGACTTGTAACTCAGCCAGAGGCAGATAAATTTTCCCAGGGCAACAAGAGTCACATCACTGACATCCGGGTAAAAACATAATGCTGTTTCAAGTCACTACTCCAAAGCATGGACGCAAGCAGAGCTGCGACAGTTTTCCAGACCAACATTTAAGCCTGCAATCCTTTTCATTATTGCCTTTTTTTCATTATGAGATCCCACATTCTGCAGCAAAAAGATGTGCTACACAAAGCAGCTTCCATTCATTCATTCCCAGAGTACAGTTTGTCCTCTGCTGCGGAGGAGGAAAGCTCTTGAGAGTTTGACTTTGGTGTCTGCCGTGACACAGCTTCCCAGAAGGAGCCTGGAGGCCAGCCCAGACACTGCCGCGGCGTACGGCAAGGTCTGACCCCATCCCTTGGACTTGGAGCACTCACAGCAGTTCCCCCACCAGCCAGAGGTAACTGGTAGGCAACGCAGCGTTTTACAACATACCAGCATTTAAGTGATAACGAAATGAGTAGAAGTCTTGCCTGGGAGCCTATCCAATAACCAGTCAGTTGAGAAGGTCCTTCAGCATTTTAGGAACCATACAAATACTCCACAGGCAGCCTCTCATTAGGACCAAGACAAAAGTTTAGCTTATTTCTCTGTAAAACAGAGAACTGTTTATTTCTCCATAAAACAGAGAAATTCTCCTTGTAAACAGCACACAGAAAGATGAGGGAGCTGAGGCAAGCTCATCACATTTTCCACTCTGCTACGGAAAAAGTAGAAGGTGACTACGTAATTAAAGATGGTGTGATAATGCATATGCTAGGACTGGCTACAGTGAGGTGGAAATTTTAATTCTGGTATTTTATACCTTTTAAGAGCTCGAGTTGGCAACCTTAATAACATTCTTTGAATTTTTGAAATAATATAATTACTTTCAATTAATCAAAATGAGGAAAGAATGAAATATCATTTCACGAGACACCGACATGAATAATATTCAGGGAGCAGAGCGGTGACCACTAACGTACCAATGCATATTATAATTGCCAGGCAGCAACATCTGAGACATTTTCTCTTTTCTACCCAGGACAGGAAAAAATTGTCTGACGTCCATAGTCAGAAGCTGACTAACTAATAGCAACGAGCAACAAGAAATGCTGCTGTGAGGTCTTGATTATATGGAATGGGAAAATAAGTGCTTCAAGGTGACCACTGACTCCTTTGCCATTCCCCTACACTTTCTCGTAACTCTGTCTCTCCTCCCTCCATCTAAGGCTCTCAGTCACAATCCTAAATGCAAAAGATCCCTGGGGATGTGAGGAGGCCCAGTTGAAGTGTCTGGGCAGTCTGGGGGCACTTGTCCCCACCTCCCTCCACTCCTCCTGGTAGCACATCCTTCATGAAGCCACCCATGATCATACTAAGGCTCACCCTGGAGAAGGCCCTTCCCCTGGCAACAATCCTCTTGGAAATCTTCATCTCCAAGAGATGTTCATCTCTCTTGGAGATCTTAATCTCCAAGACCCAGATTGTGTTCTGTTTTCTGAGGGGAAACACAGAAATCTCTCAAACATTCCCTTTCATAATTCCCCACCACCACTTTGAGGAGACTCATAGATGATATCTGGATGATACTTGATTTCAGTTTTGTGGACCAACTCCATGGCCTTCAGAAAGTTTTACCTCTGCTCCGGAGTACTTTTCTGTGTGTTGAATGAGCTCCGCTAAGCAGACTTCATCGCTGACTGGCATGGACTGAAAATGAAGTTTGAAGATCTCCCCACGAGTGGCTGCATCTGGCAGTGGCACGTAGATAATTCTGTCTATTCGTCCTGGTCTCAGCAAGGCCTGCAATGAAAGTATCACCGGAAAAGTTATAGCACATGGCACATCACATCAACTCAATTAAATACCTCAATGCCACCATATAACAACAATTTCAGCAAAAGCAAGAAGCTGCACAGAAAAAATCAAGCTATGTGCAAGAGGGGCTATTCTCCTATGTTAGAATGGATCAGTCACTGAAAAGACAGTAAGGTTACTCAGCTTGTGAATACCAGTTTGTGGAAAAAAGGAATCACAAAGGAACCATTCTCACTTTCCTAAAATAATAATTTTAGGCTTGTTGCAAGGTGTGCTGGAATGTTAGGACTTGGCAGAAGGACAGATGGCAATGGACACAACCCAAGTTCAGATCTTCAATCAAGACAAGTGGAGAAAAAAAGTTTTTTGAAGTGAAGCTTACATTCTGGATTCATGTTGCTTTACCCCAAATTATTAGAGCTGCACGTGCTTACAGAAGAGCAGATTATTCCAACAGTTTTTTTATGAAAAATAAGGTAACAATAGACGGAGGTCAGTGATGCTCAACTTCAAAAGGGGAGAGAAAAACACAGACTTGCAAAAGCGCTTTAGTTAATACATTTTAGTGTCAGCTTTGAGCTGCTGCAAAAACCCTTGGTTTTCCTTCTCTTGTGCCACAAGATGACTGAAAATTCAACAGATGAATACAGTTACAAGCTAAGGCCCCCAGTTTTGCAGTTTCATGCACGTATATTGACCTTGCACTTTGGTTTCCCAGGGTTACTCAGATTATATACACACCGGGGAGGTGGGAGAGTGAGAGAGCAAACTCTGGGCAGCAGCAACAGGCAACTTAAGAGGGGACAATGGCCACACAGGGCAGCGTGGAGGGTTTCAAGTGGACAGGAGGAAAAAATGTCTGGAAGAGAAGCGCAGCCTCGGCGCAGGTCATCGGGGAGGCTGCGGAAACTCTGTCCTCGGGGGTTTTGCGGCTCAGCCAGACGAAGCCAAGCCCTCCCCAGTCCAGTGCTGGCGACAGTCCCGCCTTGTGCCGGAGGGGGACTGCAGGGCCTCTGGAAGCCCCCTCCAACCAGCATTTCTGTGGCTCTGTGCTTTCTGGACGGGGTCAAAAAGTAACCATTATCTATATATAAAACAATTCTATCCGATACACAGCAGAAGCCAAGCTCTTAAATTTATGAGAAGAGAGGAAGCTCACTTCCCTGTATTTCTAAAAATCTCTGAGATTTTTGAAAACCATCTACAGTAAAAAAGTAAAAACTCTCCCAGCTTTTCTTACTTGACATTTGGAAAAAAACAAAAACGCTGTGCATAGCGAATGCACATAAATAGTATTTAAACTATTTTTTAAAAACTGAACAATGTTTATAAGATTCAGCATGTAACCTAAATTGTTTTTATGTTATGGTTCTCCCTTGGGCCGAGTAGTTTGAGTTCCAGATGACTAGAGATATTGCATGGCTGTCCTGGGCTGTCAGCCAATAAGTCTTTTCCCAGCCTGATCATGTCAGTGAAAGTCATGCTGAAAAAATAGTAGGAAAGAGCTTTCCTTCCTGCACAGCATTGATCAAGTTAACACCCTTCCTTGAGTTTCTTTAAAAAGACTGTTGTGGTGCTTCAGAGTGGAAAAATGTATCCTGAATGTTAAGGGATGTCTTGTTATTTTTAAAACAGAAGATAAAAACGCTCAGCAGAAAGTGTATGGCACTACGGCGTGTTGCATTGAGCTATGTAAAGAAGGCTCTACTGGGAAGACTAGAGGTCCATATCCAGCCTGGTACCCTGACCCTGGCAGTGGCAAACACTGGATCCCTAGGAAAGAGAGTGAAAAGCAAGCCATACACTGATATTTCCTCAGCAGACTGTGCCACTCTCTACAGAACTCTTATATATTCACCAAAGAACTCAACCCACTGATGACAACTCAACCAGTGTGTAATTCAGGGTCTAAATCACGTGTGTACCAGGATATTGCCATTTTTTGCCAACATACTTGAAAGAGAAATTTGCATGTTTCAAGACTAGGCTTGGAGGGGGAGGAATTACACTGCAATTGTGTTCTGTATGCTCTTAAGGAAATGCCCATAGCTAATTCTATTATTTAGAAGAAACAAGAAACGTTCACATGAGTATGGTGGTGTGCCTCTCTTAAATCAAGGCAGGTTTAATCAGGACGCCTAGATAATTAGAATGTTTCCTAGAGCCTGCTTAGCTTCACACCAATGAATGACCATGGCTGTTGTGCAAATGGGACAGGGAAAATGCTTGACGCCAATCGGCTGGGAGCAAGTGCTCCCCTGCATTGCATGGGCTTTCAGCTCTGAGATAGTCTTCTAACAGAACGGAGCACCCACGCTTGCAAAGCACAATTGCAGATGTAAAATGGTGAATACGTATTTTTTTTGTTCAGTTTCTAAAAATTGTATTTCCTCCAGTTTGTCCCAAATGCTTTGCATTTTATATATAGTCATTGTTGGAGGCCCCAGTTTTAAACACGCTATCATTACTTTTTGCTACAATCAGGCCAAGGGACCTTATCCAAGACGGCCAGATGTGCTGGGAACTGTACAAAAAAAGCACAAGTCAGTCTCTGCAGTGCTTGCTGCTTAAATAGACAGAGAAAAAAAAGGAGAGGAGAGAAAATACTCTGCAACCTCACTTGAGAGAAGAGTCAAATTCCCTCCAGCCCCTGGAGAGAAAAGCAGATTAAACCGAGAGCTGGTCTCCACTAGCCCTCCCAACAGTCCAGATGGACAGGAAACATGGTGATCCTGGGCACAGCCCGACAGCTCCTCACTCTGCTGTCACCACCCTTGTCCCTTTGGCAAGTTGCCCCCTCCACGCTCCTGGGAAACTAAAAGTGGAGCGAGAGAGCAAGGAAGGGGCCTGCCTTGACCCATCCTGCAGCGCTGGAGGGCAAATCCCCAGTGAGAAGCTGTAGGTGGGCTGCAGAATGCTCTGCTGCTCGCTGGTCTGAAAGCAACTGGGGAGCAACGGCAAGTGGAGGCCTTTGCAGGACACCACATCGCCCCTCAGGCATTTGTTCTCGGCATGCTTCTCATGGAGATACTTTTCCTTTTTAGCCAAAATAATTCAGGATTCAGATCTGAGCTGCACGTGGAGGTCAGCAATAAGGGAACAAGATATCCCTCTTGATGTTTTTGCATGCTGAAGTGTCCTCTGGAGGAAAATGAGCTATTTCTGGGTTCCTTAGAGAAGCCTACTGTGGCATTTGGTGTGGACACCCGCAGCAGCAGTGGCAGCTTGGACACCAAGACCCAGGTCATGTCTACTTCTGCTGCTGGCAGCAGTGCTGAGTCTGATGGACGCTGGCACCACCTTTTTCCTCAACACCACTTGAGGTGGTGTTTTCTTACAGACCTAGAAGCTATTTCTCTTCTCAGTGGGGTGTTGCGTGACGCAGGCTTCCCCACGGGAAGGGTTTTGGAGGTAGTTGCTCCAAGCACACCATGACTTTCACAGGCTGTTCCAGAAGATGGAGCTTCAGTATTGCAATCTGCACTTCGAAAATTGCCAGGAGAGCAATGTGGACACCCAGGTCACCTCCGGACCAGCCCCGCTGCCCACAGGGTGCGTTGGGATCCAGCGCTGACCTGCTGGCAAGGAGGTGAAGCTGCCTGGGATTGATCCTCGCTGCTGAGCTGGAGGAGGAGAAATTCATCAGGAGAAGGTGGAGGAGAAGGAATTCAGCAGGAGAAGGCGGTGGCTTGGCTGTGCAGGCGGAGAGGCAGGTGGGGGAAGGTGAGGAGTCGCAGCAGGGCTGCAGGTTCAGGCAGATATGAGCTGCCGGGAGTACAAAATTAACCGCTCCCGGCTGGGAGATGCAAAACTGATTTGAGGCTAGGAGCACACAGAAGGTGGGAAGTTGATGGGGCCAAAATTAATTGATGTGTGCGCAGAGCTACATAATTCACTGATGGTGAGATGTGAGGGTTGCATAATTTATGCAGGCCAGGAAGGGCACAAAATTAAGTAATTGGGGTTTTGGTAGAAACCAGAATCCTTCATACCATTAAGCAATTCTTTTGCAAGTTTATGTAATTTTTTTTTGTTTGTTACCACAACAGTTATGAAAGGGGCCTAACTGCACATACACTGACTGAAAGGTTACTAGTGGCACACAGATACAATACTCTTCAGGGGAGCACTAGGAAAGCGGGATAATCGTCATGTAACACATAATATCATGAATAGCAAAAAAACATTTTAATTAAGAAAGTGCTCCCCTTCAAAAAGAAATGCTTTAATTCTTTGGCAGTTGCAAAAGAGTATTACCTTCAACATATATCATTGGAAAAGATAGATAATTCAAAAATGGTTATTTTGTGTGCAATTACAAAGATAATTATTTCAGGAAAGAAAGCTTAAATAGGTAAAGCCAGGAAAGTATTTGTGGTTCCTGTTAAGAATGGATTAGAATTAACCTTAGGGGTTTGCTAATTTTCCTCCTCCTCCTTCCCTTTTTTTTTAAGCATCCATCGTTAGTTAGCGTTTTCAAAGGATATTTGGCCATTTCAAGAACTACATTGTCAAACAATGCAGAATTATAACACTGACAGAAGCCTACCCAGCTGATGAGCTTTCTGTGGGATAGAAAAAATAGCTTTCCTACTGAACATACTTCAACAGCCATGCCTAACTCATCCAAATCATTCTTAATCAGATTTTATAATAAAATGGCATATGTAAATGGTACCAGAGGGCAACCTGACATTAGAAAAAAATATTAATTCCAGAAACGTGGGAAACTTGGACAAAATTTTCATTAGCAAAATTTAACTTGCATAGCAAAACATAAACTGCAGAGTAAATGGCAAATTGAGGTGTGTAAGACAGAGCAAGTAGGTTCAGCAGGTAACAAAGTTCAACTGGAGAATCGGTGTCATTGCATGTTCTCTGCTGCAATCAATCTCCACAAGTAGGAACAGATTTTTATACTAAATTTAAGACATTTCTTTTAAAGTAAAAACCTTTATTGTAATGCAGAACCTAAAAAATGCAACTAAAAGTTTAATCCTGCCTTTGGAGTCCGTTGGGATTAGATCACAGATGAAAACGAGAGGACTGGAAATAACAGAACAATCTGTTTCCTTTGTAACTAAATCCTTCCAACTTAAATTAACAATTGCTATTTATGAACCCTGGTTGTGGTTCCTACTTACACAGACTCCCGAATATGAGAAGTACTCTATATCTTGCAATCTGATTTGGTAATGCAAATTATTTTACTTTCATCATGACACCATTTGAACATATTTAAAGATTTTAAAGTCAGTCATATTCTTCCTGTAGTCTGTGCAAGGAATAATTGTTTGTGAGATCCTTTCAGTGTTTTTTCCCGCATGTCAGGACAGATGTGTTGCAAGCGTGGAAAGTATTAAGGTCAAAGATAGGCTGAGGAAGTGAATTTGTTAATGATGAAAGGGCCTTCTTGTGCCATCACATTTATCTATTGCAGGAGTGAAGTCAGCTCCCATAAAGGTGCTTCTCCTACGCTTTCAAGGCTCACCTCAGTGCCTGATATTTTCGTTCTCACTCTGTGCCAGAGCAGGTCACGCTCCCAGCCCAACAGACCAGGAAGCACTTGGATCTTTGAAAGTTTCAAGTACAGGAAGCTCATCCGTCCTGTTTGCTAGACAGGCTACTGGAGGCTTTTTGCAATCATGGATTAATTACCAAAATTAGAAGGTGCTGAGGGAAAAAGACGTATTAGAGCTTCACTATAAGGACTTAAAAACCACAGTCCAGTGGAGAACTCAATTTTACTTTTCCACAAGGTTTTTATTCCCTCGCCATCTGGCACAAGCTGCTTCAGGAGGCAACCTCAAATTCCTCTGTTTCAGGTGACACGCTTATTTGCTGTGTCACAAGGCTGGAGTCTTGTAATTACAGGCTCCTGAGTCAAGCGATACTGCTTTTTTCTTGCCAGGAGCCCCTTTCCCCACACTATTCCTCTTCCCCACCTTCCTCCTTCTGTGCCAACGTCTGTCACCACCATCAGCACACGCCAACATCTCTAACCAGTTCCCCTCTTTGATGACTTGTTTGCTGGTCACCACCCTTGTACTTCTCCCAAGATTTGTGCAGATTACTCTCTGTTGTCATTACACAACATCCACGATTCCTCTCAGGGTGGAGCAGTTTGCTTCTTTTACCTACAGGATTTCCACTACTGCAAAAACTGCACTTGCAAACAGAATTTTATTAGATATTATTGGAAACCAGCTCCAAGTAAATGTTGCAGTCTCCTATTATTGGTCCCTATGCAAAGACTTCACCTTCCACACAGATATCTAAAAATCAGGCTGTACAACCCTCCATCATGTCAGTCTTGCTCAAGACCTGGAGCATTGTGCAAGTTGACAAGAAAAGACATGATAGGTTTGACAGCAGGTGTTCAGGAAGAATGTGTGCTATCAAGTGGCAATGAGCACAGCGGGAACATTTTACTCAGGCATTAACCCAAAGTACTAATTAAAGGCAGAGAACAAACACGTGGTTTGATACGCCGACAAACAGTAAACCAACTTGAACAGGGAAACAGTTTATATCATCTGAGTCCAAACCAAGATGAAGCGATAACGGAGAGTTAACCATCTGAAAAATAAGAATGCAATCCTTCCTTCACTGCTAAGCAGTTAAATGCCCCTGCTTGCATAGGATTCATCTACTCGCTTTAATTATACTCCAGGTCTCCTACCATTAGTTAATCCTTTTCCTTCAACCACTGATTTTTACCCGTTTCTAGTTTGTCTCATCAACAGAGGGAAACTTTTCCATGTAATTCAATCTATCTTCCAGAATTGCTCTCTTTGCTGACTACCAATAGGAACTAACACCTCCAGCTATCACTACAGATCGGTCTCTTAGTTATTACAGCAAAACACAGTTTATCCTACAGTTCCAGTATGCAGAAAAATAACAAATTCATCTTTCCTTATAAAATCAAACCTGGGGATAGAACTGCCTTGAATCATTAGAAACCATTGGCATCGCTTGCTTGAACTACATACCCTGCTTCTGCACGTTTCACAGCAAATCAGACATTTCCACTATCGGTGGTGAGTTTCAACAGATACGAGCGTTACTCAAATAACTAAGTTATAAACAGGCAGCACTAAAAGTGCTTCAGGAAACCAATAATGTCCAGAGTTGATGTGAAAGCATATCAAGCTGCCACATGGCCAAAGCATTCAGAGCTGCTTTTGATCTTCTTTTCTTTCCCTGACATCTGCTGTCAGGCATGGATGAGGTCCCACCGTAGGCTGAGTCTCTAATCACCACCACCGTGCTACCACCATGCAGGGCCAACCACTCTGCTGGCTCATCTGCCCTGGCACCCACTGGTCCTGCCTGCAGTCTGGCATCTGCACTGCAGCCCTCAACTTGATGCCAAACCATGGGATTTCAGGCTGCTCTGGGCTGGAGGTAGCTGTGCCTCTGCCTTTGGGGATATGGCACCAAGTGTGCAGCTGCCTTATCTTGCCTATACAGCTCAGGGAAGAGGCTGCTGTGCCCTCCTGCCTCCTCCTAAGCTCACCTCCCATGGTCCCTCCTGTGCCAGATAGCAGCTGTGGCCATGCGTGGAGAAGAGGGATGGATGGGTTGGTAGGGTTACCACCTCTCCACCATCTAAAGAAACTGCTGGTGGGGGCAGAAGCAGAAAAACTCTGCAAAAAGCCAGGCTTGTTTTTCCAAACCTGCACAAAGCTGGACGCACCAAAATATTCTTGTCTTTTTATTCAGAGTAACATCATTGTCCCAACCGCTGTACATGACAGTCCTGCCACTGACAGAGTTTGATTAATATAAAAGTCAAGGGGAATTGTGGAGAAAGAAGGCTTGAGGAGACTTGTTTCACTGCAGCAGTGAGACCATGTAAACACAACTGTGAGGAACAATGTGCTCCTTGGCCCATACAGACAATACCAGAGCACGTTTTTATGTGGTTTTGTTCAGATAGGATTAAAATATCTCAAGAAACCGAGTTTCAATCACTTCTCTTGGCAGAAACATCTGCAGGCAGATACTCTGCAGCTGCAGAACCAGTATCTCCATGCTTTCTCTCCCCTGATATTTCAAACAGTTAAATTGGCCAGTTGGCACAAATTACTGCAGTGCTCGTTGGGAGCCAAGCTTTGCCCAGGCCTCCATCTATAAAAGTCTAAACCTGTCAGTAACGCAGCACGTTTTCAATGCAGTAAAAAGCAGTGCAAATCCAAGCAACCCTACTGATACAATTCCAGATACTCCAGTTTGGCACCGCAGAAATTCAGCTCCAAATCAAGCCTCTTACATGTATTCAAAGCCATGGAGGCACCAACAGGGAATCAGGCTCTCCTCCCCCCTGCTTTGTGAATATGCTCCAATCTTATGGCAATGGTGTGCGGACAGAGGTTGTCCTAATTTTTGGTTGTTTTGCTGCAATTTTAGTAAGGAGTGGGAGCGATCTAGTCCTTTGCCACTTGCTGGGTCTCAGAGTGGTTTTGGTGTGGAGAACGCACTAGAACTTCCCTCCCTTCTCTAAATGCTATGCAGCTCTTCCTTCCCCATTTCTAATAAATTGATTTTTTAGTAAAGTTAAAATTAACTGAAGGAAAAAAAAAATCTATCATCAGCTAATAAACAATGTAACACACCCTCTTTACTCTATGTTTACATAAGAGAGTCCTCTGTGCTCCTGTCTAAGAGGTGCAAAACCTCAGGAATGTCAGTTNTAATAGAAGAACCCCTTTAGAAAAAGATAACAATTACATGTAATGGAACCTGGAACCAGACAGTTTTGGCAATTAATCACCTAGGAGCCGTTGCAATCCTGCAGGCTGTTTCTGACAGACTTTGAGAGCTTTACAGGAATCACTGGGAAAAGATGTGCCTGGGCTGGCTTCTGACAGAGACTGATCATGTACAAAGCAGATTGTTGGTTTTGGGGCTTTTTTTAGTTTGTATATTCATACACATACACATATATACACACAGACATGTACACCCATATCCACACTTCTATAGGAGTCTTTCTTTACATACATGGAACAACTGCAGAACTCATTTATTAGCCTAGAGGCAAAAAAGAAAAAGAAAGAAAAAAAAAAAGAAAAAAAAAGTCTTTTCTTCCTCTCAGCAAAGTAGAGCTATCCATCACTTAACAGAGATACTTCCTGTTTTCAAGCAGTTGGGAAGGCATGACTTCCAACCCAAATACTTGGCTTGGCAAACTATTCCTGTGTTGACAGATGCTTTTATAACCACTTCATTCCACCTGAAGTTTCAGTATAAAAGGAGGTGGGTTTTGTTGGTTTGGATTTTTTTTTTCCAAGGGAGGAGAAAGGGAAAGCAGAAAGGAGAGGAAAGAGAAGGAAAAGGAAGGAAAATACCACAATTATAACAGCTGGATGACAGAGGTTAGCATAGCTCTGACAGATGTTACCATGTAACCTCAAAATGACACGTTAGAGAAAAAAAACAACCACTAAACCTGTTCCTTGTAGCAAAGAGAATTTTGAACTCCTGCCAAAATATTACAATTCTCTTCAGAAGCTTTCGAAAGCTGTAACAATGATCTACCACATAATACAGTATTTTCCATACATAAGCCATACCTTTATATTACCATTGCTCTGACTGATTAAATTACCAGCAGGGGATGAGATTCTTTTCAGAAAGACAACTTAGCCTCAAACGACAAAAATCCACAGCAGGTCAGCCCCATCAGGACCTGCCTTGTAACAGCTTTTCATCTCCTACATTCTGTTTTCATAGGATTCATGAACAGGACATGCCCTAAACACTTCTTGAGACTGAATACTTCAGTGTGTGACAAACAGGGGTAAAAAAGTACTACACACAAGAAGATGTATTTGTAAAGCTGCACGATCCATTTTATATAACCTTTTGTCATATCAATTTCCGTATTGCTTACACCTGGTTACTTCAGTGGTACCCTACCACAAAAACCTTGATGACGTTACCTGGCTTGTGACCAAACCTTACAGACCTGTCTAACAAACTACAAATAAACAAAGTGTAAAATAAATGTACATGGAACAAACCAGGTATGTAAAGCAAGCTGCTTATAAAGAAAGAAGAGATCAGCAGAAAGGTAGGCAACATCAAGGAAACAATCAATCGGAAACAGTTTCCAAAGGAAATCAATGACTATCTGTCATTATAGCCAACACTGTGGCAGAAAAAAACCCACCAGTTTCTGTTCTTTGTTATTTGAAAGATCTTATTTTAGTATCATGGCTCTGGAAGATCATTTGAAGCAATGAAGTAGATACTGGTCACAGTAACTGTAAGCTAAAAGTCATTCAACTCAGAGAATAAAGTCATGATATAAGAAATATCACTCATTTGTTCTTGAAATTGGAAACCAAGGTGATCTTGCCTTTTTAAAATCTGTCTTGAGGCTTATATTCCAGAGAGACAGGGAGCGAAACAAACAAATCCCAATTTAAACCACTCTCATTAGGAAATACAGCCCTCCTACACCTTCATAACTCATACATACTGGGTACAATCCAGTTGCTGACACCACTCGAGACTAGCTAAGGTATCTTAGATATCTCCCTGATGCTGGCAGGAATTACCAATGAGTCTTTCTCCCCACCAAGGGGGATAGCTGGTGGCCAGGCAGGAACCTGCTGAGCAGAAAAAATAGCACAGGATGCCTCTGTTCAGGCCCCTGAATCCCAACGTGCTTGTGATATAGGAGCAACCAGAAGACACACTATAGGTGTCCATACGCACAAACACCAATGAAACTCTCCTTCTTTCAAAAAATCCACTCAATCAATTTTTCAGTTATAAATTGAGGAGAAAAAAAGAAACAGATAAATATATACAGTAGGAAAGAAGCCTATAACCAGCATCTACAAAGGGGTGTGCATGCAGTGAAGCATCACTTGATGTAGTATATCTAAGCTCAACAACGTGAGTCTTTAAACATGGACACACAGCTAAGGAGCCGTTTTGGGGCCAGAGGAGCATATCAGGGAAGAAGACTTTCTGGGAACAGCCAGATGTGGCCACTGAGGATGGCACCGGTGTAACAGCATGGGTGACACGGTTCCAGAGATTGAGAAAGTGTGGCTAATACCAAAGAACTGCATGCTTGACTATAAAATCCCAGGTAGCTACATTCCAGGTTATTAATATAGTCAAGACACAGCCTAATTAAGAACAGCAGTGCACTGGCTGGGTCAGAAGCCAAGATACTCTGCTGGAAGCAAAGGCCCCGGCAGACATGCCTTCTCTTATTATTGCAAGCAGACAATCACTGACTTCCTCCTCCCGGATGCAGGAAGACAACCTGGTGGTTTTCTCCCTCATACCGGCAGAAACCACTTTGTGTGTTGATCTTAGAAACTTGTGGGTGGTGCTGAGTTTACATAAGTTAGAGTGCTCACTGCAGCTGCTGGTTGCAAGTGACAGATAGAGCTTGGACTCTGGGATTAAAATATGTATTTTCTAGTCATTAGGCCTGGAGCAGTGCTGATAAAAGTCCTGAAACCATTTTACAGGTCTGCCAGGTGTTTATAGCCCCTAACAGACATGAAATATTAGATGAAAACCTTTGGTGCCACCCAACTGACATTTTTTTCCCTACACTGCCAAGAGTTCCTTCAAACAAATGTGAGAATGCTGATCGTTGTTGTCCATCTGGCTTTCTCCTTGACTGTCCCCAACTTTGTGAAGTCACCCATAATGTTTCCGTCTCTAAGCGCTTTTCAATGGAGGAATTATTTTGGTCAGCCCCTTTCACATGTTCTACAGTCAGCCTGAAGGCATTCCTGCCATGGCAGACAGTCTGGCATCAGATCTGGCTTCATTCTTACCACATATCCTAGATATTTCCATCTTCGTTTCTGGATAATTTAGGAGATTAAGTCTTGTTCAGCTCCCTGACGAACCTCAGTATTTGTTATAAATTCATTCCATTTAATACCTACTATTTCCCTGAGGCATTTACTTTCAAAATCTTTTAGACGTCTGTCTGTAGCTTTGGTGGATTTCCAGCTTTCACATCCAACTGTTAAGGTGGAAACAAAATTTCAGTGGAAGACTCATAGATTGACTTTAAACTGTGGATTATCAACACCTAAATCTTCTTTATGCTGGTAAATGCAGCTGCTGTCTCACTAATGTATTACACTATTTCTTTCTGGACACCTTGTTTGTTCACATCTTACTGCCACACAGTGTGAAGAAGTCCGTTTTGCATATAACTTGTTTTTCTATCACATTATTTGAGTCAAAAATTACTGTGGCTTTCATTATGTCTATTTGTTTTTTAATTTACTTTTTTTTTTTTCTTTCTTTTGTGCATGAGTGTCTGTTAGATCTAGGTTAACTGGAAAACAACCTAGCTGTGGTTTCTGTTAAGTAACATAATGCATGTTCTACCTGAGTCAACTTTTTCTCTTCCACTCTTTCCCACTTAAGTGAACAGTGGCTCCAAATAGCAGAAGTGGAAAGACTGCACCTCTACTTGGTACCATTGTCTGCATAAAGGAGTAGTCATCCTGTCAATGTGTACTTCAATCAAGTAAGCTGCACCTTGAGCTAAAGCCTTGATGAGGCAATTACTTCTCTTAACAAACCCTGTCATTTCAAGATGTTACAGACTCAATCCTGATGGACACAGTCAAATATTATCTTTAAATCTATGAGTATAATCTAGGTTATAAAACATTGGGGAAGGTGTTCCAAATGAGTGTTTTGTTGAGTTCTGGTAGGGATTAAATCTGACCAGCACGTGATCTTGTTCTACTGAACTTCAACTGATCCCTTTATTCTGCCTGAAATAGTACAGGAGAAGACTTTTCTACCATGAAAAAACCACAGCATCACACTAATTACTTCAGTAGTTCAGGCCACCTTTAATTTCTTCTCCTCTTCTCTCGTTTTTTTTTTTTTTCCTTTTTCTTTCTCGCCAGTTACACTACTTCTAGCGACTACATACTTTAAACATTCAGTTACTTTTACCAATGGCTTTTTTTTCATTTTCTGGGGCTGTATTCATTTTTCCTTGTTTTTTGCTTTTGTATCAAGTCCTTCCCTTTGTGCTGTGAGCTTTATGATGATACCTTCTTATGGATCATTTATTTGCTAAGACTGACAGATTATTGCACTGCCTAACTGTTTGGTATTACCATTGCTTGCTTGCTTTCTTGTTATAAAGATTTTGTTTTCTCCTTAGTAGGCCTCCTGAAGTGTATAAACATATGCTGGTAAAGTGTTTTCCTATCACTTTTTTAACACTTGTTTATGCTTCTTTGATAAGGTCATCAATGTATCTCTTCTTATACTGCATTTACTTGCGGTATAATTTATAGAAATTGGTTTTTTTCCCCACTGAAAGAGTATGTTTGAACAGTTAATTTGCACAATTTTCACAACTTGTACATATATAAACTGACTGTGATTTATTAATACTTGAATGCCTGGAAAGCTGTATTTACTGCACTAGCTTTGGAGCTGTCAGGCAGAAAGGACCAAAACAAGCCACACAGAGCTCCTGAGGTAAATTTGTTCTTCAGACAGGCTTTCTTGTTAAGTGTTGTGCGAGTTTTACTCTTCTTCAGTTTACAAGTGTCCAAATAGGTGTGAGCTTTCTAACTGAACAAGCTTACTCTCCTTATGGTATGGAAATTTTGGAAACTACTAGTAATTTGAAAACATAAATACTTAAGTTATAGTCATACCCCAGATGTCCGTTTTCTCAGCTACAGTGAGAAGCCATTCCAGTCCTATCCTGTTGCCAGTGTCACAGAAGCCGACTCTTCTGCACTGGGGAATTGTAAAGGATTAGTCTAGCACAAAAAATACTTGATCGCACCATCATTTAAAAGAAGTATTATGTTTTTCCTACCAAACTTCACTGGTGAGTTATTGCTCATCTGCAAAATGGAAACAGGAAATATCTTCAGTATTCATAGCTAAGGTCTTCCCAGAATGCACTGTTTCATCCTGAAAGCTTATTAAGTGACTTGCTTAGGAGTCACTTTGAACTACTAAATTTATCTTGGGCTCTAATCACTGTTTAGAAATAGATCTGAACTGTAGTCAATGTAATATAACCATTTGATTACTTCATCTGTCGTTCCGTAGTGATACTCTCAAGGTGTCATGCAGGCACGCAACGTATCATTTAAGACAGATACAACAGCATAATTCAGGATCCAGTTTAGGAATAATGTGCCCAGAGCATGATGTTGCCCAAGGGCAATGTGTCTTGTAAGGAGACACCTATCTCTATTTTCTATTGATCTGGATTTCCCGAAGCAGTTGCAAATTGCAGGAATTGTATCAAGACATTTTAAATTTAGATTACTTTAACTTCACAGGGGCAGCAGTACTCAAAGCTGCCCTCTAACAAAGAGAAAATATGAATTTGAATTTGCCCTTTGAATACAGACAACTGTTGAGCTCTAGGGATAGGATTTATCGGGGGAACCTAAGAAAAAGAAAAAATTCTACTTCACATTAGTAGCTATGTTTCTAACATTAAGCGCTTCAGAACCACTGAAATTTCCTCCCATGTATTCTTTAGCTTTCAAAATTATACTCATATTCATTCTTCAAGTTTCTGAATCCATGTTTTGGCTGAAGGCCAGAATATGCAGGATCAAACACAGAATTTCATTTTATTCAAGCTTCTCTGATGGAAAAATCAGAGTTTCAGATTCTTTCTGGGGATGCAAAGATCATCTTTTGGTACCAACTGCATATGCATGCAGAAATTAGTCTATGGGAAGTCTATGCCAGGAAATTCAGCTACTCTCATGACGAGCACCAGAATCAAAACATCACAGAAGCTGGAGAATTGCCCACATGTTCCCTGAATGCTTGCGCATATCCCCAAAAACCAGATCTGTCATAAACCAAATCCCAGTGAAGAACTGTCGCCATCACCAGCTCAGCCTGCACTAAGGTAATCTGGGTAAACATTACATAAAGCGAATGCACTCTCAAAACGAGTTCCCTCCGTGGACTTAAAGGGTGAACAGTGGACCTAAACAGAAGATGAAAGTCCTTTCTTGGCAGCTATCACTTGCCTAAGTGACCCCATTTTGAATTATCACACACCAGATACTACAAGGAGTGAAGCATGTTGGTCTAAATTTAACTTCTGACACAGACCAGACTGTACTCACAAGATGCCCCTCACCCATGAGGCACTTCATTTAATGGGGACGGTGCCCTGGTGTACAGTAGTCAGGACACGCACAAAATATTCCACATCCTGAGGGCATGTGGGGATGGGGACCCAAAGAGAGAATGGAGGAAGTTAGGAGAAAAAGAAACTCTGCCAGTGTTTCCAAAAACTAAGGCCATGCTCATGATACCTGAAATTGTGAGCCTGACAGAACTGGAATTCCCAGACAGAAAGAGGGTCACAGCTGAGAAACAGTGAAATACTATTCCAGGAGGCCTCCCTACTCTTCAAACAGACTTGACATGTGCAGATGGATTAGGCTAACATGAAACTGCTGAAACCTTCCATTCTTAAACTGTAACTTAAAAAACACGCCAGCATTTGGAAGTAAGTAAAACAAAATAATGCCTCACTGCAATAATCTACACAGATGGGTGTTGGGGTCTGCACTGGAGAACTCCCTCAGCAGCATGAGGAGTCTCCAGCAACAGCAGGGCTCAAAAACTCTGCAGATTTTGTACTCATTTCTGGTACACCTGCGTATAGACCCACATGAGTGTTCCATAACTCACAGGGTTTCAGAATTCCTGGAAGATTTATTAGCCAGCGTGACAGCCTTCAGCCCCTCCGAGAGCACAAACATCCACAGACAAAACCTAAGAGGGGTGAGAGGGAGGTAGAAATGAACCTCAGAGCTCACATTGCTTTTTTATCCCACTCTGCGTATAGAAAATGCTTCCAGAAAAATCCTCAAAGTCCTTGCACACAGTGCAGAGCCTGCTCCTGTGGCACAGCACTTCAGATTTTATTTCCTTACATCAATGCAGTTGTTAAGACGGACAAAAGCCTGCTTGGCTGCAGCTGTGCATAATTGCAGGGCTTTGCTGGGTGAGCAATCCCGGTCCTGGCCCTGGCCCTCCACCTGCGAATCGTGTTAACCGAAGAGAAGAAAACATTTAGCTGCAGAAGTTTAGGGAGCTCTTCCTTCACGAGGCTTCACCTGTTTATACCTCGCTCAGATTTCATCGTGGAGCATCCATTTCCCTTCCCTTGCCCAAGAGGAGCTCTGGGAGGAATGGGACAATGGTGATCTAATACAAAAGCCTGCATCTGGGAGAGCAGTAAGAGGTCCCGTGCTCCAAACGTGATACAGCCACTGGGACCTTTTAATTTTATTTCCTAACAATAAATTTCAAGCAATGGGAAGGGCAGTGAAATAATTATGATACTCTGCACCACAGGTGGGTATCACAGAACTCCCCCCAAAGCGATTTTGCTCCTCTAGGGTAGGTAATATTTGAGTTTGTTATAATTATTGTTATAATATGATATAAATACTACTGCTTAGAGAACAACACTGACAGTAATATATGCAAAGTAAGCAGAAATGGTTCTCATCCATTAGAAAAATCTACTTTACTCAAAGTAAAACTGTGAGAAACAATTTTTCCACTATCTTTACAATAATCAGCACAAAACTATATTGATTATCAAAATGAAGGACTATTTCTCACTTGGTTTTGAATTATGACTTGATAAACTTGGAATAAAATGATCTTTTAAATTTCTATTAACTACTGTATACTAAATGGATCCTAAATGACCATAACACAGCTGATGATAACATTCACATTGCTGAAACTCGACACATTGCAAATTATATCAGAAACAATTCCTTTAAATTGCTATTTGTATTTTCTTTTCAATTAAGACAGGCTATTGGAATATCCCAAAAGATTATTTGGCTTTTTTTCAATTACATATTTCCTGCTGTTTTTTCCTCAGTTTTTCATTCTTGTGAATTTCTGTGAAGCAGCTGTAAGAAGTAACAATTACAGCAAAAATGTTTAATTACCCAACTAGCTTTTAAACAGTACCTGTGGGCACATACAGTCCTCACGTGAAGTTACTTAAAAGTAAACCCACAGGAATTATTGTTAAATAAGGTTACGATTATCAAAGAAAATTATTCTCCGTGAGTCATTTTACATTAATTACAATATATTATTTGAATGGCAAGGACGATGCAGTTTATTCTCAGTGCTCCTAGCAGAGTTTAATGAGCAGTCCCACTAGGAAACCTAGTCAGGAACTGGACTGACACAGCTCTCGCACAGACTCGCTGCCTGCACCAAATCCACCCGGCCTACCCTGGAGTCTACGTCAAACTTGGCAGGAATGGACTGAAGCAATAAAATTAATGAAAATCAGTTACAAGAGGCTACAAACAGCTGTAAAATATTTAGAGAAAACCATGGAATCGAATACCTGACCAGATTTCAAAATCCCATTTTCTAGCACTCTTAAAATACCCACTCCACTTTTAAAAAAATCTCTCCAAACAATGGTTTGATTTAACAGTACGCTTTAAAAATCTGAGAATTAATTCAGAAAAAAGCTATTCAAATACCATTTATAACTGATGAGAGAATATCACTTAGGCAACATTTATCAATGTATAAAGTAGAAAAGTAGCTGTTAATCTCTATGATTTTCGCTCTTCCACTAGGAAACTGGATGCTGCCCATGTTTTTTTTGAACACAAAACCCTCCTCTTCTACAGCCATCAACATTTTAATATGAGATTTAATAATACACATAGATTATATGTTACTCATATGGGCAATAATGTCTTTGTATGCATCGAGCTCAACTGGTGTAGCACTGATTGCTCACTTCTATGAATTAGACTACAGAGATGTTTTTTTTTCAGAGCTTGCTTCAGATTATTATTCTTAGTACCCTTCCACTGCCTTCCCAAACTCTCCACTGAGGAGTCTACTGAAGGGAGAATCGCTGTAACTATGTACGCTTCTTAAAACATAAGAGCCCCAGCCTGCTGTTGTAAGCCAGTGTAGCTCCAATGTTGTCTCCTGTCACATTGCTAATATTTACAGCAGTAGAGGCTAGTCCCAGAAATTAAGCAGTGC
Source organism: Arenaria interpres (assembly GCA_013399435.1). Taxonomy (NCBI): domain Eukaryota; kingdom Metazoa; phylum Chordata; class Aves; order Charadriiformes; family Scolopacidae; genus Arenaria; species Arenaria interpres. Next base: position 71,099 of record VXAK01017047.1, on the reverse strand, counting down.
CCAGTGGCTTCACCATTATGTGAATCAGCAAGTTTATATAACCTCAAAATCTTAAACTTGAGTGGCTGAATCTCATTCATTACCCCGTCATCAAGTCCTTTTGGCCAGCAGGGAATTACAGAATTTGGAAATTATCTCTAACTCACTGTGATCAACACACAAGGATTACAGACGTCTATTCTGCCACAGGGAATTAAAACCCAGGTTAAAGAGCTTCCTTACTGTGCAACTGCAGCTAAAATGTAAACCAGCACTAACTTTCTACCACAGAAGAAAAGCACCAGAAGCTGGAGCTAGATCATGGGGGAGGGAACAAGAGAAAAGCTGGAAAAACAGAAGAGCAAGAAGAGAATAGAAAAAGCCAAAAAGAATGAAGGAAAGAAAAAAATTCCCGTTAAGGTATGTCAAAACAGCCCAAGATGTCAATGGGATTCACGCACACAAGTAATTCTTAAAAGGATCTGCCATAATTAACACTGCAGTTTGACAGTGGATGGAAACGAGTATCAGCAGCTAGAGCTGCCTAGACTTTTGCATCCCTTCAATTTCTGGGGAAGATTTTAGGTTAAGAACTTTTGGGTCATAAAAGCAAGTAAAAGACTTAGAAATGGTTACATGGTGCCTCCCTGGAGTTTCTGCTTGGACACCGTAACCTTTGGTGGAAACATGTTGCGCAAGCATCCTGGCCGAGCTATGTCCCGTGGGATGCAGGCAGCTGTCCCTGCTGCTGTGCCACTGCACAGCGCGTCGGCTCTGGGGACACCCAGCACTGACCAAGGGCAGAGGGGTGAAGCACCTCAGCTACAGCACTGAGCAAGCACAATAACAGCGTTTTCAAAGCAAAATACTTCTTCCAGTGAACTAGGTATCGCACATAAACACCCCCCGACAACTGGTTAGGTAAAAAAACCCCAATTTCCCTTAAAAGAAAGCAACCAGAAATGTTGATTATATATATTATATATATATATACCAAAAATTGATCTTCCTTTTTGTACCACAGAAGCATCTTCAAAAAGTTATCTGTCATAAGAGGAAAACAAAACTTGTTTTTATTCTGTCACATGGCTCTGGATATCTTGACTATACTTCAACAGCTTTAGGTGAGAGAAAGAAACTGCATCAGGTCTTTTCCTGATGCAGTAACTATTAAGTGTAACTATTTACACAAAGTCAGGCTGTTGGCATTCTAGAAATAGGCATGGTTAAAAATCCTAGCTTTTTCTATCCAGGCTAGCCAAGGCAAGACAATTTTAGAAAGTATTCTTCATAAATTTTTGGGCATCGAAACTATTTGCCAATATTTTGCTGGAAGAAAAAATTATTTCAAGTTATTCCACAGAAGCACGGTTTGTCACTTAGCACAGAAGTTCACAAAAGAAAGCACAACAGTTTGGTATGTAAGACCTGATCTATACAACCTTAAATGAAAATTAATCTGAAAGATGAACAGTGTAACAATGCCTATTCTTTAAATTCCTCTGATAAGCATATACTATAACTCCTTCAGGGAATACGCCCAACCTTCCCTACTGTCTAAACATGTTACCCTGAAGTTTCTACTATCATCTACACATAACATACAATGATGAGTTATCCTTGTATAGTTTGACACAGCATTAGAAGCAGGACTTGGGAAGCTAGCCAAACACCTGAGGCCAAATCCCTAGCACATTAAAAGTCTATTTACTATTGCCCACACTGCTATTTTATATATAAAAATGCAGAAGGAGATCCACATGGAATTCACTGTATTATTCATTTCTGTGCTCTTTTTTTTTTTTTGTACATCAAAGAACTAGGTCAACATTTTTTAAAATTACCCAAGTTGCTTTATATGATGAGAAATAAAAAATATTCCTATTACGAACAATGTTTGGGGGAAAGCAGTACAACATTTATGGGAATTTTTCTCATTTGACTTTTTAGAAAAGGAAACATAGTAGAAAAACCCTCCGCCATGTGGAATAATAGAGATTTTTATGTGAAATATCAGTACAGACATCTACCACTGGCCCTAATAAAGCAGTGTCAGTCTATTAGGTGGGCCACTCACCAGAGGAAAATGAAGAATATATTGTGCCTTTGAGTTTCAGAGCTCTGTTTTGATTTCACAAACATGCAGAGAAATCTAGATTCTATGCAACATTTAATGTACCAGTTACAAGATCCATCTGTTTGATTTTACCAGTATCAATTTCTACATCATTTTTTTACAATTTTTTTAGCCACTACATACCCAGCTACAGGGATACCATTGCTCTCCATTTTTCTTCTACGCCTCTGGGTGTCCCACACTCAACTTTCAGTCCTCTAAGAGATACAGGTGAGAAACATCAGCAATGCCAGAATAGATCACACCCAATGGGAGGGTTAACAGGTGTTACCATCACACGAGTTAACACATGGTGTTAAAAGAAAGGGCAATGTCTGTATGAACCACACTGCTGATCCCACATTTACATTAATTAATATCTTTAAATCCCTCCAGTTCTGTCTTTAATGTTTGAAATTATATAAATGAGATCTTTTAAATTTAAAACAAAAAAAAAAGAAAAAAGTAAGTAAATATCCCTCTGAGTACAAGATAGCAGGCAAATTAGCAACATATGTGGTCATTGAACCAAAGCACCTGGTGTAGGTCATTCCCAAAGACTTTCCCCACTTCTTTTCGGCCCCGCTGCCAGGCAAACACTTGCTGCCTCAACAGCAGCCAAAACCCTGGAGAATGCAAAGAGGAACACATGATTCCCCAATATGTATTTTCTTTATTACCAGCCTGTCATAAAAAATGCAGCCTCCAGAGACAGTCTTAAGATGCCATAGTTTGTACAGTTTATAACCACAGTTTATGCATGTTAACAGTGTCATGGGTAGACACCCACTTCTGCGCACTGTTACCAACTACATATAAGCCCCTTGACAGTTTCTGTCCAAAGTATTTTGGGGGTGTTTGGCTTATTTTAAAGTTTATTTTATTTATTTTTCCAGCACACTGACATTCCAGCTGATAGCTCTGGAAGCATGTTCACATTCCACTATCTCTAAAATATTTAAAAGGTTATAGTAAGCGGAGGAAAAAGTAGCAGATACAGATAAGTATAGTGAGTCACATACTCATCCCAAGGAAAAGTATTGCTTACCTTTGATGAGGTAAGTAAATAATTAGCTATACTTAAGGCACTTCTCTTCCAGTCTCTCAGAACAGCATTACACAGGCAAAAGCTTTTGAAGACTTTAAGGGAAACACTCAAAATTCATAACCGTCCTGTGCAGGCAAAATATCATGCCTGCCAAAATGAGCATCTATATACCAGATCTTGAAGTATTAAACAGATTAAAGATGGTAACAGTTTTCCTTGACAGACTGCCTCACAAATAAAATCGATAATTTTGCTAAGCCCAAAGTATTTCTGAGGAACGTGCTCACTTTGATGAAAGTGTTTTACAAAATATTTAGGTGCTTTGTCTCTCTATTGAGAAGCAATGGCAGAAGCACATGAGACCAGGGCCTAAAGAAACCTTGTTTTTAGACTAATCCAGAGACTTTTTTTTTCTCTTATTTAAGGGGAGGATAAGTCAGACTGTTGTGTACTAACCATAAATATCTTAGGTGTCAGACTATGAACAACAGTGAAATGGGCTTCATCTGGCTAAATGTAGATACCTGTCTTCAAGATAATCACCCTGTGCGTGACTGATAGTCAGGGGAGCTCAAGGCATCATTAATTTTTTCATTAAAAAAGATACATAAATATAGTTATTTATGCCTTTAAATTTCTATTTGACTATAAAAGTGCAATAGATTATACAGGGAATCAGTTTGATTAGCTTATATGAATCCTTTCCGGCTCTTCATGTATTTTTACCCTTGTCATCATCATTACAAACCCAAGGTAAATATGTAAGAAAGAAAACCCAGAACCATTTATCATTACATGCTCTTAAATTAATAAAATTATCATCTTTTTTGTGTACCCCTTAAGACTTATTCTACAACATAATTTTAGCCTCTGGATAATGGATTATACTATATAACAAGTAGCATAACTAAGAACAAACCCTATTTAAAAGAACTGACTAGTGGCAAGATTCTAATATAACAACAGATATTAAATAGGTTTTTTCAATTGATCTGGTATTTTTCATATTAAAACATAGATTATGAAAGTCCAGAAGTACAATGAATATAATTTTGGTTTGTGCAGTCAGAAGAAAAATATATACACCTCGGCAGCCATAGGTGTTTTTTCCTCATTTTATTTTAGTTTTTACTGGCTGGTTCTCTAGAATGACTGTTCTTCTTCATTTAAAGGCCATTCTCTATAGCGGCTTACTTAAGGAAATTTTACTGAACACAAATACTCTGTAATAGGTTATAGGTTATAAAAAGTCTAAAATTCTGTGAAAGCAAGGGTGCTCTGAGGATGGAAGAAAAGTTGAGTCAAGAAAGAAATACTGGAAAGGTTCAGAAGAAAAACAAGTTATGGAGCACAGATATTTGCTGCTAGGGCTTTCCAAACCCTTTGCCACCTCTTAACCTTTTGCCTTGGGTGGCTTCTGGATCTCTAGGAGCTATTGAAAGCACTTTTCAGCTCCTATCAACATTTGGTACTACAGACTCTCAGGCTGCTAAAGAATTTGTAGCAATACTTGTTCTGTTTGTTTCTGTCTGACTTTTTGTGTAAGGCCCCGGCTTTCACATTGCCTCTCTAACCTCAAGTAGCATCTCGCTGCTGCAATATTTTGGTGTCGGCAAAGAAAATTATTTTATATACTTGAATCATTAAATGATTTTAAAAAAAAACCACCCCACCAAACTAATTAACATCAGAGCATGATTTAAGACCAAGCAAGAAACATCAAAAGACATTACAACATTGTTTGATGCTCCTCTCTTGGCAATAGGCCTTCCCCAATTTCACAAACAGAGGGAAAACAAATGTTTCCAGTTACACGTATCCTCACACACTTTTGGCTAAGTGAGGCCAGACCTTTCTCTGTTAACTACATTGGTATGCCTTAGTTGCCAATTGGCTTAGAATATTTCTCAGAAATATGAGGTTCCTCCTGCAGCAATGCCTAGATAATGAGGGACAATTATGAGATGAAAACATACTCACTTCCAAAGGAGAATAAATGGATATGAATACAGTATGAAGAATTTTTTTCCCATATAGGTGACCACAGAACATAAAATTCTCCTCAAGGAATTAAGGTAATCACACAAAAATTACCAGAAACTATGGACTTCTAGGGGTAGTTGAAAGTCTGTCTTTCATTCAAATGAGAACTACCTCCATCATTCATGTAAGCAAATGCTATCAATGAAATGAGAGCCGGGTCCTTAGTGCATCCCATCCTCTCTTACCGCCCACTCCCAGCCCCGTCACCCCCAGAAGGCAGGCAGGGAGCTGTGGGAACACAGGAGCGGAACCCTTCCTGTGCTGTTGCCTCTGAGATAAGGAGGAAGACTGGATATCACATGAAGGAGAAGCAGCATGACTGTGTCATCCAAATTGTTCCAACAAACAGATAGAAATCTCAATAAAATGTTTTATGCTTCACAGCATAAAGTGCAAGTCTCACACATAAAGCATTTTGAAAAAATTTCTTAGGGAACCACCTTTTAAAATGGTTTCTGGCTATAAAATTGTGCATTAATAAAGTGGAAAAACAAGCAATTAAGGTGGTACAGATATTTACAAAGAAACAGATGTAAATACATCTCCATGGCAAAAGAAACATGTGCAGAAAAAATTCTGCAGAATTTTCTCTTCCTCTGAAATTAAAAAACCACCATGATGTCAGAGGGAAACAACCAGGAAAACAGCTGGGGAAATCTAATGAGGTGTAGCTATTTTCTGAATATACTCAGATATCCAGATTTACCAAAAACATATAAAATAAAATAAAAACCGAATTAAAGGTATTTTCTACAGAATAAGTGACAATACTACTGCTTGATATCTCCTGAAATAGCTACTGATACTGCCAGATTTTTGAAGAAGATTTCTATCATTTGTTTGTTTGTTTACGGATGCCCCTAGTCTTTACCATAAGACAACGACAGGCAGCCTTTAACAAAACTGTGTACAATCGAGTAAACACATTCACTCCCTGACCTGCCACCCCATTTGGATGCTTTTAGCCCCTTTGGAAGCAGTAGCAGAGGCATAAGGAATGAGTGAAATACAGTACTTTTCACCAGTTCCTGACGATGTCCCCTCATGTCACCCAACAAAACACAACAGTTGCTTCTCTTGTTTTTGTACCTATGATGCACTTCAGTAATCACCCCTCGCTACGTACGAGGGAATATCTTAAGGCGCCTGGAAGCCACAGAAGTCTGGCGAACCATTTGGCTCTGTTTTAAATATTATGTAGATTATAGAGGACCGAAAACAAGTTCTACTTCGTTAACACAATTAACAACTGCTACACCTTTACCTTTGCACTCAGGTTTTTCATTTTAAAAGTTTAATCTCCGAATCATACAAGCGTGTCCTCGTTTTATTTGTCAGACACAGAAATCCACACTCTTTTCCCCAAAATGTTTGGATTCCCGGCAATGGGCAAGACTCACACTTGCCATTCTGGTTTCCAGAATACATCAGCAGCCTGGAAGACCAGATGGAGCTCAGGGAAGCTACTGCCTGCTCATTACTAAGGAGACTGAACTGTCATCCAGCAAAGTCTTTCCGTGCTTAAAAGCCAGTGAATAACTGTCTTTAAAACTAGAGGACTTAAACACTTTGCTTAAGCACTTTGGTCACGCAAGGCCTAAGGAAAGACTTAAGACTGTGATTTTGAGAATTTTTTCCTCTCGCCGCAACAGCAAATCTAATAGTGCTCTAAGATCTCACCAGAGTGTGCATTTGAGAATATAAAACTCAGGAAGATGGGGGCAAGTGAAAAACTCAAACCTTGGTTAAGTGCAGAAGGTACTACATATGAACACAGGAGGCTGCCATACAGGAAAGATAACTTAAGCTGTCTGAAAGGAGTAGATGTAATAGCAAAATGACAGAGCTGGACAAACAGTAAAATCTACCAATTACCTTCTAAATGTCGAGTTGCTGGTAGCTATGTGAACTCTTGAGTGATAAACAATTAGCAGGTGTAGTAAGCACAGTATGCCCTTGCACAGTCTTTACCTTTGTGGTCTTCCAAGGAACCTGATGGCTTTTGGTGTACCTAGAAGTCTAGAACACTAATCAAGCCATTTATTAAGCCTGGTAAATGTTTTAGAATGATTTCTCAGTGCCTAGAATACTGTTGTGTAACTTTATATTGGGTAACAGAAATTAAAAATCTGGGTGTGCAATTCAACATGCAGGTTTTGGTAGTTGTAAACCCTTTCTCTCCACCTGCCTGGTTTAATTCTCTGTCTCACTAAACAAAACAAATGGGGGAAAAAAAAATTCAAAGTAGGTAAGACTGCAACAAGCTATGCAAAAAGCAAAAGTCTTTCAAATGCAGCTGAACTAGAGATGGAATCACTTGTTTCAAATTAAGTAATCAGTCTGTTTCATTCCTAATCGTAATAACAGTTAATTATTGATAACTTCAGTGCATTAATCAGCTGCTTGAAAAAAAATAATGTTCTCCAATCAAAATCAAGCACAATTACTTTTAAATCCTTCTATGTGCTTGCATATCATCTTGGAAAAAGAAGCAAAACCAGAAGTACTTTGAGTCCTGAGAGTTAAAAGTATAAAAGTAAGAATATTCTGCAATATGCTAACACTCTCATTTTGCTTTGCTGTGCAGCTTCCTTTGTGTAGGCAAGATAGTCCTAATTGATATTTGTACAGAACACTGGTAATCTTGCCTATGTGCATTGTGTCAGGCACAGGTAAAATTAATCCACACTATGTGAGGACAGACAAGAGATTTAAGTAGATTTTTCATTCCAAGCTGTCTAACTGGAAGAAAGAAGTCATTAGGAAGAAATACACTTGGAGTCTCCAAATATTTCTTTGACATGATATAACCTCTTTCCCCAAAACATAAATTTTATGAGAAAGCCTTCCTTCCATATACACCTTCTATTTTTGTACACACCCTCCCCTTTTTTTAAATAATACTTTGGCAAAACATATGAAAAATTCAAAAATAATTGGTTGAGTTTTGGCAAACCGTTAAAAGTATAGAGAAAGTCTGGAAAATAGAAAGCTGGGCATATGATAATCATAACTTTGTTCTTGTATACAGGGTGAGTTATTCACAGTGCATTAATTTGGTGTTTGCCTGGATTCACAATTTACAGGTTTTATGCAAGAGTTTGTATTTCTTTGGAAAGGTCAAGTCTGAAAGGTTTTTCATTTCAAAATAAAAGAACACCAGCATGAAGCTGCAATGCACATGGTAAGTGAAATTTGCTTGGAGCAAGGTGTGACCTAGAACAATTATGTGTACCTGTTGCATGCCATCTCTCTGAAGAGGTGCCAACCCCAGTCAGACTAAATCTCTAACACACTGTTGGATGCTGGGGAAGTTGTCCATGCATTAAGCATGGACAACACTATCTTCCAATTCTCTTCAGCCACAGAGAAGGGTGGTGCATCAGCAGGGAGGTGGCTGGCATAACCTAAGAGGTTGTTTTCATCTCTGCATTCCAATGGTGAAACTTAGAGATGTCCATCAGTAACTGTGTATGTGCTGGCATTGCATCTGCTTTTCCCACAAATGCATGAATTTGGCTCTTTGATTATTTGCTTACTAAATCGACCAGTCTTCCAATATCTTTTTAAGGACCCCATAGGTGTTAGTGCCTCTACTTGTTTTCTACTTTTTTAAGAACTCTGTTTATATATTAAAATAATTACTTGTGAGTCATTTAAATTCAATTGACTATTGGATGTCACATGCAGGAAATATTCTACTGTCGAAGTAGGATATCTAGAATATAGAAATATTCTCACTGTCAAAGAAAATTAATTTTTCATCTGAAGGAAGGCAAAGGCAGGGGAAAAATACGACAACCAGTGGATATAAAATAGCAGATAATACTGTTTTCTCCAAAGAAAAAAGCCAGCAGCGAACAGCTATGGGTATAGAAAAGTCACATACCTTTTGAATCATGACCAGAGTTTGCTTAACTAGAATAAATCACAAACCACAAGTAGATAAGCCAGCTAGGGATGGTATATCTAAATTTCATATCACATTTCCAAATTTTTTAAAGCACCTTAGGAGCGTGACTCCGAAATGCCTGATTCTTACTTACTTCTAGTGACGACACAGGCCCTCCGCTTTGAAAAAGTTTGAGAAAAGTATTTTTGAAAGTTTCACCTTCAGTGAGGTCATATCATAGTGAATTAATAATATAATATAAAATATCTTTATTGCCTAGAGAAATGACTAAAGCTCAGGCAATTTTCTGGGACACCTTCAGCACACTACAAGTTATTGATAAAGTTTCATCAGCTGCAGGGCAAGGGGGACGAGACAAAAAGAAGAGTCCTTTCGGGAAAAGCAATTTTAAAGAATTGGTTTGGGAATAATTCATTCCTGAGTGCTTGCAATCCAGGAATGTGCCAGGCATGATCTTGGGCTTAAAGTGCATTTGAAATCCAAAGAGGAGATGGACGGATGCTGGAGAGATTTATGTGGCTGTAGACTTGTTGGTTTTACTGTTAGCTGGTGCTTAGCTCTGATTTAAGATGTGCTGAGCTGGCCTTTATATAAAATAATAATAAATTAGTGATGCACATGTAGATTTATGTCAGGAGTCCAGAGCACAGAATACATACTTAATGAGTTTTATAATTAAATAAATATAAATGAAATCACACTGTGGGATGTCCCTGTCTTGTGTCTCTCAATAGTATCTAAATTAGATACGGTTCATTTTCAGCATGTATATAAATATGCTCACAGAAACACACTGATTATCAGCCTGAAAAATCAGCTTGGGGTTTGAGAGCCAATGAAGTTCCCTGTTGGTTCATTTTTGTCAGAAAAGCACAGACAACTCAAAACATACACAGGAAGTATATCTGCTGCTTAAGATGAGATTTGTACAATTACTTTTCTTATCATAAATACACTTACTTCATTTCTTCTTGCTAACTTTACATTTCCCATATATGATTCATGGCGTTACGCCAAGGTCACCCAGGTCCTTGGTATTAAAAGGTTATACAAACACATCCCTGGAGTAACTAAAATGAATCAGATAGGCAGCGGACAGAGTGCAGGCCTGAACCTGGAAAGGGAGGGAGTGTGAAAGCCAGACCCCTGACATTAAAA
>VXAK01017047.1:50162-60820 GCA_013399435.1 Arenaria interpres | reverse complement strand
AAAAAAAAAAAAAAAATCACTTTCATTTGTAACTTCACACAAAACAGAAAGAAATATAGTATTACTGGGAAAGAAAATCAGCAGAAAATGTTTCCTTTGAGAGAGGAGGAGTGAGGCAAAAAAGCAAAACCCCCAATATTTGTGCCTTTAATATCTGTGGACCTCTCGGTACTTTGCTTTCTCACGCTACCCGCAAGCTCAGCACCCACACAGATCACTGCCTTAAAATCCGAGCCCTGACAAGGACTTGAGGCTGGAGCCAAGTCCCAAACTGCCATTTTGCAGTTGGTTTTCTGTCAGGCAAGTTACTCCACGAGCGAAACAAAATTAGAAAATATAGAAGTTGCAGTCAGGACTATGAAAGAATCAAAGAAATAATTCTTCCACGATATTTCTGCCAACCCTGCTGCACTGAGCTGCAAACACCAACATTACGCATAGGAATGCTGGTAGAGGGATGGTGCAAAACAGTGCAGACAACAAGACTAATAATTTATAACCCTGCATCTTCAAAATACTGTAATATTAACAGCAACAGTTAGACATTCATAGCATCTTGTGAAACAAGGTGCATCACAGTTTTACGAGTGTGGAAATTGGGGAGCACAGACTTTTAGTAATTTGTCAGAAGCATCCTAGGAAGTCGGTCTTCAAATTAGAATTAGGATCCAGTCTTTTTGCTTCTACTCTTACACGTATGCAGCTTTTTAATCCTCCTAGGTCTCAAGCAACTCCTAAGCTCTCCTAAACTTCTACATCACTGCCATAGAGCAATCAGAAGCAATTCTAGCTCTGTGATAGAGCACCAAAGTGGAAAAGAAAGCTGCAGCAGCTGGCTTAGTAACAGGCTGTTTGCGAGCAGCTTGGGTAATAGCACAACACTGCAGGCCAGCTTTGACCTATCCCAGAAAAAAAGACATACCTTTATTGGAGAAAACACATCTCCCCCTGAAATATATCTCAGGCTAGCTCTATACACCCCAGCTCCCATCCAATTCAGATGGGTGATTTCGATTTTGGCACTGGCCTGGACTGAAGAAATCCTGGCAGAGACGGGGATGCAAGCTCCACTGCAAGCCCAAGTGGCTTGAGCAATACGTCTCTCCAAACTGCTCCTCATGGCTGCAGATCTGATATTAAAAGTAAACACTGGTCCCTCTCCCAAACTAACTATGTAGAATCTTTTTTTTTTTTTTTTTTTTTTTTTTCCCCAAGATACTAGCTGAGGAGAAGTAGGATGAAAAGGCTTTGACACGCTGTGATTTCTGCAAGGATAACCTGAGCAGAGAAAGATCACAACAAAAATACTCAAAAGCTCACGCACACCACACCTGTTTGAAACTCAAAAAGCAGTGGAATTTGTCACCCAGTATGACTGAGCACGATTCTCAAAAATCCCGTTTACATTAGAAAAGGCAGCCCTCCACAAAACAGAAACGATTTGTGTGGGAAGTCCAGGTTTGATTATGATCCAAAAGATTCTAATAAATTTAAGAGATTTTTACATCATCCCCTGGTAAGCCTCATTTTTCTCCCACCTAAACCAATATCCAAGTATTTGACGGTCCCAGTAGATCCAAAATAGTTACTGAGGGTCAATTAATAATATATCTCTACACCCATGCAAATATTTTTTGTGTACATATATATATACCACCCAGTACCATTTTATTTCGTTCATCGCCTATGAGTAGATGGACTCCAAAAATTCTAGTAGACTAGAAGTGTGAGAGGGAGTAAAAATTATTATTGTCCCCACCAACCAGTAATCAGCAAGCTAAGACAGTGTATCATCCCCAGAGAGAAATTTCCTGATTTTACTGGTTTACGTAACTACAAGGTTCTGAGCACAACTCCTCAAGTATATTCGTCTGCATTTCTTCTTGCCTCAGTACAGTCTTGCTGTGAATTCTAAAAATCTCACTCACGATACTCGATTCTGCTTCACTTCAAATGCCTGTTCTTTCTATTACTCATCAAATAAGATTCAAAGCGTAAATGGAACAAGGTGGCAGAAACTAGCTTCCAGCTCTAAATTCCTGACAGTACAAACCATAGTCTGTAATTTATAGTTTAAAAAAATAATAATAAAGCAATGTTGTTATTGTTACCTTTATTTGAGAGGTTACAGCCAAAAACTGTCCAAATTCCAGACAGTGCAGGAACAGTCACACTTTCTCCTGCCAACTTACAGCATGTTAGGACAGGAATAACTTTTTGTAAGAGGACAACATGGTTGAGGCTTTTTCAGAGCAACAATTTTTGAACAGTGAATTAAGAAACACTATCTGTATTCACTGACAAACTGATAACCAACCATCTGACCTGCAACCTGCGTGTTCCCAACCTCAGCAACACCCATTTCCTCTGCTCTTGTTCTCGTGCTATCTTAATTTTAAGATCTGGCTGATGTCCTCCACTGCAAGTTCATTCTCCCTTTTAATTTTTCCAGATTCCTAGTTAAGTCAGCTCTGTTTCTCCAACTTCAGTGAAAACAATTTCCAAAGTCCTAAGTCCCTTTTACCAACTTTTCATTCAGTGTTCCTCCTTGCCTCCACCTCCTTCCCACATATAAATTAGAAAATTTCTTCCAATAGGAAATATCAAAGCATAATACCTTCATCTTTCAATTTTTCACCATCTTTCATATATATAAGTTGTTCCTCTTGCATTTCTGTCCCAGCTGCAGTTACTCTCTTCTCATCCAGTCTCTTCCTTTTCCTTTCACTCATCTACTTGCATCTACTTGCCCCTCTGGACTCACCCAACTCATCTGCTTGGGTCCTTCAAATCCACATCCATCCTGTCCTCAGCCTTTTGCATTCTCTGACTATCTCATTTCACAAAACAAACACTTCATTTCTGCCATCCTAGAAATCATACTCCTCATCCCCTCTGCCCCAATCCAAAGCCTTTTCCCACCTCTGTGGGGAGTCCCATTCTTCCAGTTCTCATCCTAGACTGTCTCTAATTGACATTTTTCACCATAGTCTCTTTCACAGACATCACTATTTTTCCCCATCTTCCAGTGATGTCACCCAACATCAATATAGGTATGGCTTATTTGTCTTTCCAAAACTTGGCTGCAGGCAACCCTTTCACCAGTTTCCTATATTTTGATCTCCTGTAGGGGTCTTGCTGTGTTGTTTTTTTTCTTCTCCCCTGGCAAGCTGTCTTTCAGCATGCTTAGCCATAAACATAAATACAACTACCTTTTTCATACTGAATACTCAAATTTTCTCTGTTGCAGTTTTTTCACACTCTTCTTCAAACTTCTTGAGCAACGTGTCAAAAAATCCTTGCAGAGAGCCACCACCAGCTCAGGAATGGCATGGATGATGACAGCTGATTTAACCTCCATCACTTTTTGCACCCATTGTGAACCAGAAAATTACCCTGTTAATCAAGATTATAACCCGATTACCTCTAACTTAAGCCATTTCCCGAGTTCTTCACACTTACGTAAGAACTAAAGTTTGCAGGTTCTTTCTGCAAAACATTTCTAAAAGAGATTCACTCATTGTCAAAATACCTATTCTTGCCTCACCTCAGAACATACTGATGTCCTCCGTCACTGACTCTTTAGGTGCTTGGTGTACTTAAACACATACAGAGAGCAAAATCTAAAACACGTTACATTGCCTACAACACTTGGATCTGGGAGTGGTTTTGGCCAATAATCTTTATCCTGCATGTCTTATCTTCACTTCTTCAGACTCTTCATAGCTATGAAATACACACATCCACATCAAACCCTGCAGTCCTTACAAAATTCTGTCCACTAACATGCTAAGGCCAGTGTGTGATGTTGCTCTCCTGTTTTCGCCCTTCTGCCTGTAGTCGTTTGTTACCTCGCGTTTTGTACTGAGAGTATCGCTTTCGGTCAGAAACCTTATTGGCGCTCTGCCTCTGAGAAATGGGCTCGAGTCCTCAAATAAAGTCCAAAGGCATTACCACTTGAAAATAATGAAAAATTAAAGTTTCTGCCCAACTATAATATTTCAAAATGAATTAATGCATAGTTCTCTCCTGTATGCTAGCTATTAAAACCCTAACCAGAATCTGCATTTCTGAGATTTTTGCAGGCCTTTAATACCTGTGTTATACCTCTTTTTCCTATGGCAAAAATATAAAAACAAAGCAAGTATGCTACTTTTAGTATTTCACACTAATTAAAAACAAGCAACTTCAGTTCTCTAAGCATAAGTATCAACATTTTCAAGTGGCAAAAGTATTTCTATAAACATCAGAACTTTCATTTCATAGATGGAGTAATGGAAGACAGAAAAATCAATTAGTTTCTACAAGCCAAATCACGCAAGTTGAGAAAAAGACCTGGAAATACAACTCCATCCGATGTCTTTCACTTGGTGGTCTCTGCAGATAGGCAGTACCCAATAAATTAAGCAAGAAATACTAAAAGAGCAATAGGAAAATAATCGCTTCCAGGATGAGCAAAGATGTGGAATGTTTTGCGAGCAAGGCATTTGAAGAGCAACAAAGCCTCTTCTATTCACTGAGACTGATCAATTAGATGAAGAATAAATACCTTATTGATCTGCTGATTCTGATCAGATACTCTGCCAATTAATATTGTTAAAACAAACTAATGAATTTTATTCTAAACCAAAGTTATTAAGAATGAAGTCCAGATTACTGAGAATATTCTCAATTAGAGTAAAATGTAAAACTTTTGCTTATAAATGCTAGCTTATAATTGAAAGTATAACATTACAAGCCATGCCTGTGCTTTTCCATCTACCAAGAAGCAAAAGGACCTTGTAGAAATAACTGCACAGTCAACTACACTTGCAGTAGGACCCAACAAAAGTATAATGATGCCTCATTTTTATACCAAGGAGTCCTAAAGCATCACTGCATCCTGTACTAAATCACAGTCATCTCTAGGCTGGAACTTCGGCTGATACAGTTCTTTTGTACAGGTAATATAAATTAATACTTTCCAGTGAAACAAGTCACCTTCCAAGACATCACTCCAGGTGAGCCTGTCTGGAGCCCACATCACTGATCTTCACACAGACACCTTTTGTGACAGAGCTGCCTCTCAAAGCTGCCAAAAATCGGCCCACAACTCATGAAAAAGGGACAGTGGGACAAAGAGAGCTCATGCCTTCATGCGAGGTGGCACTGCCAGCCAGTTCCATTAATGGGAGATGCCCAATTGCCCTCTGGGCATGGTTCACACACTGCTAATACCAGCAGCGCATCTCCCGAAGGGAGCTGGAGCAGCTGCAGTCCAGAGGAGAACCTCAGCTTCTGCCAGGGACCTGATGGGCACCTCCTGCTGCCCTCTCCCAGATTTGTGCAGTGCTTTAAAGAAAAGCCTTGAAGTTTTTCCCTTCCTGACAGATACACATGTAACATTGAGAGTTTACCAAAACCCAACCGCACCGAAGCAGGCACTCAGTGCCCTGAACAAACAGAGCAGGATGAGGGAGGGAATTACTGCCATTTCCTGGTCTGAAGAGAGACCTCCGGAGCCTCAGCTCCTTTCCAGGTCAGACTGGCTGCCGCCGCCAATGCTGATGGGGAAAGGGAGAGCAATGATGCTCTCCTGACAGAGAGCGAAGGCCAGAGAGAGAGACAGAGGGAAGGAAAAACACATTTCAAACACCTCAGACTTCTGGCTTAGAGAAACCTGTTAGTCCAGCCTATTCCTTTTTAACTTTTTTGGGGTTGTTTTTTTTTTGTTTGTTTTTGTTGTTATTTTATGGACAGGATTAAGATTCTTATCTAAGCTGTTGAATTCTTCAAGTTGAAAATCAATGTGTGTTATGGAACCTGGGGAGGAGAAATGGACTGAAAAGCTTGTGGTCGTTCGCACGCCCTGGCTGACGTACCCACCACACACACGTTCTCCTCTGGCTGCCAAGGTGGGCAATCTCCTACACAGGCAATTAGCAGTTTTGATCAAGTCATTTAGAAAAACCAATGAATGAACAGAAGATCCTATTCCATCCAAATCAAATTTCTCTACTCAAAATGTAGGTTTCACAGGGCAAAAAGACTGAAATAGAAAAAAAATTAAACAGTTTCCCTAAACTGTTTCAGGTTAAGACCATTGTATTCAAAGGCTTCTCAATGTTTCTGGGAACCTTTTGATTTCAAACTGCACAGCCCTCATTTCCCTACCTCTGAGATTAGCATGAAGGTGGAAAGGAATAATCCCAGGTAAATAATTGCACTTCTCAGATACAGGGATACGTCTTCCTAGTCCTGGAGTTGGACTTGCAGTATAACTTACTCAGCAGACACAAATTTTCTTCAAGCTAAGGAGGATTAAATGGAGATAATTTTATCTTTTCAAGTCTCCTCTTCTTCCCATTTCATCTGTAGTGTGTCTCAGTCTGCTCCTTACCCTGGGGACTCGAGAAGCAGCTGGCACAGACTGTGGCTAGGCAGGCTGGGCACAACAGCTCACTGGGACGCTCACCCTACTCACAAGAACTTGTTTAGCAGGAATCTCTGGCAAGCTGAAGGTCCTTTCAGAACCACTTATAACCTCTCATCTTCAAGAGAGATGTAACTCAGTGTTGCCAAACTCAAATGCACAAAATGGCACAATCCACTTTCAATATATTGATCTACTGTCATCAACAGCCTGTCATTTTTAAATTCCTTTTAAGGGTAGAGGTGGGGGAAGAACCCCTGCAAAAATGCTGAACATGCGGTACTTTATATTTTTTCTGATGTAATGTATAACCATATTCTTTAGTGGTATCCTTTACCATTATTGTTACGAAGCCTGTGTTCTTTCATCAGCTATTTGGGAGCATTTATGCCTCAAGAGTTATTTACAAAATTCAACTATTAACAACTCTGCTCATTTGAATAGGTGTCTCCTCCTAAAGTCTGTTGCTAAGTCTAGAAGAACGAAGTGTGACTATGCAGGCTACTTCATCCTTTCATGAGGTTTGGTTTTTTTTTCGTTACATGCAGCAGTGCTTAGGAAATGCATGGCATTGAAGAGAGGAGAAGCAAGCACAGTGCAGCTGCCATGCTCCACAGAGCCCGTCACAGGCAACGAGTCTGTCCCTGTGCTTAACTAACTCCTTGAACTGCAGTTTCGATCAACTACTCACCTTAAATTCAGATTCTGTTTACATTACCCTAATTGTTACAGCCAGAATGTGATCCTCCCAGGACTATGCAAGTTTGGTTTCGTTAAGGAGGGAGCAACATTTGCAGTCTCACAGACAGGACCTAAGGAGCAAAAGAGGGATGGGCAGAGTCTTGCCCTGCTGCCACGCACTCTTCCTCTCAAAGCACTTGGGACCCAGCTTCCAGACCGCTCAGCTGCTTCCTGACTGCAAAGTCTTCTGAGCGTCTGGGTAACAAGGGTATGAGTATGTGTGAGGCTGGTAGGATAGTTTTTAACTAATGGTCAGGATAGAAAGCGTACGCACATCTTTGTACAACAATGACTTCTTTAAAAAAAAAAACAACAAAACAACGTATTACAGGTGTGGAATCCATTCGTTTTGTTCTGTGCTCTTTTTAACATACCACCACTCTTCTATGGTTTTCCCCTCAGAGCTGTCTTGACTTGACAGCAGAAGTAACACAACTATTTTTTCAACCAAAACAAAACAAAAAAATATTCAATCTCCCGTACTCTTTCTCTGACCCAGTGAACCTCTTCTGTAACTTTACACCAGAGAACAGCCCTGCTCTGTGTTTCAATCTCATTAAATGCTTTTAAGATTTTAATCATTCATTCATTGGCTGCTAAGTGAATATTATATCCCTTTCCTGTAGGCAATCAGATACGGTAGTGCTTTAATGTTAAAACTTGTTACTGCTGCATACAAAAAAGTAACAAATAGTTTCTTATTTAGTGCTGGATTGGTACCCAGAACACCACCTAACCAGCTGCAAATATCCTGAAGGCACCTTTATTAATAGAGCTGATCCAACAATATGTGAAAACAAAATTGCAGAAGACAATGCTTATAATGAAAAAACAGGCATAGCTGTAAAACAATAACTAGCAGTTGTGACTTCACATTTTTATGGGCAAACGCTAAAGCTGTCTCAGGGCAGTCCAATGACATTTTTAACAGTCCTGGTGAAAAGCTCCACTATTGTTGGAGTTCTCCTTTTGCAGTTCTCTTGGTAAATACACCATTTTGTTGTGTATATTGTGGCAATTACTCTAATACACAAGAGAAAAAAAACAGCGCAGGTGATAATCCTGATAAACACACTGGTGCTCTGTACCTGCAAGGAGGAGGGAATTTAAGTAATTCTTGTATTCTTTGTTACGCATCTACATTTTGGCAACTGCCAGAGACTGGAAATTGGACTAGAGGGATCCTTAGTCTGGCTACTCTTACACTTCTGAGATTTTACAATAATCTGATGAATTGGTAGAGCCGCTGGGCACACCTCGCTGCACGGTGGGTACCTCACCAGCCGCAGTCCCAGCCCTGGGAACTGCTGCTCCTCTCCTGACCAGATATTCCCACCACCGCATCCTCCCCAGCCCTCTCCTGTCACAAGCACTTCTGTGGATCACAACCAGGGAAATGGAAATTCATCTTATTTTTGCTAGGCTCTTTTTTTTTTTCAGTTGAATTCCTCGCTCCAGATTACCATGAAGGCATACAAATGCACATGCACATACAGAGCAGGGGGCTGCAATAACCACTAGCAAACAAGTAATCATAACCTCAAGTATTAATGCATGCCCAGCTTCTTTTAAATAAAAACCTATTTAAAAAATACACAATTGCCATCACCTTCAGATTGCATTTTAAGTCTTTGAAATACAAAATTTTTCATGTTATGATTATTCAGTAAAGCTTTCCTTTATGAAAAAACGTCAAAATTATTTCTCTTTACTCAGGGTTAGAACACTTGCTCTGAATTAAGCTATAACTTCACACAGCAATCAAATAAGTAAAAGAAAATTCTTCTTTTTCAAACCTCTGGTTTTGCTTTCATTTCCATGCAGGATTTTTTCAAACTCCAGGGATCTGACCTCAAGCACAATACAGTCAATGAAAATCTTTCCACTATCTTCATCAGATTTTGGGTCATGACCAAAAGCTGGCTTTCCTCCCTGCTCCCTTTTTAATAGTTATAGGCAAAACAGGCAGAATAACAACCTGTTGACAGGTAATACTAATTTACAGTTATATGAGAGGTAGAAGCATCGCACAAAGATATGCTGTAAACTGAGCTCAATACTATTTGCAACATATAACTTCATGTCTCAGGTTTCTTTACAATCATAACAACAACTTTTTTATTTTAAAGACAAGTTTTCCTCTAAATTATTATGTCCTTTAAATCATTTGAGTATCTCCTACTCTGTCACCAAATAATAAAGAAGACAATACATGTATAAAAAGTCTGAAAGGAATCCTTTAATGCACTGTTACCAAGATAGTTCTGTCAGTTTTGCAGCTCAGATCATGCACTACAGGTTAATGAGACAAAGAGGTTCTCATTTTTTAATTATGATCTTTTTAAAAGCATTGTTTTAAAAACCTTCTTGCTACAAAAACACATAGAGGGCGGATGGGGGACACAATTCTTGCCCTACCAGCAACTCCAGTGAAGGTTTTTTCTTCAATATACACCCAACCATGTTATCCTATACCATTCAATATTCCATGAAAATAAACAAAATATTGCACTAGCTGATTTTAAATTCTGAATATTTGCATGACTGTATTGCATACCCACAAACATAATTTCTAAATTTTTACATGCACTACCGAATTACAAAGAAGGCATTGTAAAATAATGTCCTTTATTCTGGCACTGGAGTCCCTTTATCTTTCAATAAGCTATTAAACCATTATATCCAGAACAACCAAAATTTCTGGGAGAGCTTACAGCATCACTTACAAATAAAAACTTCTTTACACCTTTATATTATTTGGTTTTTATGTGTGTGTATGTATATATAAACAGTTCCAATACTTCAAAAGTTGTATATACATGGAAATTATGCTTTTTGGCTTCTAAGATCATTCTATTTAACAGGAAAAGTTGGCAGGGGGGGAAAGGAAGAAAAGCTGGTATGAACGTGTGGTTTTGATGGACTGATACTATACATGCCCATCCAACAACATGCATCTGTTCAGCTGCAGTGGAATCGTTTCTCTGAGCTTTACAGCAAGCACACACTGAATTTTAGACAAGTGAATGAGGGTATCGTTAACTCACCACACTAACCTAATAAAGGACATTCTTTCAGTTGGAAAAGAAAGGTTAGATGGCTAAGGTACCATTCAAAATCTCTTCTTTTATGCTATTTAACATAAACAGGAAGAATGCAAATTAGGATAGAAACATGATGCTTCAAAGTCCTTAATTTATTGTAGTGAATCTAGCCATCACCTTGTAATAAGAAAGGACTTTTCATCATTACTACTGCTGGGAGCTAAAGTTGGTAATAAATTCAACGTAAGACATTTTGGAGGTGACTGATTGTCATCTTGTTGGTCTATCCGTTAGCTGTTATCAGAAAGTTGAAATACCTGCAAATTCAAATGTAAACAGCTTGTACATCACAGAGTCACTAGGCTTTTCTTTTTCATCAGTTCAGGAAATTGCATCAAAGTATTAATTTGCATTGATTATCAGAGCATCTTGAACAGGTTCACGAGCAATACAATAAAAAA
>VXAK01017047.1:18110-44401 GCA_013399435.1 Arenaria interpres | reverse complement strand
CCCCCCCCCCCCCCCCCCCGAGATATTTCAGAAGCAAAGATCAAAAAGGGAACTCTTAGGGAAGCGGCAATCCTGCAGTTTTCCAGCTACGGTGAGGTTGGTGGACAAGGGAACAAAAAGTCCAGGGGACACCAGTCAAACACCACAGGTGGCCGGCAAGCTCTTAACAGGCTCCAGCTCCTCACGCAGATAGAAGACACACGCCTGGTGGTTGGTTTTGGTTTGTTTTGTTTGTTTGGGGGCTTTGTTTGTTTTTCTTTAACTTTGTGAAAAAACCCTCAACCTTAAATACAGCTTTCAAAAAGGAAAGGCAAAGTCTTATGCAAAAGGTGAGCCACAGCCCCTCCCCTGCCAATCTGCTCTGAACTGGAGAAGCATCCCCGAGGACGGGCATGGCATGAGCAGGCTGGCTTCGGCAATGTGTTGGTGAGCAATGTGACTACAATTTGAGTCATAAAATTCTTTCCTATTCTGATTTCTTTGGCAGCTCTTTCTGCACAGAAAGGCCTGGTGATAGACTATAGTCTAGAGACTGCAGTGGGAATAACGGAAATTCAGAATGCTCCAAAACCTAATTCTGACACCATTAATGAATAAATTTATTGGACCTGAGGCAGTTTCATTTAATTCATAGATACCCTAGAAAAGTTTTCAAAACAGCGGATTGGAAGCCATTTCTGGCTGTCAGTACTCGGAAAACCTATGCACAGGAACATACCCTGAAACCTGATATAAAGATTACCTAAACAAAAACAAGACCTGGGACTAAAACACAGAACGAAAAATATTCCGGTTGCAGGAGGGCAGGAGGAGCATCATGTTTCAGGCTCTTATGATGTTTTAATTGCTTGAATTTCACAGTGTACTGCTTGAACCCTTCTCCTCTAAAGAAGAGCAACTTTTCGCATTTCCAGTACTCCTCCCCTGTATGCTTCCTATATATTTCTTCTATTTCTTCAAACAGCTTATAAAAAACACTTCTTCAGTGCCACCCAAGAACAGCTACAATTGGTGTGGAAGAGCTACTTATATTCACTGGTGGTAACCGTACGCTTGCTATATAATAATAGAATTGCATAATTATACAGACAAGCTCTTCTTTAAAATAGAGTACTCACATTCTAAGAATCAGCAGGAAGGGGTGAAAAATAGAACTAGGGAGGAAAAAAAAAGTAAATAGCCTTCTTTTTTTTTTAATTCTTTCTAGTTGGTAACTATTTTTGCAGTCCTAATTTCTGCAAAGTGTTAACGGCTAATATATGTCACTCTCCTCCAGACTTGGCTGCACACTGTAACCTGAGAGCTATCACACACTTATTCTCTTGGACACATTTTCCACATTATTTGAATATATCCTACCCTGAAAACTATTCTGGCATGACATTAAGGAAGTTGTGGCTCAGGTGGTAAATCCAGGACCATCTTGAAAGGCAAGCTGGTAAATTAAGCTATATTCAAATTAAACGGGAAACCACTAGTTGTTAAGATTTTATAAAACTACCCCTAAGAACAAAAGGCATTTAAAATTTTTGTTGA
Source organism: Arenaria interpres (assembly GCA_013399435.1). Taxonomy (NCBI): domain Eukaryota; kingdom Metazoa; phylum Chordata; class Aves; order Charadriiformes; family Scolopacidae; genus Arenaria; species Arenaria interpres. Next base: position 42,865 of record VXAK01017047.1, on the reverse strand, counting down.
CTGCCTAATAGCAGGAGCTATATTCTGGTTCCAAAGCATTCATATTACAATATAAGCAGCCCTCACATATCCTCATATGAGACACAGTTCAAGCTGTAGCAGCTCTACGGCCCTATTCTGCCCCAGAAGCAGCTGGGTTCTCTCTCCATAAGCAGTGTCCTTAGAAATGGAAGCCTTGCACTTGATGCCACAGCACTCTGTGCATTTCACCCATTGGGCTTTTGGCTCAAGGTCCAACCAGCATTTGCATTTATCATGCAGGTGGGGTACAGCTCTAGCATCCTCTCTTCCTTTCCCATATTCCCTTTTGCATCTCTTCCCAACACAGTCAACAAAAGCAGTGAAGCAAAAAATAAGGTTCAGTTTGCTCCCAGCCCCACTCCCACAGAGCACCAGATTTTTTTCAAACCATCTCAAATCCAGTCCACTAAAAACCCCAAATATTTCAGGTATCAACATAAAATGAAGTTTATTAGCTGAATTCTTCCATGGATTTTCTTCCCCCCTCTCCCCTCCCCATTAATTTTACTTTTGCAGGATTCAAATCTGCTGCATATAAAAGGTTCAGAGCATCAGTTCATCGCTTCTAGTGGAGCACAGAAGTGTTTCAGCACGCCCAGGGTGTCAGACTCCAGGTGAGGGAAACGAAAGGGGCAATTTCAGGACCTCCCTTGGATCAGAATTATCACCCGGAAGAGAAAGTAAAGCTTACACAGAAAAGAAGCCAGTTATCCATGTATTCTGCCAAACCACATTGCTTTAAAAAACATTACTTCTTTTTTCTATCTAACTTACCCATAGTACCTTGATCGTCTACTATATGAACACGCAAGTACAGAAAAACAGTTCAAGTTCTTTTTCTAACACTTAAGATCTTTGCAGCAAAAATTTCTGCAAAATAACTTTGAGCATGAAAACTCCCATCCCGGTTCTACAGAAAAATTGTCACAGTTTATTAGAACAGTAATTCATTTCAGTATTTTTTGCAAATCAGCCTGGCTGCCTTCAAAGCTCAGTTATCTTCTCAGCTGCTTCCTCCCCCCCTTCTTCTTTTTTTTTTTTTTTTTTTTTAAACAGATTAATATTACAAAGCATGGACCAGATGCAGGAAGAAACTTTCCTAAACCAGAATGATTTGGAGGACAGGTCCTTTAGTTGGATTGCTGCAGTGATGGAGATCAGACATACAGCTTTGGGGGAAACATCTAATTTCACGTTTTAAACACCTGCATGAAAAAAAGAATCTCACTCTGATCAGAGGAATCAGGGGACTGGGATTTATGAGTAAGACTGTCAAGAGTATAAGAAGCAGAATACAGTATTTCCAGCTCCTTTGCCAAGTATGTATTATGACTTCAGTTAATTTTACATATATTCAAGCAAGCAACAAAAAAAAAAAAAAAAAGAGAGAGAGAAATAAAAAAAAAAAAAAAAAAAAAAAAAAAGAGAGAGAGAAATAAAGAAAAAAGAATTGGTCTTACAGTCTACAGAAACATCAGGGATTAAATGTCAATAGCAAATCTCTCAGTACTTCCTGCCACCACGCCAAATAAAGCCTGCTTCCAAGCCAAACATCTGCTTTGTCTGTCCCAAACAGGAACTCATGAGAAGGAAATGTAGCACTCTTTACCACTGTGGTCAAAAGACAACATTTTTTAAATTCCACCCTATTCAATGATTTACCTGTAAAATCTCTGAAAGAGTAAGTATTAAAAAATTTAAAAAAATATTCTGCTATATGTGCACTGTTCCTCAAGGGTTTGCATGACCAAGACATCATTCATCAATCACACAAATGTTGCATTGGCAAGAACATTCACCCAGGCTAATGTTTTTTACAGAAGTTCCAGTTTCACATATATTAATTCCGAAAGAATAAACCAGACTGACATTTATTATGTGCACATGTATATAGAACCCTCTCTCTCTTTTACTCTCTAAAATATGAGATTATACAAAAATCAGGTTTTCAATAACATTAACACTACATTGGGAGTACAGTTTTTCTCTGTGTCTATTGGTATGAAAACCTCCACAATAGGTACAAAGGATTCCATAGCATACCCATTTTCCTGTTCTTGGTATCAACTAACAAATATTTTTGCAAACTGGAGTATATACTGAGAATTTATATGGAAAATTAAAATACACAAACGTTTTTCTAGGCCAGGATTTTTACCAGACTGCATCAGGGCTTTTGTAGCAGAACATTTTGATGTTCCAGGCACTGGAGGCTTCTTGGGAATTTCATTCAAAATTCACTGGTGTCTTATTATGTATAAGGAAGGTGCTTTATCAGCCTTCATAAATGACAGCAATCTTGATGACAAGTTGGATCTTTTCAAACAAATACAAGGTTTTTACAATTTCAGGTAACAGACTGTAGTCTTCCCTTTTAGAAAGAAAATCCTAGTTGGATGCCAAAACAGGTGCAGGCAAACTTTGAAACCTGGTATGTATTTTGACAGTGAAATACTAGGGAAATTGTTCCTGTGCATTTTTCAGATATATTTCCCTCAAACGATTACTTATTTTTTTTGTAACAAACCACATATTTTTATGATGATGTACTGAACATTTCAAAACACATAGTGAAGAACAGTAAAATGTATCAAATTATCTTCCACTTATGTTTGAGCTTCTGTTTTGTTCATCTGACCTGTACCAATATATACCATCTGAAAATCTTGCTGAAACGTTCCTAGCACCCGTATAATAATTTGTGTATGTAGTTAATTAATCCTTACCCAGTTTGTTGAGACATTCAAGTTAGTTTTCTCCTTTTACAGTTGTATCAACTAGCCTAAACTACAGAGCTAGGAAGGGGCAAAACAGAAATTAGCACTTCTTTTTCCTTAATGCTATGATGAGTCTTAGAGATCACAGTGCACTTAAGAGCCTCAGATTTGAAAGACGCAGAAACTGTACTACTGTTCAGAAAAATAAAAAACATTTAGAATAGTATTATTTGGCTATAAACTTAAAACAGAGTTCAAAACTGTGGTGAAAACACAGCCACAGTTTGAACATTAAAATAAGGGAGGGAAACAAGAAGGAGAGACAAAAATTGAGATAATCCATACATGAACACAAACACAAACAGAACTCAGAATCACAGAATCATCATGGTTGGAAGGGGCCTCTGAGATCATCAAGTTCAACCACAAAAAAAACCCAAACAAACAAAAAAAAACCCAACCCAACAACACACAAAACACCCCACCACATCACACCCACCCACAAACCAATAATCTCAGCCACTAGAGCATGCCCTGAAGAGCCATATCTACACGTTTCTTAAATACCTCCAGGGATGGTGACTCCACCACCCCCCTGGGCAGACTGTTCCAGTGCCTGACCACTCTCTCAGTAAAGTAATTCTTCCTAATATCTAATCTAAACCTCCCCTGCCACAACTTCAGACCATTTCCTCTGGTCTTGTCATTATTCCCTTGGGAGAAGAGGCCAACACCCTGCTCTCTACAACCTCCTTTCAGGTAGTTGTAGAGGGCAATGAGGTCTCCCCTCAGCCTCCTCTTCTCCAAACTAATGTCCAACAAACTCCCTCAACAATAAATAAATACAAAGCACTACCAACAAATGAGCAAAAAAGCTCAATAAATTTAGACCTGTTATGACTGTGAGACCTCTTTTTAAAATAAGATAGTGAGTTCTCTTATATTAAAATAAGATAGAAGTTCAGGTCAAATTACTTATTAGTTATAAATATGTGTGTACTTCAGTTTCTTTTGGTTTGGATAAATCACCAATGAAAAAAGAAATTGTAATTTTTTCAGGAATATAAAACTGAGATTTTCTTTTTTTCCTCCTATTAAATGTTATTGGCATTGTTATTCAGATCCTACAGAAGTAAATGGCAAAAATAGACTGTAATAGTGAAAGGGTTTTCAATAACCAATAATATTTACTTAGTGTGTATTATTTAAAGAGAGTATTTTGTTAGGACTTGCTGGAGTTTTCAGTTGTTTTATCTTGTAAATCTCTTGTATCAGTTTCAAGCCAAAGTCATGTTTCCACATGAAATACTAATATTCTCATTTTACACTAGTGGGCATACTGCATTTCAACAAGCTGCAACTTGCTGTCAAATGTAGCTTGCATTGCTGGGGAAAAGTTACACATTTAGGTCAACATTTGGAAGAAAAACAGCCATTAAGCATCTCTGTGCGATACAGGATCAGCCGATGGTAACCTCCCCTTTACTTCCCTTACAATTTACAGCAGAGTTATTAATCCCTACACACATTGAGAATTCATGGATTGCTAGGAGATACTCCTCCTTAATAAGGAACTACTCTGTGTGAATCTATTAGCTGTTGGCGGAAGTTCTTTGACTCTGCTCTTGATCTAGATAATAGAGAAACAGATAGGAAACAGATTTGCAGAAGAACTGCTAAGCAATGAAACACATTTTTTAAAAAAAACAAATCCTTCAGGCCTTCAGTCCTGTTTCCTCAAATTTGCAACTACCCGTGGACAGCGGAACATGGGGGACTTAGCCCCAAGTCAGACCACCTGGTAGGCTGCTGAAAAGCCAGGAAGGCCTGGGAACCTTTGTATCACAGTGAAATGAAAGACCTTTTCCCATCCAGCCACCCGTAATTGCTCCGTGTATTTCCTGGCGATCGCAAAAGAAATGAGTTGCTGCTCAATTCACTAGAGCCCTGTTCTATAGCCGACTTTAAAAAAAAACACAAAACAATGGGGAGGGAAAAAAAGCATAAAAGAGTAGTTAAGCAAAATGGGTTACTGAACTTTAAGAAACCTGGATCTACTTCCTATCTCACTTTTAGTTTCCCTTATGGTTTTGAGCATATGCATTTAACCTGTGCTACCACAGCTGCTCGCTGTTTCACCTGTTTCTTAGATATATTAATGCCATTAATGTCTGTTACCTGCTCAGATATTTCAGTGGAAAGCGCCATCCATATCTTTAGGTACCACCCTACATCCACTCACGCGCCTTCCACTAGTGGTTTGTATCTTTTTTCCTACTCAGATTTATTTTTTCATAAAGGTATATTCCAGAATACAGTCACACGGCAGCTTCCTAACAGTTAAGACTGCAAGTGCTTTTCCATAACAAAGAACATCTGCAATCTCTTTAAAACTTGCAGGGGAAGTACACAACACTAAGTTGGCATGTGCTGGAATTAAATCAGGTGTGTGTTTGGTTTTAGAATCCCAATAAAGTTTCCATGACATGAGAGAAAGCAAGTAGACTTTTCGAAAAGTCAAGCAGTTTGTAATTTACTTTCTACTGTGGGACCAATTTTTATCAACTTACTTTGCCATCAATCAATTCCCATTTTTATGGGAACTTTATCATCACAGTTAATTTTTAACCTGGTCCCTTGTTACTTAAAAAACAAACAAACAAAAACTTTGACCAAATTGGAAATTAACGAGACACCATTTATCAGTTCTCTGTAAGTAAGAACTAAATTTGCAAATATGAATACTTATGAAATTTGAACATCTAAAATGGCATGTATTTCTGTGCTTCTCCTACAATGGCATATATTGAAAGGCTTCTTTTTATATGTGTTGTTGCTAAACTCATGGAGGACCCCTCCACTACTATAAACCAAATAAAGAATTTTAAATGGCACACAGCTACTCCTCTGAAATATCTTCACATGATGGCAGGTAGGAAGAGACTATTATTTTCTAATTAATGTAATTATGATCCAGTTTATTGAATCTGGTTTTAGGAGACAAAAATCTTCTGAGAAGCAATACTTTTGATAGGACCCAGGCACCATTCACTTGATAATTCCACATGTGTTTGCATAAAGTATCGGACACAAAACTCTGTTAAACTTCAAATCTGGCCTGTTGTCACACAGCAATTATTAGTAGCTTATAAGAGTAATGAGAGGAGGAGAAAGGGAAAGAGGGAGACAATGAAAGAACATTGGAGAGTGAGAAGACATAGCGGTAACTCAGAAAAATATTAAAATTATAGTGAATTTTTCGCAAAGGGGAAAACAAATGTTAGAAAATGTGAATGTATTTACTTAAATCTAATGAGTAACTTAAACCATGTCCTAGGAGGCACCAATGACATCCCATCCTCTCAGCAACAACTTGGTTTCAATTGTAGATTCCGGTGTTCATTTCTGGAGGAAGGATTTTCTCTCAAATTCTATAAAAAACTTGCAACAAATTTAATTTGAGGAACACACGATCCTTCTGCAGCTGGATTACCAAGAATGTCGGCCACGAAGAACTGATTTCACACACAAGGACACTGGCACAGTGGAGCACTGGTGACAGGAAAGTGCACTAAATAGTTGAACTTTAGGTTAGCTTCCTTTCTCTCTTGGAGAGTAGACGATTTCACTCTCTTGGTTAACCACAGAATAAGTGGGCAGCTCCACATCCCGCATTGTTTAATGACTAGTAATATACATGCAATCTAGAGTCACAACATGAAGAACAGACACCATTGCGTGGATGCCTATAATTTTTGGATCTGCCTCATTGTCTAAAGGAGGAAGGTGATAGAAACAGTTTTACTTTGTTTGCATCTGTTATTTTTCAATTGATTAATTGATAAAATCAGATTAGATTTTAACAAATGCCTTTCAATTAGCTGGAAAGATTTCCAGTAGAAAATTCTGATTTTTAAGATCAAACAGAGCTCTGTTCATCTGGACTGCTTCTATGGTCTGTGTACTGCTGTCAGGAACAAAGGAGTTTTTCAAACCACTATACAGCTAAGAATAGACCTGGCCTGCTTCGTTATGGCCCCTAGTTATAGCTAGACCTGGCCCCTAGTTATAGCAACTTCTGAAATACAAGTACAGCTGATCCAGCAAAATGTTAAGAGTTGCTTCCCTGCTTCCTTCTCTCACACAGTTAGGACTAATTCAATTCGTTAAAGTATTTTTAGTACACACAGAATATTTTAGCTTTACTTTAGTCATCTAATACTGAATATAATCTAAAGATACCCACTACCAGATTCAGCCACAGCCCTAGTTTGCCTATTTCATAAATTAAAAGTCACAACACATAGGACTGGTGCATGAAGTTACCCGCTGTCTCCAACTTCCCTGCTCCTTTACAGGCTCAGAGAATGTATAGGACAACCAGGGCAAAAAAAATTGCAACTGAAACATTTGGAGCAGGAACGGAGGAATGGTTATTTTTACTCTTCAACAACCTTCTAGTCTTCAGTATCTTATAGATAAGTAACCCTCCCTTAAGAACCACCAAAGCATGCATACATTCTACACTTGGCTACCCACAATATTACCATAAAGGCAGTCCAACTTTGTCCCACCTGTGTATCAGTATTAATTTTGTCACACTAAAATGAGGACAGCAATTTTCTTGGGGCAAGAAGCTTGCCTATACGTGTACTGATAAGAATCTAGCTTAGTTTTAGGCTTTAACAAAATGAGGATAATACAATGATGACACTAAAATACACACTGAAAATCTAAATTCTATTTTTTTTACCATAATTGAAGAATGTATTTGTCTTTTCTTTTTTCTTTTCATACGGTAGCAGATAGCCAATAGTAAGAAAAAGACATACTTTAGAAAGATTTACTTAGTATTTCAGAATAATTAAGATTAATGGAAGGCTTCCAAACTAGCTCGCTAATGTATCATGCACAGCCTATTAAGCTTGACACAGTAAGCTTTTTCTCATGGCCTTGACTGCAATGACTATTTAATGTATCTGGTGTGTGCTCTCCCCTAGGACCACAAAATAGACTTTATAAACTGTTAGGACAAACACTGACGTGCATCTAACTTTGTTTATCACTGAAGCCAGGCCAAACAGTGCTAATTGGAGTTCTTCTGCTAAACAATGTTTATGCGCTAATTAGTCCACTTCCTAAACTAAATGTTCCAAGAAAAACTAAGACTATATGGCAAACTGCCACTAAGTTGCAGTCTCATCAAGTATTTCGCTTCAGAGACAAACATGGACAGGTAACAAATGGTAAATTCAATGGGATGAATCAACATATGTGGCTAAACAACGTAAAGAAAGTCTCCACTATCTGAGAAAGGAAAGCAGTTCTACAGTTTTAATTCAGATGGAACCAAAATATTGCTTCCAAAAATACACTGATGTACACAACTAGATAGAATGGCAAGGGTAAGAGTCCCTCCAAGAAAATAATATGCTGTATTTTGATTGCAAAGGCACTATACTACTATTATTTATAGTTTGGACTACTAACAAAAAACCTGAAGAGGATATGTCAGCCAAATGATATAGAAAACTAAATCATTCAGATCTGAGGACAGAAAATTGAACGATTCAAACAAAATCTGTTGTGTTTTACAGAGCAAATAATTTTGCAGGGGAGGCTAAAAAAAAAAAAAGACTAAAACTCCAATGAGGGCAAATGCCCCTGCACGCAGGTAGCTCCTGGGCAAAGAGAGGACAGGGGGAAGAAGATGAAGGAGAAACCACTGACAGGGAGACAAGGCTACAAGATCACAGCAAGGAAGGAGGGAGAGAATGTTCTCAAGGGCAACATCCCCCTCTCCTTTCCAGGCTGGCTTCGGTTATGAGAAAGTGGGCCCTGGAATACGCATGTTTTTGTCCATTTGCATGCGATCAAGCATGTTACGTATAATAATTTAAAAAGAGAGTTTTTAAACTCTCTTTTTAAAACATTCAGATATGAAGGTTTTCAGTGCATTTTTTTTTTCTTTCAAGATAGGTCAAAGGTTACTTGCACAAAAAACATGGTAATAGGTTTTCATGCATCAGTCTCAATTCCAAGAAAGTTCTTCAGAGCATGAGCAGCCAGTGCAAGGCCAAGTACAAAAGGATCCGGATCTCTAGACGCTACTGCATTATCAGTATCCCTGGTAATCAGAAATGCCTTTTGCTCTGCTTAATGAAAGGAGGAAAAACTCTTGACCTGGTATTTCAAGCTAACTTTGCAATTTTTGTCTTCTGACCCCATAGTCTCTGACCTGTGTTTCATTTCACTCTGATGCTGAAAGACTTCCTCGCACGGTTACAGCCGAGTGCCAGACATGCAGTCTGATCTGGTCCGGATCTCCAGAAACCTTATCTCCCGGCAGCAACTTCCTCTGCAACTACAAAGGAGACCTGGACCATGGATGAGTCCCTGTTGTACTTCCAAATGGGGGCAAAATCCAGGAGCATGCCTAACTCATCCCAGATACCTCAGGAGTCCCATGGCTTCCTCTCCCTGCTCTGCAGGGCAGCCTTTTGCTCACACACCTGGGACTAAAAGGGGCTCCTTTTCCACCATCTGTCCCTTCAGAGCCTACGAGACACATTTCAAAGTCTCAAGAGGGTCCTTTCTCCTTCCTACATACGACTTCAAATGCTTTCCCCCTCTATTGCCAGGTACTGTGTGAACTTCTGATAAGACCAGCTGGCTCTGAACTCTCCCTCTTAAGGAGGGAGATGCATGGAAGAGGAAAAGGTGTGTGTCCTGCCGAGGAGTTGGGTTGCAAAATACCCCTCCTGCTGTGAATCTTCTTACGCCACTCTACAAAAATTGGTTGTTTCTCTTCCTCGCAGCTTGGTCTTTTCTAAACCATGGGATCTTCACATGGTCTAAATCACACATTCCCCCTTCTGGAGCTGCCTTCTTTTACAGTTAATTGGTTTCTCAGTTACCAAAAACCAGGGACACAGTATTCCTTAGAGGTTATAATCATAAGAAAACAATCACTCCCAACAGTTCAGCACCGACAAAAGCAAGCAAACAGTTCATAAGCTATTGAACTGTTCCTTCAAAACCTTCAAGTGAAATGACCAGTAATTTCACTTATTTATTAACAGGTTCTTATATCAACCCACATTTTCTCTTTAATTCAATTCTTAATCTCCAATGTCATTAAAGGAATAAATTGTCTTTCCAACAACGGGGAAACCCATGTACAACCCAAGGCTACTCAGTTAATTCACAAACACTTCACGTTACTGGTAGAGGAAAACACAGTGTCTGCAGCTTTGTTTACGCTTGTGGATGCCAAAGGGTATACTCAAAAGGTACATGTAATCAGCAACCTGCAGATTATAATTAAGAATAAAGCACAATGCTCCAGACATGGTATATACTACAAATGTATTGGCTTCAGAAGACTTCTTTTTTAAAACATAAAAACTTTGAAAAAATTCATGCCCTCAGTATAACTGAACTTGTCACGCAAGTTTTAAGAATGCTCCCATGATTGACAATTATGGGTTATTCTGCCATTTCTTCATAAAGCAAAAATATTGTTTTGCCTGTACCTGATTTTGAAAAAAAATACTTCAAATTTGAGCTGTTACTGTTGAGGACCCAATATGCCTAGAGAACTAGTATTTGTGCACAAATCAGAATGTCAACTATAAAGCAGGGTGGGCACTATTTCAAGTTGTATATGCTCAAAAGAAGTGAACATTAAGTTCTACATTAGCATAATTTTGAAGAAAAAAAAAGTTAGGAAGATTGACCAACAAAATAAAGCACCTTTTAAACACTCAAGGTGTGATTTTCAGAATCCCACTGCCCACAAGAATACTTTTTGAAAAGCAACATTGCTAGCAGAGAATAGCAGCAACTAAAAAAAACAGTAAAGCTGTCAGCAGCTTCCTTCTTATTCAGGCCACTCTGATTTCTATTCTTAAGAACACGCCTTCACTGATGAGAGAAACAAGAAAAGAAAGTCAAGAATGACTGTACATGCTAAATAATCCCAAACTCTAGAAGTGAGGCAGCACATATCTCCACCTCACAGCAAACACTCCCTACCAACCAAACTCTGTCACCATTACAGGTGAACAGCCTTCTGCAAATTTTGGGTGTGGTACATGTCAGAGGAAGGCCCTGAGAGCCTTTCCACCAAGCTTGGCAGGTCCTGCCTCTCTCCCACACGGGTGCTGTTGGAGCTCCAAGCAGCTTCTCACACTACTTCATAGCAAAGGTCACGTTTCAGTAGACAGCACCTCATCTCTCCCGATACACACAAACTTCTTCATGATACCCACAGGGACAATGGCAGGTATGGAAAAACGATCCCAATGAGGTATTCCTCAACTTTGAACTTTGCCTCGGGCATGGTAATGAGTGTTTTGAACTTTTGAAAGAAAATTAAGAGAATACAGACTGCTTTAACTCTCTCCCCTCTCAGGCTTGACTATAAAGACATTAGTGGCTACACTAATCTTGTTGGGACACTTGTATTCCAGGATTAATGCTTCTTACACCCTCTTCTGCTTGTATTTTGTACACAGCAAAAGCAGAAAAAAGGGACTCTTCATCCTGGCATACAAGTGTCTTCGAGAGGAGTTACACTGGAATAGCCACCACAGGATCAAAGAACTTCTTGGAAGATAAAGTCTTTATCTCCACTGCTCATTTGTTCCTTGCCTGTTAACATGAAACGAAAACTAACACCAGCAGTTCTTCTGACTGTGTTTGGGAACCGCTGGACAGCTCAGGGACTATTACATCTCTCATGAAAACTTTCTCTCTCATAAGATAACACAACTTTCTATGATTAAATCACGTAGTTTCTGGGCCAAATGCACCCACGGTTTTCAGTGTAGACCCAGTAAAACAAAAACATCTGGGTGCATAAAACGAAGACTAGAAATTAGCCTTCCGAGTCTGAGAAATACTTCCACTAAAAGAGAAGTCTGATTCTACCATAAGCTGACAAGATATAGATTATTTCTTTTCGTTGCAGCTCTAATGCTGTAGATGTCATATCCTTCAGATTCCTCCTGCAACATGTGTCAAGAACAAAGACATTTACTAACACAGAACAGGATTTGCTTAGCTGGACCTTAAGCTAATAGAAGTCCTGAATTGTAAATAGGCAGTGCTTTAGGACAAAACATGTCAAAAGAGCAGAATTTAAACAATGACATGTAAGGAAAAATGAAAAACCAATCACTTGCAATTAGACTCAGAACTCGTTTAGTCCCCATTGCCCCCCACTAATAGCTACAATAAATGCAAGGCATAAAAGTGTCTCTTTAGCAACTGTAACATTTAATAGAGGGGAAGCCTTAGCTGGTGCAATGGGTGCCAAGTAAGGGAGAAAAATGTTCCATGAACTAAATAACAGGTTATTTCCTCAACTGCCAATGGAATCTGAAAGCGCCCAAACATTAGCTATTTCCATAGGAAGCATCCTCATGGGTTTCAAGCTGCCTGTAATTTCAAAGCAGTCGAGAGCTTTGCCTTATTTAGTCAGTTTACATAAAAACTCTATGTTGGTGCTCCCTGACGTTCACTGGTGCAGGCTGATGCCAAAGAACAAGCAATGTTCCCCAGCTAATCTCATACTTTCTTCAACCATTCAGCCTGAGTTTTAATTTTTTTTATTTCTGTTCGCCGCAAGCAACAGTAGCAGACAGCTGGGATCCAATTTTTTTTTTTAATGAAGTACAGCAAATGCTGTACATTCAAGCTGAAAAATAACAGGGCTTTAAATAAAAAATATTGTTATATTTAATAGTCTAATTTGTAAGCTCAGAAGAGTACTCACAGAGTGAAAATGCTACTTCCATTCACATTACTTACTAAGTAGTTTAGATTAGAAAAACAAATGCTTGCTTTAATATTATTATGCTATGATCATACCCAGAATTGTTTCCTAAAGTTCCCTCTGTTGGCAAAAATAATGAGATTCAATAAATGAAATACAGTTAAATATCTATATAAGTAATGTTGCCATGAAGAAAAGAAAAATTACATTCTGAAAAGATGTACCCTCAAGTACATTTGCAAACACACCAAAACGTCCAAATCAATAGAAAAATGTATTTCAGAAGTTGGCCTAACAAATTAACAGACATCATCTCTACCATGAAACACATTCCTAATTTATTTATACCGGATTCTTAAATAGCTTAATATCTCAAGTATCAGAAATTCCACAAAAGCTACAGCAGCAGTATATAAGAAGTAATGCAGTAGATACGAAATGGGATGCTTTACAAGGTATCATACAAAGTGATTTCCATTCTGTGATTTATTTTTTGATGCAAGACATTATCTGTCATTTAAAAGTGACAATGTAAAATTAATATTGTAATTTCATTCTTCTTAAGTATATATATCCTGTACACCAGGAGGGAATCAGTGTAAATAATAATGTTCTTTTCCCAATACATACTTTTTCTCATTGCTTTTTTCTCCATCCAGTCCAAGTCTGCCTGCTTGCTTTCTACACAGGACTAGCAGCATTTTCCCTTCTTGACCAATATACTAGTTCCATTAACACTTGCAAAGCAAGTACAACAGTCTTCTGTGTACCTTTATAATATGCATTGTCCATAAGCACTTGCGGAATTAAACAGTGAACTTCACCCTTGGGGCTGTGGCTGACTGGAAGGCAGTGACTGGACGCAGAACGTTTTTGCAAACAGGTCAATCAGGAAGGTTAAGAGAGCCGACAAAAACCCAGATAACTGAGAATAACCCTGCAACTCTGTTGCCAACTTGCAGGAAACCCACTATATTTTAATAGATGTCATTACTTAAATCTCTTGATACTCGCATACTCTGTGCCAAAATGGGCAACTCCATTTCTATGGCAACGAAAGCAATGCTGCTACCCACTTCTGCCATCACAAGTTCTTTTCCGTTTCTCCCTTTGTTGTAACTAATTCACTGAGTATTGTGGGGAGGGGAAAGGAGAAGCAGGGTGGCATCACTGCTTTTGTTACTGAAGAAACCACTTATCCATTTCAGAAAAGGATCTGAACAGTCAAAAGACAGTGATAATGTGAATTAAAAACAAAATTACTTTGCTTTAATAGGCAGTAGGAAAAAGCGAGGGAGAAGTCACAAAGAGTAGAAATTAGAGAATAAGAAACAAAACTCACTGAAAGAGTTTCAGAAAAAAAAAAAACAAAAAACCCAAACCAGAAAGATTTGATATATAACACAGCAACTATCAGTTCAAAACTAGGAATCCTGGAAAGGAAAACCTGGGAAGGAAGCGCAGAGGTGGGGAAAAGAAAACAGTAAGTAAAGAAAGATATGCAACTGAAGAAAATTTTGGGAGCGGGTAAAATGAATCAAAGGAAAATAGAAAAATACCCAAAGCCTTGAAATTTGGAACAAGAGACTTTAAAAAGGGAAAGGGAAAGGGAACGGGAACAAAAACCACCCCAATATACCTCATTCTTCAGCTTCCTCAATTGTATTTTACAAAGTCGTGAGACCATTGTCGTATTTTGGTCTGGTTTCACCAGGAAATTAGCTCTACATCATCACACCAAATCCAAGGATAACTGAGCCAGTATCATCCCTACTGCTGGCTCACATCACCCATACACATCAGAGGGGCAGAGCTATGATGTTTCTGCACACGCCATGACCAGAGAAAAATGGAGAGAAGATAGCAACTCCATAAGCATCACTGCAAGGGAAAGTGTGGAGCACCTGCATACCTTTCACCAGGTGGCCAAGGCCTCCTGTGGTAAAGCCTTTTCCAATACCAAGAGCAAGAAGGTGACCAGAGTTCTCCCTCTAACTAGATGGCCCTGAACCTTCTCCAAGGTCACTATTTCTCTACCATGTTAATTACCTCGTGTCTAGACTGGCACTAACTTCAGTTAAGGTTTTTCCCCTTCTGTTTCTCTTCTACAGTGGATTCTATGGTGGTTTTTTTTTCCTGAAATTCAGTGGAAGTCAGTCAGTCAACCAGGAGACAAACACGTCCATTAGAAGTTTCATTGGTTTTTGCAGCTTTGTGGAACCACTTGTTTTAGCTCTGGGAGGAAAGGATATTGATGTGAAAAAGCCGATTCTGTTGCCATGAATTATTTTCAAGATACTTTTTTTTTTAATTTATCAATTATTTTCACTTTTTGAGAGTAACTATTTTGACTTGCTACCTCGCCTGTCACTAATCTATTCATTTGTAAAACCTCAGATAGTAAATGATTACTGGAAAAGGGGCAGAATGAGAGAAACCATAAACAAAGCAAAAAATTGAAAAGGAAAGGAAAATACACCACAATTGGAAATTTCCTTACAAGGTGTTTGATTTCACCAGAATTGACAAAATGAGAGGTAGTTAACATGAACAGGAAGGATGGGACACACTAAGATGGAGAAATACAGTGCCAGGGAAAAGACAAGAGAAGAAGTACAATAAGAGAGGGAGGAAAAGCAGGAGAAAATTTGAAAGCATGAAGTCAACAGAATGAAGAAGGTCAAGCTGGGAGCAACGGAGAAATTCAGCCATTGAATAGGCCAGTGTTCACAAAAGGAGCAAGTCAGAAGGAAAAGCATCATTAGTGGTGGAAAAAGGCGAGTCGTGGTTCAGAGAAAAACAGTTGAGAAAGATGTGGGGGGAGGAACCCCACACAGAGTTTGGTAAAGTCTAACTCAAGTGAATGAACTGAAAGAGCATACGGGAGATGCCATCCAGAGAACAGCAAGATGGCTCAAACATAAAAAAAAGGGTTCCAGAGACACTGGAAACTACTTGATTTTGACCTTGGAAATGAAGAACTTGTTTGGCATATTTGAGAAGAGTCTCAGATAACTTTTGGTATTAAAGTACAACTTGGGCTCCTATTAGAAGAGATGATGACTTTGTCACATTTTTTTAGAACTTACAAGAAGTCAAAGTGTCAAGACTGACTGTGAAAGAAATGAGTTTTGAAACTAAAAAAACTCGACAAACACACACACACAAAAAATTAACTTTGTATCATCACCATAATTCTTGGCACCTGAAAGAATTCTGCCACTCCACTGCTTTTTTGCTTTGCAAGCAAACCTACTGATACAGACCACAAGCAGGAAAACAAACATATTTTCTCTCTGCAGGGAAAAAGTGAGCACAATGACAAGCATACAATGTAATTACATTTATACAGACATAAAAATACAGTCTCAGAACAACAGCACACTTTGACATTCAGCAGGTACTGTCTGAGAAATGAAAAAACATGTCTTCTCACCACTGAATATCTGGTACGATGGTTCTGAAAGAACAACGCAATACAAACATCAACCTTCACTACCTAGTGCCAGGATTTCTCCAGCTATCCAAAATGCAGTTTGTAACTCTCTCTTCAACAGGATACAGGAAAAGCACTATCTTTTGTGAATCAGTTGACAAAGGAAAACAAGAAGGTTCTTGACAACCTTATGCTATTCTGCATTTGGGATTATAACAATTCTTTGGCTTATTCCTGGAAACTGGTATTTTCTGGAAGAAAAAAAAAGTAACAAGTGCTATTTTACAGCAGTCCTTACATCATGAGCAACATTTTATGAAAAGAAATTGCTCTGAAACACTACTGAATCTTTTGAGTGTGTCACTTACTCCCATTTCACAGAAACCTGATGAACTACATAAAGAAATCAAGTGTTGGAAGCAGAGGACAAGACTAAGAAAACATGTATTACTCCCCAGAACAAAATGTTTAGTTATCTGCAAAAGAGGTAGTTGTAAAATTTTAACCCAATTAGTTCAGGTATCTTTTATGCTACTTCAGAACTATTTCCTGATATTAGTGTATTGAATACATATCTTTAAGAAACCCAAAAAAAAAAAGCAGATAGTAAAATAACTCACTAAATAAGAGCAGAAGATGCAGTAGTTGAGGAGATTCTTAGGAAAAAGCTGCAGTAAGAAGTTTGCAACTCAGGTCTAATTAATACTTCTACATTTTTTTTCTTGTGAACTTCAACGTGGCACCAACCCATGTTTGAATTACAACCTGCTGCCATTTAGGTGGGCTTTCATCCTGGTAAGCTGTACAGCAGACACAAAGCCCTTGTGAGGATTTCACTTCACTATGAATTAGTGTCTAACATTGAGAACGCCTTTCATCATCAGCTTGTATTGCCTTCAGGTGCCTATAAATTCCTCTCAGTCTTTATGTAGCACTTGTCTATCAGACCATGTCATCAATTTTACTGCAGGCAAGAGGCAGACACACCTCTTCCTGAGACACAGACAACACAACAATTACCACAGCCATTCTTGAATTATCATTTCATATCAGCACATTGCCAACTGCTAATCACCCATGACTCGCTATGGAAAACACATCACACTTTCCAGGCTCTTTTTACATCGCTGGTGCCAAGACCTGTAAGGCTACGATGGTCTCGTCACCATCAAGTGTACCACTGGCCCCATCAAACACATTCATGTGGCAACCATGCCCCTTCTTCTCTCTCCTTGCATTTTTTTTTATTATAACTTCATTACTCCTGTACAGCTTTTTTTATTGACTATGCCAGTCTACATGAAAAAAACTAAACAACAGGCATTACATGCTATCAGAATAGAAATTAATAGCTAACAAATACTTATAAAATAACAATAGGGACTTCCAAATTTTTTAACCAAGTCTGTGCTGAACTTGCTTGTAAAATACGTTCTACTGTTAGAGAAGAGTTGACTGAAATTATGTCTTCCCTTTTGAACGCTAAATAAATAATACATGGACACAGCTATCCCTCTGGGGACAAGGCAACTCAAGAGATGGGATAGGGAGTGCTTAATGTTGAGGGTCACCAACTTATTCTTGCTTATGGTCAAGAGAAATCTAAAGCTGTAACCTCATAGCTCTTTGATTAGATGTGCTGGTGCTCAGCTCATTAGCTAGTATGGATGGTTATTCATTCATACCATCCCTACCATCAACCAACTGTGAGATTCCTCACTTAAGACACAACAATCAAAGAAGGAAGAATCAACTAAAGGTTGCCTGCCTGAAAAGATCGTCCTTCACCTAAATTCACATTTCAGGGCCAAATTCTGATCCCAGTCAAAGACTGTACTTCCACTGACAAACAATCACTCAGATCCTAGACCTGAATCCTAAATTTAACACTGTGCACACAGACATATTCCAGGTAAAGATGAGTATTTTTCAGTTGAACTTACACCACTGGTGAAGGCAATTGAAGCAGGCCAATGGTACAGATAAAATTAAACTAGTAGCCCTATGCCACAATGAGAGCCTAAACAGAAGAGACTATAAAGACAAACCTTCCCTTATATTTGAAACCTAAAATGTATCCTGCATAATGTCGGAAGCAGTCTCCTCAAATTAATTTTAAGATTCATTAGCAGAATTGAGTGAGGAAGGCAAAGGCATGAAGAAAAGGCTTAATTTCTCAGGGTGGCTGTTTTACATTTTTCAAAATTTAAATTAAATTTGTTTAAAGAATTTCTTCCCCCCGCAAAAGGGAGAAAGAGAACAATGTCACATTCCTGTGCAGAGCGCAGAAACACTTCTCACAGGCTGCAAGACTCAAACCTCAGGTGTCAGCAGCAGGTCCAGGTCTTAGCAACCTGATAAAAGCACAGACAAACAATGAAAAGCTATAGGAATTACTGAGTCTCAGCAAAGCTCCTCCCCTTTCTCTAAAGCACAATGATTGACTTTGCCAATCCTAATCCGCTGCAATTAAACCCAAGTAAAATGAGTTTGGTTAAATCACCTTCATGGCTCAAGTTACAATGCTTGATTTGGCACAGGAGAAGAACCCACATGTAATTCTGTTACTTCTTCTCAGCAGCAACTCCTAGCTCAGGGGTAGGAAAGTCACGCAACATAACTCCACGTCTTGTGACTGCCAATCCATACTTTTATTGCATACAGTATTGTATGGCTGTAGTCATGAGATGCAACTAATTTGTGCTGCCAAGCACCTTTTTTCTGTACAACGTAGAAGTATTTCAAGGAACCTAAGTTCAATGCAGTCTACTTCCTTCCCATGTTTTAGTAGAGACTGTCTCCCCTGCAGCAACGGAACATCCTGCTGCTTTTCCACTGCCTGAAGAGCACACTCCAACAGCTGTTCCTCTCCAGGTCCCCACTGCACGAGGGAACAAACACACACCATCAAATTATTCTTACGGAACAGTTCAGTCTTCAAACTGTTAAATCTCATCCAAATGTGTATTTTGCTTGTCACTCCTTTTATTCTGTTTTCATAGGAAGGAAGTAATGATAAACAAGTTACTGCACAAAAGCATGTGGGCTCTGGCAGACAGTTTCAAAGCTATTGACAAAAAACAGTCTATTCACTGCAAGCGTCCTACTTTTACAATCTCTCTCTCTGATCAGGATGCAGAGGACTAATTCAATAGTTCATGATGGAAAAATACCTAGTGGGCGTGTTCGATTTATGGAGACAATGGTTTGCCATGTGGAGCTTTTCTTTACTTCCATCCCTCTATTCCCCCCCTTTTTTTTCTTTTTTTTTTTTTTTAACTTTTTCTTTTTTTAAGATCTGAACAGTTTGTTTTGAAATACCATAGTAATACTTCACTTCCATAAAACCTACTTAAAAAAAAAAAAAAAAAGAGAGAAGAGAAAGAAAAAAAAGTTGGGGGAGGGAGAGAAGCTTTTCAGCAAGGCTGGGACCTTACTAAGTACTGCTTAATTGGGGCATGCTGCTTCCCACAGACAAGTCCACACTATGGGGACTACATACGGTAATAAATGTCAAAAAATACCCTGTATTGTAATTTGTTAATCAATTAAAAGGGAATCAGGTGTAAGGTAGGACTCTAAATTGGGAGTATTTCAAAACTCTTTCTAGAGCAACAGGCTAACCACAGCAGAGCATGCCATAAATGCTGCTGAGTTCCCTGCAATTCATGCGCTAACTGAAGACCGAGTCCCTGGCACTAGCAAATTAATTTGCTCCCTGCTCTTCGAACTATGACAAGGCTTTTCATACACAAACCACCAGGCACATAAAAAGAGCATGTGAAAACTCACAGCAAAGATCACATTTTCCAGTGTTTTCATCTCATGTTGTTGGGACAACAACAACAGCACTGACCACAATTACAGTTTCAGTACCATTCACAGACCTTCAAAGCAGCAAAATTTCATGTTTTAAACCAAGCTATTCCAGTTACGGCTTACAATCTCATCAAAATAGCACCCTCATTGTCCTGTTTAACAATATTGTTAATATTTAACAATATTAGGTATCGAAGAACTATCTAATGCAGCTTATTTATCAATATTTCTCTCTGGCTTCCAAAGGTGTGTGCCTGCTCTCTTTTGCAACTGAGCTTAACTGAGGTAGCAGCCTTAGATTTAAGAGGTCTGAGCCTAAATCAGAAGGTGCCTCTCATGGTTCTGAAAACTATTTGGTTCATTTGTTACTCTTCTTTTCATAATTTTTTTTCCCCTTGGCCCCTACCTTGATGTTCTTCCAATTAAAGTATATTTCAAGCCATAGCCTGTCCTTTTCTTGGCTCTCCAGGACACATTCTCTGAAAGGTGCTCTCAAGCCCTTTCACAGTGACAAGCATTCTGCACGGAGTGAGCCTCACCTCTCCAGAGATTGCCACCCCAGAGACCTCCAGGTTGAATGATGAGGATGGGCAGGCAGAAAAGGGTGAAAAGATGAGTGAACACAATTGAAAAGAAAGAATTCTAGCTGTACAGAGGCCATCACACTCCCACCAACCTGGCAATCTTCATAGCATGTCAGTTATAAACACTGAAGACATAAGAGGGAATTTTCTAAATTGTCATGCTAAAAGGCAGAACTTTTGGAGGAGAATTGGGCATAATTTTTAAGTTGTCTTCCTTCCCATAATCACCACAGATCACCAGTGAGAGTCTAAGACTGGGAAAGGAATGGGTGAATTTCTTTCTTTCTTCCTTTTTGACCAGTAATGAAATCCAATTTGAATTTGGGTGTTCATGCTAATCTACTAACTGTTAAAACAGAAGTGCTCCTTTAAAAAACAAATTATTGCCTGCAGATTTTCTACCCA
This sequence comes from Arenaria interpres, assembly GCA_013399435.1. Lineage (NCBI taxonomy): Eukaryota > Metazoa > Chordata > Aves > Charadriiformes > Scolopacidae > Arenaria > Arenaria interpres. The sequence goes on along the minus strand of VXAK01017047.1, from coordinate 22,102 downwards.
AAGCCTATTAGCTTAATGCTTCTTACTAAATTCACACAAGTGAGCAATTAATGTCAACATCTGAGTATTCACCACTAGGCTTTATACTTCACATTTACAATTTACCCAAACTACGCAGTTAAAAACCTTTATACTCTTAGCATAAACACAAAAAGCTTGCTATTTTAAAATTCAGACCACGCTCCCAAATCTAAGATGACGCAGCACATTCAGAGGAGTGCTGGTTATGCAGGCATTTCCACAGGATTTTAGACAATTTCATGTGGATTGAAACCTGGTTTGGCTGTATAGTATTTATCACAGCAAACATGGGAACAGAGCAGCATACAGGCCTGAAAAATGACCTGTATTCAACTACATATGTAGAGATACTAAAGAGGGAAGAACTTCCCTTTTCTTTTAATATGGACAGTTTTACACGCATGGTAGAATTGCAATACTACAATCTCACGTTTCGAAGTACAGAACAATCTGCACAATCCCAGGAATTATTTCCCTTTTCGCAGGTAACATTACATAGGAAGTCAGGTATGTACTGGAAGGGCATGGATGATTAGAACTCAGTAACCACAACAGAGAATGCAAGCAACTCCATTGGAAAAAAGTTATGATTGGAAAGAATTACTATCAACAAGGAAATTACTATCATCTTCATTTCTTTTCCTTTTTTTTTTTTTAATATACAACATACAATAATCAAGTTTCAATTTCCATAAAGCAAGTAACTCTCAAAAAACCTGAATTCTGAACACCCTACATATAAAATCAAGATACACATCCCCATGAGCAAATATTTTGCAGTTTCCCTTGGAACCTTTCTCACAAAACAGTGGCTACTCCCTATTTCATCCAGTACTTTTAAAGTTGAAAACCTACAAAGACATTTCACCATACTGTCAGCATCTGCTGCCCTGGTGACCAGTAAGCAAAGAATAGAGCTATTAACTGATAATTCAGACATAACACAAAGTTTTAGGTCAATTCTGCAAGAGACGGGAAGCTGACAACAACTTGGGGCTTATCACCTCTTAACGCCACAGGAGCTTTAACTTGCAATTGCATCAATCAGTAGCTTTTCAGTTCAGCACGCAGTTCACTTAGATTTCTCTCCTCCAAATCTCCCTGCACCGCAAACCCAGGGAATCAATCCAGAATTATTCTTCTACAGAAAGGCACAAACCAGTGTTATGGTACAAATCCAAAAATGACCAGAATGAAGAGCTTTCCTTCCATTATATCCAGACACTGCCCAAAAAAAACCCGAGAAGCAGAGCTCAGCCCTTCACAATGCAAATGACACACACTGGTTAGGTTCAGCTTCAGAAATTTTGGTCTGAAAACCCAGCAGTTAATATTTTTATTAACACCAGGACTGCCACAAGTGGGAAGATTGCAAGTATAATGTAGGACTGGAAAGAATGCTGAAATTAGCCCCATCATTTCATGCTCTGATCAATACGAGATGGCCTGCTACTATAAGTATTGCAATCGGAATAATTATGCCCTTCTGAAATTAAAAGAAAATATCAGTAATACTTCATGAAAAATGTAGAAGAAAGATTGACAGAATGGTTGAAACAGTACTAGGCACAATGCTAGGCACCCCTTGGGTTATATTCTGAGATTACCTTTGTGCTCTAAATTATATATATATATATATGTAAGATTATAGCAATTGCTGCTAGAAAAAATTTAATTTATGTTTATAATGAACTGTGAATCAGAGGAAAAAAATGGCACATAGCAAAATTATATTATCTATCAGTGGAGAAAACAGCATTAGGTGTAATAAGGAATAAGCTACCTGCCATTTTGAACTCATCTTTCCCTCAGTTTTGACACCTATGTGGACAGCAGAAGTGGAGATACCCCAATGTACCGCACCACTATCAATCACTGGATTCATGGGAGCACAGACCAGTGGGCCCTCAGAATTGCTGCTTCTTTGATCTTAAAGAAGGTGACACATTGTTTTCTGAAAAATGATTTCACTTGATATTGGTGTCTCTCTTCACAGTAGCTAAATCAGACTGGTGACTTCATTACCAGAAGAAAAAGTAATTTTCTTCACATCACACTCTATTCTCAGATTGATTTTTACATGCACTTTGCAGAGAAATCAAAAGTTCCGAGCTCTCACAATCCCCTTCATTTTGCTCTCCAAACATGCACGCATATACACACCATTAGAAGAGGTCTTGCACTTTTGCAGCTTTTCTTTGTTTCAACAACAATCTGGATGGAGAAAAAACAAAGGCTTCTCCTCCTTCACCACTCCTCCCCCCTAAATGATCTACTTTTAATCACAACTAACACTTAAAACAGACATTAGAAAGGAGAGGCTACCCCTTTATAATTACGGAGCTTGATAATTACCTGGTGACTTGTAACAGATCCGTTCTCAATGCATCTTCCTTCCTCTCTCCCTTGATAATGTAATCTAATCTCCTGGCTATGCTTTCATCTGGCATCCAGTGCTGCACATTGTTTATCAAACAACAATCTTTTCTTAGGTAATGACAGAACAAAGGCAAGTAAGAGCAACTTTGGTAATACTACAGCACTTACCACTTCAAAAGTAACTGCATTGGTATAATTTACATCACCTGTGTGCTTTTTTTTCTTCTTTTAAATCTAGTACTATCTCCTCTGTGCAAGACCGTGACCTACCTTCACCCTTTTACTAGACCTTCTATATATTTACACGTTACAGAACCTAATGTGCAAAATGTCAACAGTGGAAGTCAAAACTAAAAACGTGGATCCCAAATACAGAAAGCTGAGATATACCTTATATGTCTTCATATTTGAAAGAACAGGCATTTTCTCCGACAAGAAAATCATGTGTTTTATGTTACTGGACTAACACAAAGTCTTAGCAATAATGTGTAATGACTTTTTTAAAAAAAAACAAACACATTTAGAAACTCTGGTACAACTCTAAACTTAAGTTTCTCAAACTTCTTACACCTCAAAATGGAAGAGACGTTTTTGCCTTGGATTTTCTGGGGCCAATGATCCTGTTCCCTAAAGATGGTTATATTCCATATTCCCTATTTGCCTTAACTTTCAGTAGTACCTCACATCCACAAATCAGAATAGGATGATCATCTCTGCAACACCCCACCTGTGTATTAGATAGATACAGCTGGGTTCATCTGTATAAATGGTACCTGCAGATCCAAAATATTATATTAATCACTGATTCCCAAGTTTGGTCACTCTTATTAGGTGTCTTTCACTACAAAAAATGTAAAACAATTTCAAAAAAGATCTGGGTGCAGGAAGAGATAGATGAGTATAAGGTTTACCGATACACAGTATCACGTTAATCTGAGCTTTAAGATCTTTGTACCAAAAGAAACTGAATACGTGCACTATTATAAAAGAAATCCCTCGAGTACCACTATCAGAGTTACATCAGCATAAGCCCTTCGCAAAGTGAAGTGTAAGATGCCCTGGCTGTGCCTGTGTTTATGACTGAGGACCAAAGCATAATAGCTTTTCAGTGCATGACACCAATCCAAAGTAATATTGTTATTAAGACAATGCTAATACACTTCTAATTCTCACTTTTTATGTGATTTGAACAGTTTGAGGGAGAAATTCCACCTTCCCTAACCTAAAGTTGAAGCACACAGCTTGACGATTCTTTCTAAAGATACAGCATAACCACCTACCTAAATAGGAATGAACCAATGAAGGACTGAGAGCAATGAGTCAAGAACCACAGGAAAATACGGTTGTGTGGGTGTGAGGATGCTGCCAAGTTGTGATGTTATTTCAGTTTCTGATTGAAAACACTGTCCTGGGACAGGTTAATCAGGTCAACTCCAGAATAAAGGTAGGGAAAAGGGGTAACAGCACTGCAAGTCAAGTGTGGGATTGGTATGCTCTTCCATAAATCATCAGGCAAGACATCCATTCCCTGAAGCACCAAGTTACCTAACAACACGAAGGTAACTGACATTATTTAAAAAAAAAAAAAAAAA
>VXAK01017047.1:0-15234 GCA_013399435.1 Arenaria interpres | reverse complement strand
GGGTGCCTGTTTACAATTACTCCATTCCTGTTTTTAATGAATCTTTCTGAATGACCACTAAGTGCTGGTTTTGTCCTTTGGAACAAGGGAGCTATTACTGGAGGACTAAAAAAGGAAGGAAAAGGGAAAGCAAACAGTAAGCTGCCAAACTCAAAGGCGTTTCAGGCATTTCAGCTGCATGTCCCGGAGGTAATCTGCTCCCCAGGCACAAGACTGTCCCTACACATTTGCACTCTCTTTTCTNACCTGGACAGCATTCGATAGTTGCCCTCATCAAGAACCTTCTCTGCCCTTCCTGACAGCTACCGATAAGAGACAAAAAAAAGAGTGAAACCCCTGTTCTGCCTCCCTGCTGCACATACACACTTCCCCTCCACCTTTGCAGTGGACAGAAATTCAGAAGTTGTCTTGTTAAAGACAGGGCCAGGATTTAAACTGAAGAACCAACAACCTTGAGAGCCTTCACTGAGGATCCCCGAGTATTTCCCTGAGTAACCTGGCTTTCTGGGTTTTTTCCTAGGCTGGTAAGGTTAAAAAGCATCAGACCTTCTTAGTCCAGCAACCTAATAAGCAGAAAAGATATTTTAGATTTAGTTTTTACCATAACTTAAATATTTTCCTTCCTTACAAGCACAGGGAGGAGTATATTTCAAGATTAACCAAAAAGTATCATAATGACAACTAATACAATTTCCTTCAGTAAAGTTGTTTCAAAAAATTTTTTATTATATGGTACAGACATTGAAAATATGGCACTAAGTGGTTTGTTTTGTGTGGTGTGGTTTAAATACTCTATTGACAGACATTTAGAGAAACCTCCTTATGGCCAAAGAGTTGGAGTAATGTAGTGATGTCAAATTAATGCCAGCGAAACCATCATGTACCTGAGCAAGTTACCAAGTTTTTCTGTATGCATAACTGAACATGTCATCAATCCACGTTACTGAAAATGTTGCTTAGAAGAAAATACTTTTCCTCTAATTCTCAGAAATAAAAATGTGCAACTCTATATGACTTGCTATACAGCAGGCCACTTACAAAGCTGACTAGGGGTGGACAGTTTCAATTAGCTATCAGCTGTTCATCATTTCTGACATTTGCTTAGTTACAAAAGATACTGGTCCTCTACTGTGTACGAAATTATCAAAGTTGCAGAGGGATGTTAAAACATCATGGCTGTGACCTCCTATGTCTGTAGTACTGCTCCTTTTCGCACCATTTCCAGTATCTTCAAAATTCATCAAATAGATCTAGGCTTATATAAACGTAAATTCTACACACCTAAATTGTAGAAAGTTATATGCATCTAAATAAACAAGTTAATATTCACCTTTGCACACAAGGCAAAGAGGGCAATAGCTTTGCATTTTTTTCTACTTGCCTACTCATACTGTACAGAAGGAGTTTTTATTTTTCCCCTGTTAATTGCCAGCATGGTACTACAGAAGAGGCATCTCCAAAGCAGGAAAGGGGAGAACACCATCTGATAAATCTGCAATATTTCAAAGCATGGGGAAAAAGAAAAGAGGAAGGAGAAGAGAACAAAACAGGAGAAAGGAGTTTACTTTTTAGCTTTTTTGGCATTTAGAGAAGCAAAAAATCAACAACAAAAAAAATGTTTCTGTTTACCTTCACAGTAAGCGTTGGACATAGCAGGAAAAAAATTTAAGGAAAAGATTTTTAAAAATGCAATTAGAGTATTATTTCTAGTTCTGTGAGAAGTGGCAGTGCAAAAGAAAACTTTCCTTTAACACAATTAACTGGCTTGCACACTTTCCTACACTATAAAAGTGAAATAATATCTATTATTTAGCATATTGATTAATCCCATGTGGTTTTGCTACAGCTCACCATAAAGGATTTGGCAACACTTCTGCAGCCAACATGATAAAAACAATAATAAAACCAATAATAATGAAAAACCTTGCAACAACATAGTCTCTCATAAAGTATTGAATAAAGCAAGAAACTAAACAATTGAAGCAGAGGGTGACTAATATAATAAATTATAAGGACTTACATTCATTTTAAAACATAGACATGGCAAAATAAATTTATATAATATTTCTTCTTAAACTCTGGATAGTTTTATTACCTGAATAAATAGAAAAGCCATTGTGCAATCTGGCTAAGTTGCTCATCTCAGTGACATTGTTTGCAGTGATAACTATGAGCTATTTCTCTCCTCTCTGATACATTTTAAAATTCAGTTCTTTCATTAGGTATTTACTTAGCACTGTTAGCCACCAGTTAGCCATTTATCTACTCAACATAATTATGTCCTTCAAGTTACAAGGAATACAAACAGATATTTTCATTCTGTCTTCTTTCCTATTCACTGTTGTGTTCGCTTTTGCCTTCATTTTACTCACATTGAGCCAAGATTAAAATTGTGACAATAAAAGACACGTTCCCTCATCTGTAAGTTGCTGTACTCCCCGAATGATTGAGATGGATGATCTCTGAATCTCCTCCATAGCCCCGTATCAGCACTGGCCACATTGTTCGATTCAAGAGCATAACACCAAACTATTTTTATATCATCCCTATTCTGCTCAGCATATATCTTAACGCTTTGTTTGTTTTTTGATTGTTGCTGTACTCAGAGCAGATATTTTCACTGGCATTGAGCCATCCATAAGTAATCCCTCAAACAAATACTTTGCGCTGGTGAAATCCCAGGCAGGACCCTACAACAAACACACAAAGGAGAATAAAATAAGGTTGCAGCTGCCCACGCAGGTCTGGTAAACTCCCAGCATCTGTCTTTACAAACTTAAAGTGTCTTTTATCAGATTCTCTCTGTGCGTTTTTTTTTAAACTTAAAAGAAGAGCTATCTGCAAGGAAAACCAGAGAGTTTATCACATGGCACACCGCTGACAAAACAGCAACTTGGTGCCCTCACCTCTTATGGTGGGCAGGGACAGTTTTTCTGTACAGTGCCTGACACATATGGTCCTGGTCTATCACCAGGGCTCCCAGTAGCCTCCCTGAATATACTAACAAATAGCCAATCCACAGACCTGACACACTCTGTCTGGCTGAAGAGAACAATTTGTGGTAGCAGGAGGATGTTATTCTGTACATAGACCAGCCACTCAAAAGCTCTACCACAGATACATAGCCTGTGGATTATACTACTATTTGCAAGGCAGCAGAGAAATTATTTCTTTTAAGACTTGGCTTCTTTTTTTGGCCCCCAAGGAGGAATGTGGTCCAGTGGTTACCGGCATCACAACCAAACACAGAATTCTGTGAAAGTCTGGGTGACTAAATGGATGCTATTTAAGAGCTCTGGTACAGTTACAATTAGACCTCTGCTTCTCCACAAGTATCTAATATGACCACAAGCAACATCTCAATCATGTCATTTGCAAGCAGGGTGAGAGCTCCTTGCTTGCCTTCTCTGTGATACCGTGCCACAAGGACCATAAAATGCAGACAATTGACATTCACTCAAGAGATTAAGATACATGCTTTTTTTTTGATACTTTTGCCACTTTTGCCCTTTTCTTTACCACAAAGGACAGTGGAGGAGCTTCTGAATTCTCACCTCTTCCCTCTCCCTAAGCCCGAAATCTAGCTTTGTGCTTCACAAACAGACATCATGGAAGACAAGACTGCAGCTAACACACAGAAAGCAGTATGTTGTCCAGACTACCCAAAACACAGGGATGTTTGCAGAATTTTATGATAAGCTGATTAAATTTGCTGAGCAAATATATTTTCTGTGGTCAAATCTAGGTGAATCCTCCCAGGGAAAGCAATTCTGTTTGGATCATCACCAGTGCTACAAAGATGAAGAGCCTGGAGTTTTTCAGAGACTTGATTTAATGCTTGCCTATTATTCCCTTTGTTGGATTTGGTGTTTGGTTTTTTTGTTTTTGTTTTTTTTTTTTTAATTCTCAGAATCAGCTACAACATTGTCATGAAAACTTAAAGAAACAGGTCAGCCGGAAACAAAGACCAAGCCCAGAATACTTCCTTAGTGGTACCTACAGGTTCTGATACCACAGCAGTCAAAGAATTGAGGCTTTGGGGTTTCTTCCATGCTTTAGTTACAGATACACACAAGCGCATTTATTTTTTTATTGCTTGTGTTTTTTTTTTGGCTTGGCTCACATCATTCAGGGAAAAGGTACAGCTACATCAGCAGAAAAACTCCTCCTGTCAGACTATGTTGCTGCTCCACCAGAGCCTTCTGCCAGCTTAGCTAGAGAAACACAGCTGTTGGGGACATTCAGCTACACCAGCACAGTCACAACTGTGCAATTATTGCCAAGTTAATTCTATTTCTGTTAATTCAAGTCTGTGTGTAATTTGCATTACCTTGCACAAAAGTGCAACGATTGAATTTCTTTTCGGTTCAGGGCCCACACACACAACATTGCTACTGCTAGTCTTTTGCCAGCTGACGTTTCTCTAGGAAGCATATCTCGTATGGAGATTAAAGAGAAAGCAGGAAACAAGGGTATCTTAAAAGGAAATTCCCCACATTTTTTTTCCTCTCAGACTATAAAACAGGACGAAGAAGATTTCAGGATTAAACACACGATATCTTTGGGGTGTCATTTACAGATCAGATGAAAACTGAAGTGAAACTGAGAGCATGAAGACAGGAGACTGTTTTTCACAGTATTTTCATCAGAGGCATTAATTAGCAAATATGTAAAGATACAGCTAGTAGCTTTTTTTGAAGGAGAAAAAAATATCCTCCTGGCTGTTGCCCTACTTTTTCTATTCTTTTTGCAATGCAAGAAACCACTTCACGCATCCTGGAGAGCAGTTGTATGCCTACATCATACGCTAAAAACTAATTAAAGAAAACAGAACTGGTGGTACAGCCCAATCTAAACAGTATCATGTCAGACAATAGCATTATTCTTGTTCTAGTAACCCTTATATAACTTAATTTCTGTCTTTTATATCTCATACTTCTCTTTCTTTGCTTTCTTCTGCCACCAACACTTGGATACACCCTACTGTCTCATTGCCTTGTCTGCATAATGCAACATTTCCGTAGATGTAAGTGCTGCACTTCAAAACACAGCCATCATGGCAACACCATCTTCCCACTGAAAAAAAAGAAAACAATTCCTATTTTCTTCCAATTGCTCTTTCCCCTTGACTCGCCTTCTCAGTTCCTTGTCTCTTTTTCATTGCCATGTGACAGGGACTTATTTTTAGAGCATCTGTTCAGATGGGATGGCTGTTTAGATAGGATTCTCACTGCTGCTGCATGGTTGCATGGAGAATAGTGGGCAGCCACTGTGCCCTCCTCATGTTCCTTCACCAAGAAGCTGAAGGAGAGTAGGAAGGGAAGGGTACGGAGGGTATAATTTGCTCTTAGGGCAAGCCGCTTTTGCAGTAACTGTGGGCAATTCAAAATCAGATAAGGTGTAACCTTTCCATGTTACATGAGCGTTGGGCAGAAGTTAGTGCTAGAAAGAGAAATGGACACCAGTTCTTTTCAAGCCCAGTGCAAGTGGCCATCATGAGCTTGTTTTGCCAGCAGCCTTGCATATATTCTGCCTCTCTTCAAGGAAGAAGAATTGCAGGGATTATGCCTAGAGCACCCACACTCTTGAATCTTACTTTCAAAAACCAGAACAGGCCCATAAAGGCCCTTAAGAACTTCATCTTCCTTGTCATTCATGACACAAAAGCTGTACTGTATTTCCCTGGCAAGCCAGGGTGGCAGAACTGAAATCATAGAATCATTTAGGTTGGAAAAGACCCTTGGGATCATCAAGTCCAACCATCAACCCTACTCTACAAAGTTCTCCCCTACACCATATCCCTCAACACCACATCTAAATGACTCTTAAACACGTCCAGGGATGGTGACTCAACCACCTCCCTGGGCAGCCTATTCAAGTGTCTGACCACTCTTTCTGTGAAAAATTCTTTCCTAATGTTGAGTCTAAACCTACCCTGTTGGAGCTTGAAGCCACTCTCTCTCATTCTGTCACTAATTACCTGCGAGAAGAGACCAGTACCAACTTCTCTACAGTGTCCTTTCAAGTAGTTGTAGAGAGTGATGAGGTCTCCCCTCAGCCTCCTCTTCCTCAAACTAAACAAAACATGTTTTCCTGAGAAAAAAATATCTTTCAGTCTTCACCATTTACATAGACTGGGCCATCCTGCAAGAGGCAAAATGTCCTTCATCTACCATTGCAGAAGACAGTCTTACTAGTCCTTAAAGACCATCACCTGTTTTTGCTGAAGAGATTTAGAGCATTCAGACAATCAGAGAAAATCAGGCCCTTTAGTGGGCTCTTTTGGGTCGAAGAAGTGGGTGCTTTTCACCTGTTCCCAGCACACTGCTACAGCTCAAAGGGTTGCAGGAGGAGAGAGTGGGGCACAAAACAGGAGAAGACAAAGGGACTGCAACAACTGACAGCGCTAGGGACTTGTCTCTGCCCAAGAGACACGGTTTGCCACTGCCAGGCATGTCACTTAGTCCCAGATCAAGACACACCTCGCACAAGAAACGTTAAATGCCACCACGTTACACTGGACATAGCTTACACCCCTGCGCCTTCAGTTTGGGCAAGGTACAAAGCGTGGCCCAAATTCCCCAGCAGGAGTGTAGCCTGGCTTTGATCCCCTGAGCTGTTCTGGAGGAGAGGAGGCTCCCTCACTGCATTTTCCTCCATAGTCTAGCAGCTGCACGCCACTAACACCCATCCAAGCTCAGACGGTGCAAACGGTATGGCAAATAAATAATAAATGTAAACATTATCAGAGGACTTTCAACCCTTTAGCAGAAGCTAAATATTTTCTATTAATTTCAAAGTTAATGTAAAAAGAAGTCCCTATTGCCTTTACTTCTAAATCTTTTTTCTCCTTCTCTAAAGACTCAAAATGAATACCAGAAATAACCAGATGGTCAGTATCACTAGAAAATGGCTTTTGATAATAAAACCTAATTAGTTCTGACCCGATCTCCATTGTGTTTTATCAGCTTTGGCCATCATAAGAACTTTGCAGTTCCACAACCACTACAGACAAAACTTGGACACAAAGTCTAGTGAAAACTCTCTCTGGGCTCCCCTTGGCCCCCTGATTTTTTGCAAGTGACTTTAAATGGGACCAATAGATACACAAGGAAATTACTACTTGCATTAATAGCTCAAGTTTATTCTGAAGCTTTCACTTCCTTTTAACATAGATAGATTCTGCAGATTTGCTTTTCCATCTGACAGTATTTCAGGCTTACTGGAAAAGCACTACGGTCGCAGAGAAGATTCCTTGCTGAAACTACAGTTTTCCCTTTATGGCTTATTAGAGCCAATTCAAGCCAGAATAACAAAAACCAAAGAAACAAAACAAATTCATAGCTGTCATTTAAAAACATATATTCTTAAAAGGCTTTAGGGGTATCATTTATGAAACACAAAGAGATTTCCTTCTTTAGCAGCGTTCCAACACATTACTCTTTCGTGCTTACTCCAAGACATGAATATACTTGCCTAAAATGTCAGTGAGGTATTTATACAAAGGCAACTCTTCAGAAACCTATTATTGTGAATACAAAACAGGAAGTACAGTAATACCACCAGTATAGGTTAAATAGTGCTTACTATAAACTGAGCTCTTCAATTAATAAGCAGTGTTAACCCCTTTAGGGGAAAGGGAGACGTGAAGTGTGAACTGAAAATACTGACTCATGATAAAACCTTGCAGTATTTTTCCCACAATGTTGTTGTTTCATTGGCTTGTTTTGGTTCTTTTTCCCCTCCCCTCCTAATAGCAGACAGAACACAACAGAGGACAGAATTTGCAATATAAATGAGGGAGAAAAAAAAAAAAAGAGAATAAACACAGGTTGAAGTTTGACGATGTGTCATAAAGTGAAAAAAAAAGAAAAACATGATAATATAATAAAACAATAGTACAATAAATGCTTAATGATACTTTGCACTCTTCAACTCCTTTCACTTCTCATGCTTTCACTAATTAAGCCTTGTAACAACTATGTCATATGGAAGGTGCATCTTTAGGAAACTACTTCATCAACTCTTCAAATGCGTCTGTACCGGTGCACAAGTGTCACAACTATTTAGAACAGGATGCAAATAAAAATAACATATAATAGTGAATACTCTTCAGCCACTTAACTAGTATTCTACAAAAGAGTCTGATTAAAGTAAAAGTTAAAAATAAACAAAAAAATTGCTTTTTTATAAGCATTAACCACTGTGAAATGTAGAGAATGTGAAATGTAGAAAAATATATGAAATGTATGGGTTTTTGTAAAAAAAATAAACTGATTTATCAAAAGCACATTACCCCCTAGTGAGACAGACACTCCAGGCATAAAAGCAAAGCTCTTTCCTCACACATGTTGAATAAGAAAATATTTTTAAATAGACAGATTTCTAAAATACAAGTGAGACAATCCGATCACCAATTTGTTCTTTTCAAAACATCCACAGCTGCAGTCAAAAAAATTCAAGAGCTTCCCAGTACAAAGACCCGAAACAAAAACCACATGCAAATCCCAGATGGGCAGAAATCAAAGCTTCTCTTTTCTAAGGTATGACAAACCTATATCTATTTACAAATATGTAAAAACATCTCTTCTGACACAACTTGAGTCACAGTCTCTCTCTCTCTCTCTCTCTCCACTTTCTTCTACAGGCACAGTATTTTGAAATCTTCATGCAAGCTAACAGATTGAACTTTGGTTTGACTGCCATCTGCTGATCCCATGTTTTGGGAATCTGAAGACTCATTTGAAAACGTGCCCAAAGCTTTCAAAATGATCAGTTTTTTCTTCCATTTCTTGATAAGAAACAAATAAGAGAGTTAGTGAAAGTAGGTATTTATGTTTAAGGAAAATCAATTAGAGCAAATGTTCTGGTATTTAGCATTCTTTAGCTAATTTCCAGACAAACACACACAGAAAATATAATAATTTTGTGTGCATGAATAACACAACAATTGAAATGAAAGCATGTAACACACAGGACTATTGTGACAGTAAGAAATAGAGAATCAGGTATCCCAGCTACTCCTTAAAGAGAAACATAGCTGAAACAACTATTAAAAAAACCAAGGAAAATATGAAATAGTAATAGATTACCTCTATACTCCTCCACAAGGGAGAATATCACAACAATCCATTTTGCCACAAAAAAATTTGATATTTTGTAAAGTCTTTGTTTCATTATATCCCAATGAACCCACACCCCCACACCCCACACAAACACAAAAGAAACCAAATTCACTCTCAGGACCCTGACATTTCACTGTTTTCTTTCCTTCAAGACAGTACGTGCTTCATGAAGGGCTGAATGTGTTGCTGATGCTGAAAAGATGGAATCAAGATGTGCATATAATCAAACCTACCAGCCTATTTGGAAGTGACCATATCGTTAAATGATTTATTCTCCTGTTCCATATAGGAATAGCTATCCTGGTAAAAACAACTTTAGCTTGTGTAAGTGTCTACAATAGGTGACTGAGCAGCCTGTGCACGGGCAGAAAGTTATCATCTCAGGGCACCAGGACCACCTGGCTGAGAAAATACACGGTTTATTTTCACTCTCTCCCTCATCTTTGATGAGGCAGGAGAGCTCTTACATCCCACTTTCCTTCCTCTCAATTTGTTCCATCAGCAAAGCTGTAGTTCTCTCATTCCTTTATTATATGAGAAAAGTAGAAAAATCAAGTGATTATATTTATCCAAGCAGACAATGTTACAACCCCAAAGGTTCCAAAATGCCAAAATAATGACTGTTTCAGCCCAGTTTGTATCCATGTTATATTTCTGCCTAATCAGATACGAACTTTAGTCACCTTTTTCTAGTTCTTGAAACACCAATTCTGCAAACATTCAAATACATGCCTAGCTTTAAAGTACAGCTTATGCATAAATGATTCCAGTGTTGGAAACAAATGCAACCTTTGGCTTATGGGAAAAGAAAACAGTAATAAAGGCTTGAGTGTGGACTGAAGGAGTTCCAGCAAAGTTACTCAAGTTCCACGTTAAGATCTTTTCTATCAGTATTTTTATGAGAATAAGATCCACATGAATAAAAAGTAAATCCATAGAAATCTCACCACAAAAAAAAACCACAGGCTGCCATTTGAATAATGAGTTTGGATTTTTCCGTGAGCCCAGAACTTCAGGTGGCACGCCAGGTACACAAATTCTGGCGATTCTGAATCAAACCACAACTTTTATTCACCTAGAACAGTACTAATTAAAATCATTTATTTTAAAATATATTCAGTGTCTCAGAAGGTTAATGGTTCTAATTCATATTTTCCCTTTTCCAAGAACTTACATTATTTGTGTTCTGTCATAGCATTGCTGGCAGATCACATCAAAACATGCCTTTATTGTGGAAATATGTCTGCTTAAACAGTTTCTTTATTTGTGATGTGGAATCTTCTGTGAAACATACTCTATTTTCACATGCAAAATAAAGACAGAACAGATTCCCCATTCTCCACAAAACTTGCAAACAATTTTGTACAAATCCTGCTAATGACCTCAGACCTTCACTGGTGGCTTCTTTCTTTTTCTTGCTCTGACAGAAATAAAAGTAACCCAAAAAGAAGAAACACAAGACCTCCCCTTCAGTCATAATTCTGAAATCTCTTCAGACACAGTGGGGTTGCACAGACATAGCGGAGAGATTAATTTTTTCCTCTGTGAATGTTAATCAGTAATTTTCTCAAGAAACAGTGACAGAACACCACCTAATGCCTCAATTACAGTGCCTACAGTAATTACAGCTACTTTACTTTGTTTCCATCACTGTTACAAGCACTCCTGTTCAGGATGTACAAAGGATAGCAGAGGTCTTCAATAAGGTGTCATTCTTCTACAGGCACTACACCTCCAGCAAGGAGTACAGTCTATTGCCACTTCACACTGATTCTTTGCACTCTTCCATCCCATGACAATGCTTTTTCTGCAGAGCAGGCAGACAGCTGAAGCAGTATCATAAAATACCTCCTTGTTGGCAAGTGGCAAAATGCACACATGAGCAAGACAAAAACCCCACTATTTTTCAACCAAAAAAAGTTCACTATTTGTCGCACGCCAGTACTGCTGAATATAGCTAAGACATACCTTTCATTTAAGAAATGAACTGAGTGATATCCTCTGTAGCCAATATTTCTGGGTGAATAATAAGGTTTGCACTCTAACTGCCCTGGGAAATGCATTGTTTCTAAGTACAGGCAGGGAAACTCAGAAAAGCACAAGGAAAAAGAATCAACGGGGAAATCTAGGATGAAGCCAGTTACATTTCCTCACACCCACTCGAATGGCATCATTAGTGCATGAAGACAACAGAGAAGCTCAGATATCAGATCAAAATGGTACTTAAGCACTAAAACAGTTATTTAAAGACTTCAGCACACTTCAGTATTAAATGCATGAAATTGGTGTTCCAATTTTATTTAAAAAAAAAACATAAAAAGATAATTTTGTAAGCTAGCACAGAGAACTTACATTCTTTAATAAAACTAAAATAAATGGCCATTTTATAAGTGCAGGAACATGTTCCAAGGTGTGTGTTTGCCAATTACACACACCTCATACGCTGACTGATGAACACACACACACCCCCTGGCGTGTGTTCTTGCTTACATATCTCACGTGCCTCCCTGTTAAGTAATGGAATAAGACTTGCCTTGCAAACCGGCTAACGCTGCCTCTTCTCGCTCGGTGACTTCTGCAGAAAATATTCACTGCTAAGAAAAACAACTTCTGAAACACAGTTAAGCTATTTGCAATCTGAAGTGCACTCTGTCTGCAAAACCCAGCTCTGTGAACCTCCATTTTCTGTATTGTTATCAGGCACATGTTTTCCCCCAGACCCAGCTGGCATTCAGTATTTTTCTGTGTGCATCGCCGCCTACTATAAAGACATGGTCCTCCTTACAGATTGCTTTTTCCATAGCAGCTAGTTATTCTCAATGACTGCCTATTTCACTGTTTTCCTCTTTATAAAAAGATGGGCATGCTCATGCTTTCCACACAATGACTAGGTACACTGTAGTATGAAGACAGCCTTCTTTTACAATGATGTTTGTCTTTAAAGAAAAGGTTTTTTTAATTTTGTTTTGCTTCTACTTGTTTATTTTTAATAAATGCTGACTAGCGTGCAATAGCTCTAACAGAAAGGCATTCTTTGTATAAAAAATAGATTTCTCAGCCTGTTGGAAGTCGATCTATGATTTTTATTTTATTTTTCTCAGTCACAGGACTTAATTCCACAAAGATATCAACACCAGAACCTGCAGCTCACCTATCACATGAGGCCAGGCCGGATGGGGCATTGAGCAACCTGGTCTAGTGGAAGGTGTCCCTGCCCATGGCAGGGTGGTTGGAACTTGATGATCTTTAAGGTCCCTTCCAACCTGAACCATTCTATGATTGTATGATCACGGTCATTTCTGAAAAGACACAGCAAAAACAGTTGCCTTCCTTATTGTTCTTCTCCCTCTCCTTTTCAGAACCATTGTACAACAGTGCAAAGGAATTCAAATTCTCTTAAGCTCATTATATTGTGTGATGCTTTATCTCTCATTCCTCTGTTTTCAATAAGAGGCCAACTGTGCTTGTCAGGATTTGTCTATAGATAACAGCATGTACTGGCAGGGTATAGGCCTTTCCTATGTTACCTCTCTATTGCGACACAATACAGACCCCTTCGTCTCAACTATTTTTCATGTATAAAATTTACATCTCCTTTATGAGGTCTAATACCAAAGAAATTATGTATTACATAATTTTTGATTATATAGTCATTCAAAGCAACAAGGACAAAGACTGAGGGTAAAGTCCAAGACTCTCAGGAGACTTAGCAACTCGATAATATACAATGTAAGTCAATGCAAAGCCATGAATATGGGAATTCAATCTTTCTTTCATATATAAATGGATGGGCTCCGAGGTGAATCATTACCACTTCTAGTTTTAATACACTGCGATGAAACCTTTAGCTCAGCTCTTGGCAGCAGTCAAAAAAGCAAATCAAGCGTTAAAAATTCTCAACTGCTAATAAAAGAATAAAGACGAGAACCGAAAGTATCATTATACACTCATACAAATCGATGTTGCTCCCACACTTTGGATACTGTATGCAGTCCTGGCCCCCTTCTCTCAGGAAGTATATAAGCAAGGATGATCAAAGGCATAAAACAGTTTCTGTCTAAGGAACAGCTGGCTCTCCTTTCATTCTGCATAGGACCACCTTGATCATCTACACCAGTTATTCGGAAGTTGATTTTTATTTTATTTGTAAAGAAATTATTACATAGCTTCATAGCAAGGCAGAAGGGGTTTGCACCAGGGAAAGGTAAAGTTTCGGGTTTGCACATCAGTTGTTTTGAGAACTAGCTGCTCAGAAACAGAGCACAGAAACGTATGGAACTGGGGCACAAAGGCATGATTTGGCATGAAAAGCATCTTTCTTGTTTATTTCCTGAGACACTGTGAAAAACGCCCATAAAGTTTTTTTGGTTTTTGACTTGTCCATGAAATATGAATGAGAAAGTTACAGTGATTTTTCACTTCTTCCATCTGTGAAGTGATGGCTACTTAATTTGCCTTTCTTTCTTTTAGCAGGGTTTTAGAAGGCACTACTGCATGTGACACAGAAGTGTATTCACACACAGGCCATAATGTATAAGCCAGCCATGGCTGCAGCCCTCTGAATAAATAGCCCAGTGTTTCAACAGGTTTATTTACCTTTGTTTATTTACCTTCATATTCCATTATCTCTCTCTGTCTTCACCTGAGAAAAAGTCTAGTGGCACTGACACAAGTTCTGACATCCTTTTCTATCATCCTGCCAACCCAGTTCCCAAAAATAGTTTCCAAAACAAAACTCCCTGTACAGTAAATAACAAAACGGATGGGGGGGAGCAGGGATGAAAGAAGAAGGAACAGAGACGGGTAGGGATGAAAAGAATTTGTTATAGAGAGTTACAGCTATTGATGTGAGGTTACAGGGAAAAGATAACAGGAGCAGCAGTGTAACTTGAACGTATATAACTATTCTCCTACTAGATTTTTCTATTTTCTAAAATCTGTTTTCATAGCAGGTTTTTTTTATGTTGGAATTACAACTTTGAGGGAGGCTATTAATGGGAAAATGGAACACACATCCTTTCTGAAGGAGCGGTTAGAAAAAATGAAGCAGCTCCTTTTTAGGCTTAAAGGAGATGAGTAATTCAAAGCAAGAATTGTCGGTATCACATGATCACCAAAACAAAAGAACAGTTCCCAAAATCACCTTTTTTAGCACCTGACAGGGAACAGTAACACAAAACGATACTGTAGGCGGCAAATAGAATATTGTTATAAAGTGTGTACAAAGCACAATTAAGAGAGGACTTTTTCAAAATCTTTTCTGTACATCTGGTATATGCTTCTCTGTAGCACAAAGTGTAATTTGCCATGGAGGGAATACACTTACATTTAAAACACAGGAAAAAGTAACTACACCCTGTTTAATAAAATTCCTCAAGTAAGTAAGAACATGTAACAGACATAACCCCTCAAAAGGAGCAGTCACTTCAGATTTCCAGAAGAACTGCTGAGTCCTACCAGCCATTGCCTGGCACCACTCAATCAAAACACTCAGGCCTTTCAGACCCTTCTCTCCCAATCAGCTTCATATGCCTTGTAGTCTACACCTTTTTCTAGGCCATCCCAAAAATCCAGCAAACTGTCATGATTCTGAGCCAACTCTTACAGTTGTATATACATCAAATCACACAGAGCTTCAAACAAGCTTTTGTTATTAAATTACACTGGCATATACAACCTTGAGGTACTCCAGTGACCTAAACAGTCATCCCGCAAGTTTCCACCATTCATAAGAGATGTTAATGTCTCATTTAGACTAGCTTTGCTCTCCTGCATGTATGCATAACTATCCTTCCACATACCATACTAAAACAATTTATTATGAATCAATGACCCCCAGATTGTCCCCTTTTCCTCTTTTGCTACATTATTATAGTACTGCCTTCAATATCTTGATGTTAAGAATCGTCTTTTTTTAATAACTAAGATCTTACGGAAAGAACCTGTTTTTCCTCAACAAATCTATCATCTTTCATTGTTATATATATTGCACGTGAATGGTATTTCTATTTATGTCTAAGCAGTATGTACGTCACGTGTGCAAGACATCCAGCTTTCATCACTGGTGGAGCAAATGAGATATAAAGTGGGATCTCTTTCAACACACACA
>VXAK01017046.1:49910-79636 GCA_013399435.1 Arenaria interpres | reverse complement strand
AGGAAAGGTTTTCACCTCTGGTGGTAAATTTCCTGCCATCCCAACCAGACACCTGTGGCTGTGCCCATGTTGTATAGTTATTGCCTCTTTTATAAAGAAAGTGAACCCTGACTTGTGTTCTCGTGTTGCACTGGTCCTTTCCCGAGGCCAGCTTTCCCTGTGTCCCAAGTGTTCCCAGTTGTTAGGATCCAGATTAGACCTCCTGTAGCAAACACCCTGGGTTCTGCTGTATTGTATATGATGGGTCCAGGTTGGCTGACAAGCAGGTTTTCTCCTGGTTCATGGGGTGTTGAAGTACTGCATGGGTCTGAAGTGGGGATCTTTCCCAAACAGCAGGAGCAGGCTGGCATATAAGCCACACCTTGTATCTCTGCCTAAAAAGATTGCAGATAAATAGTGTAGCTGCCTAACCTAAGGAGATGATTTCAGATTTACTGTACAAAAAAAAAAGATAAATAATCAATAACATAAAGGAAATGATAAAAATATACTTAAGATACTTACAGAGTGATTTTTTTTTTTTCCCCACAAAAAATAAATACAGCCCATGTGTGTGTATATAATGAGTTGACAGACTTATTTTTGTGCCATTCCACTGGAGGGAAAAAAACCTCCTACTTTCCCGAAGTAGCATCCTATGGGATGGGACAGAGAAGCCGTTCAACAGATCAGAAATACAGCGACCTTTTAAGAAACCTGACAAAGCATCATCCCTCCTCCTGCATGTCTAGCTTTGGTTTCATGTGAACTTTCTCTTCTTTTCATCTCAATAAATGGTTTCGGACCTCAGCTCCAGCCATCTCGCCTGCTGGTTGCACGTCTTTGTCTCAAGCATGTCGGGGTTTGGCCAGTTGCAGCACTGGAGCCCAGGTCCTGCTGTTGGCAACCCGGGCTGGCAGGGAGGGCTCACCCTCATGGGACTGAGGTGGTTGCAAGCTGTCCAGTCGAGGCGGTTAAAAAACCTTCCTCTGTTTCCCCCGCTAGAGGAAGGCAGAGCCCCTTGAAGGCTCCTACAAAGGAGTTTTCTCAGCTTGTACCTGCTTTTCCTTGTTCCTGGGAGTACGCCCAAGTCACACGATGGAGAGAGCCCAGCCTGGGGACCTTTATCCACTGCTTTTGGTGAATAGCTGAGGTTTACAGGGCTGGAGAAGGGGTCAGCTGAGCTTCTGCATGAGTTTGGGGTGTAGGCTGGCTTGGGGACTAAGGTTTGGCTCCTGCTAGCCCTGTCTGCTTAGGGATAGCTGAGCTGCTGCTGCTCAGCCCTTGGAGAAGAAAATTTCTTCTGTATGCAATTGCTCTTGGCTCAGTGCTGTTGTCCCATCTGATGCTGGGGACTGCCACGTGCAGGATGCATAGCCTGGAAGAACCGAAGAGAGCGTGGCCGTCCCACCCCAGCTGCACTCGCAGCCTTTGGATTGCCAAGCACACACCACCCAACTTCCAGCTCCTGCCGTGGATGTGTCTGCGGCCCCGCGGGTACCTGGGGGGACTTCCCGAAGTCCCTGACTGCCGATGCTCCGTGGAATCCCAGGCTCAGAGAACAAACCTAACCAGTAGCAAACTTTGTTCTTGAGCCAGGTGTCCTGCTGGTGTGGGCAATCATACCATTGCCAAATACTCTCACTGGTTTCTCCTTTTCCTTGCCACTCATTTCCACAGCCTCAAGAGCTTCCCAGCAGCCAAATGACCTAGGGAGGATTGCAGCCCTCCTGGCTTTGGCAGCAGGGTGCTGTGGTTTACTCAGCCGTGTGTCAATTTGCCCGGTGCTGTGTTTCTATTAAGGTCTGTGGAGCAAAAGCCATCATCTCTGCACCAGGAGGTGCCCTGCAGCAAGTGCCCTGTGCTCTCCAAGGAGGCCAGTACATCCATAATTCATGCCCATCCTCACACCAGCTGCTGCTTGTTTTCCCCTGGCCTTATTGCAGCGCGCCGGGGCAGTGCAAGGAGCCTGGCTGGAGCAAAACCTCCCACGTGAGCTGCAGCAGAGGAGAAGCCACCATTCAGCAGCCACAGCCTGCCCTGAGCCATGGTGGTGGAAAAGGGGGCTCAGGCAGATGGGTTGTTGGGCTCTTGTTTGCACTCCTGGGCCGAGTGCCGTCTCATAGGGTGAGTTCACCCCTGAAGAGCTGGACGGGCCTGAGGAAGGTGTGAGAAAAGAAGACACAGAGATTCGGGGATGCTTGTGCAGCTCTGGGTTTGGCTCTGTCCAAGGAAGGGGAAGAAGAGCTGTGGTGCTCCTGGCTCCAGTCTCCTCGCAGCAGGGGAAGATGTGTTCCTCAGGGGTCAGTACTGGGACCAGTGCTGTTCAACATCTTTGTTAGAGACACAGACAGTGGGATACAGTGCATCCTCTAACGTAAGTTTGCCGATGATACCAAGCTCGGTGGCATGGCCAACACGCTGGAGGGAAGGGATGGCATCCAGAGGGAAGTTGACAGGCTTCAGAGGTGGGCCCATGACAACCTCATGAAGTTCAACAAGGCCAAGTGCAGGGTCCTGCACCTGGGTCATGGCAATCCCAGGCACAAATACAGGTTGAGTGGAGAATGGCTGGAGAGCAGCCCTGAGGAGAAGGACTTGAGGGTGTTGGTGGATGAGAGACTCAACATGAGCGGGTAATGTGCACTGGCAGCCCAGAAAGTCAACCACATCCTGGGCTGCATCAAGAGAAGTGTGGCCAGCAGGTCACAGGAGGCGATTCTATCCCTCNGTCTGTGGAAGGCAGCCCTCGCCCCAAAGGACAGGCGGGTTTGTGATGACTAATGTCCTCCAGCTTCACCAAAGCTTTGCAATTACATGCATGATCCTACACAGATGTGAAACAGGAAAGGTTTTCACCTCTGGTGTTAAATTTCTATGATTCTATGTGTTTGGGTGGCCTTACTCCAGGTGTATTGAGGAGGTGAAACTCTTACACCTGGCACTCTGCTCTGCCTACACCCCTCCTAGTCCTATGCCCTCCATGCACTCTGCTCTTCCTTCATGCCCAGGGCCTGCCAGCGACTCTGCTGTGTAGTTACAGGCAGCCAAAAATACATGACTTACATGTGGATCCAAAAGAACTTATAGTTAGTCAAGTTGTGTTAGAACAGCACAACCAAAGACTTACTGAAGTCCAGTTGGGTGCCTTACAAGCGCTGATGAGTTGCAGCCGTCTTGCACGGGGAGGTGGAGGTTGGCAGTGAGAAGGGGCTGGGCCTGGATGAGAGCCCCATGCCCTCTCAAGGAACAGCCCCTGGTGTCCCCTTACCCATAGCAGAGGATGCAGCTGACCTGGGAGCAATGGTGAGAGCATCATGGCTCTGTTCGTGCCCTGCTGGGGAGGGAGGAGATGTAGTGCTTTTGATGGCATGCATGCAGGGGAGGAGGAGAGAAAAGGGTATTATTATTTTTTTTCCCTCTGCATCTTTCTCTTTTGCCCCTATGCCCATCGTCTTCCCAAGCTGTAGCAAATCCCAGCCAGAGCAGTGTCTGCGAGTTGCAGCCTGCAGCAAAAGGAGGCTCCCGGCTCGATCCAGCTGGGAGCGGTAATATCTGATGTTGCCTGCATCCATGAGGCTGAAAGCACCAGTCCCCAGGTGGCATCGTGGAGGCCGGGAGCAGAAGTCTCCCAGGGCACCAAGGCGGCAGAGAGCAAGGTAAATATTTCTATGAAAGCTCAGCCTGGTGTTTGCCCACACCACCTACGTGCACCATCCATTATACATGGGTGCTGGAGCTGCGGGCAGTAGAGCAGAACGCTTTCTGATGGTTTGTGCATTAAATAGAGATGAAGGAGGACGTGGAGGTTGTGTGTGTGTGTGTGTGTTCATTCACCTCTGGCCCATGTTCTCTTCACTGGCTGTGGCTCAGTGCCAAAGCTGTGCCGGGCAAGAGGAGAGCTGTGGACCGGTGCTGCATCCTGACTTGGGACACCTGGGACAGTGGGTGGAAAGGGAACTAGTGTGCTCCTGGGGAACAGCTGAGAATTTCACTTTGATTTAAACAATTAAAAAAACAACTCAGAAATAGTATAAAGTCTCTTCTAATACAAAGGTACTTTAGAACATCTGGAATTTGCAATGATTTGTACCCAATACTGAGTTGAGCGGCCAGCCGTGTACACAACCTTCTGTGCCTTTCCTGTACGATGGGCATTAGATATCAGTCACCTGCCCAAAGAAATATATTTGTGTATTCTTTTCATAGGTCCAAAGGGAGTCCAAGCCTGGCTGGTGATATGGAGAATGATGGAGCACATCAGCCATCATTCTGGAAGGAATGACCAGCTCATGAGTAGGAGGTACTTTTGAACAATGATACTGCTGTTATTATGTTTATCATCATCATCATTATTATTATTGCCTGGACCTAGGAAAGATGGATTTGGATGGGCTGAAACTTTTCACGTTGTTTGATAAATGTGTGTGTCACAAAAAAGAATCGTGAAGCTAATATGAAGTCTCTATATAGGAAATATTTTCGGTTCCCTTGTTTAATTATTTAATACTGAAACTTACTTATAGGTTTTAGAAAGGTACAGTCAAAACCCAGCATTGCGTTTAACCTCCAGTGAAACACTCCTTTTCAACCCAGAACATGTTAGCTTTCATTTTATATTTCTTAGTTTCTGCAAAGTTTGAGGGTACTAATTTTAGGTTGACAGGAGGATTATCTACATGGGAGTGATCTGGAGTGATCTAGATCACCAGAGGTACCTGGGGTACCAGCAACAGTGTGTCTCAGACAGGCAAGGACCTGAGCTGCTGACATATCTATAACCAAAGATGGCAAGAGGATGAAGTCAGAATCTCCTACACCAGTCTTGCTGGACACCAGGACAGCTCTAGTAGACTGGGGAGGCTATAGCCATGTATTGCTGTCCTTGCCCTTTCTCCTGATGTGTGGGCAGCCTGTTGCTGTCCTGCAACTGTGAGAAGCTCCTGCCCTTGCTAACAAATGTACTGTTGTTGTTATGTTGTTGATATGTCTCCCAAATTTCTTCCCACTGAGCAGAGGTGTTCTAGGGCTGTTCGGTGTCATGGTGTCTCATGTCTGCTTTGAATTCTGCCCTCCCCCCCTCCAGCTTCCTCCAAAAATCATTAATTCCTCTCTTCCTGGCCAGCTGTTAGCAGTGGTTGGTAAACCCTCAAACACAGCTGAGAGGATTTCCAAACTGAACAGGCAGACCAAGTGTCACATCTATCTTGCACAGTCCTCTACATTGATGCTTGGCTCCAGCCCCTGCTGTTCTAGCCATCTCTACTGGTTTTGGCTCTCTGGAGGAGGAAATGGCTCTTGCAAGCTTGTCCAAGAACAGTTTTCATCTCTGTGCTTGCTGCCTTTTCACAGGATAGCTCATGCCAGAAAAACCCTCGAGTGTGAAATAACATGAGTGTTAAAAATCCCAGCCCAAGCTGACGGTGACCTGGCCACACAAGGGAAAGGGCACTGCAGCTCTCAAGGGAGAAGAAAACCCATTTTCACGTTGGCCCTCTGCAAAATCAATAGCTGGAAGTGCTTTGCAGAAAGCAGAACCCAGCCGTCAAGAATCTAGCAAACAAGCAATGCAATGTCTGCACACAAAGTGGAGGAGCTCAGAAGTGGGCTGAGCCTATCAACCCTGGGGACAGAAGTGACACTGGACCTGTCACTCCCGCTGCTGGTGAGGCTAGCACAGAGCGTAGTGTCTTTGGAAGGTCCTTGCTTTTGCTCAGACCCAGTTGCCTTCCTGTGGGGTCAGTGGGTAGAGTTATTTGAGCTAATTTGTGGACCGTAGCAAACATGTTGGGCTGGAGTATTCTGAGGTGCGCTCTGAGTGGCAGTGATCCCATGTGGTTCCTTTCATCCCCAAAGGGAGATCGGCTGAGTTCTGGTAAAAGGTGAACTTTATGTCTGAATCAGAGCCTCTGCAGATCCAGGCTTCTCCTCGCCTGCCCCTGGAGAAGGAGGGTTTGTGAGTTTGATCCTGGGGTTTACAGATTTGATCCTGCCCTTTGAGTATTTGCCAGCAGTAAATTTTTGAGTTGTTTTTCCAAGGTGTCCATGTGCCTGCCAGAGATTGACCTGGGGAATTTTTTCCCAGTGCAGGCAGGGAAGGAGTCCTCCCGGGTGTGTGGTGGGTTACAGGTGGTGCAGAGGGACTGGCAGCTGGGCATGGACAGGGGCCCTCAGGAGGCTTCCTGCAAAGCCCCCTCCATGGGGCATGGCACCTGAGGGGGAGCAGGAGGAGGGTGGCAGTGGGGAAGCTCAGCCCTCTCTTTCCCCGCAGCAGGAATAAAGTTCTTGCAGCGAAGGAGGCTTTGAAGAAAGGTGGAAGGGACACCAGGCAAGACTGTGGCAAGCCAGGAAAGGAACAGGCCAAGCATTATACGTGCTGGCTGCACCCCTGTGGAGGTAATCTCGTAGTTATTTTAGACTCCAGCTGGGAAGCAGCTCTGATCCCAGCTTCTGCAATATCCTGCCAAGTCCGTGCTCCAAATCTTCTCTTGCTGGCTCTGAGTAAGACAGACCGCGTGGCGAGTGGCTGCCAGCATCAATTGAGCTGAAAGACCTTCACGCTGCTCCATGCTGCTGGGTGTGCATTTGTGCCTTGCTGCCCATCTCAGAGCTCCTGGGAAGAGGAAGCGGGACCTTGGTTTTGGTCTTTTCTTTTTTTTTTTTCCATGATACGCAGATTCAAAGACAAATACGGAGCCGTTGGATCCATTCCACCTGATACTGAGGAGTTCCTTGTTCCCCAAAACCATCCTGTGCAAACACGGGAGCTCCCTCTCCCATGGAAGATTACCAGGATTGACAGCAATAATAGGATGCATTTTAGGGCTTTCTTGTGCTAGTAATACATGTGATGGAGCTGTCTCTCTTTCTAAACTTGTGTGAACCCAAGAAAAATCCAAAAGCCAATGCCCTTGCCTCTGTGTGTTTCAATGGGTTTCTTCACACACAAGGTGTTCAGAGGTATCTAGCATCACTAAAGAAATGCAGATTGGGTGGCATTTGGGCACTTTCTGCTTGCTTGTGGTCTGTGTCCTGGCAATACGTGGGAAATGTGCAAAGAAGCTCAAATCTGAGCTCTTCTCCATTTACCAGCAGCGATGGTTGTTCCTTCAGCAGTGTTTCTGTACCATTGTTAGGTCTGGAGTAAAGTATAATCTCGTGGTGGGACTTCAAAGTTGTGGATCATACCTCCTGGGCATGCTGGCTATTTGCTCAAAGCATGCTTTGGAGGATTCAACCTCACTGATGGCCTCAGTGATGCTCCTCAAGCAGCAAGCCCAGGAAGAATTAACTGCGGCAGCTGCTAGTCCTCAGATCCCACAAGGATATTGTATCCTTACACCCCTTGCCCAGTTGTGCTTGACTGTGCTTTGATTTGGTGGGTTCTCAGAGCTGGATCAAGAAGCAGGTTTTGGAGTTTGGTTTTCTTCTTTGTTTTCAGGATGAAAAAGCAAAACTCAGCTGGTTTTGGGGGGAAAGGGAGGGATGGAAAGAAATTGGTTTAAAGCAAACGTTGCCTTCCTAGCCAAGTAGTTTAAGCGAGATAAGACTCTACATCCCTTTAAATACATTGAATGTGGCTCTAGGGGACATTGTGGAGACCCAGCACTGTAAAAAAGCAAATTTCAGGGAAAGCCTTATGCACTGTGACAATTTAAAGTACCCCCGAAGGGTGTCCACTCAGGCAGAAGCACGCTTTATTTGAAGCATATTATGAATGAGACAGGAGAACAATTTGTTTGCTGGAAGATGGGCAGCGGATCACTAAAGCAGAGCAGAGGGCACACAGCAAGCCAATTTGCAAAAGGGCAAAACACAGACAAGGTGGGCACATTCTGTCTGCACTCCAGGGTGTCCTTCTGCCCTCCACTGAGACAGGGTGGAGGAGCTGGGCTTCAGGATCCTGAGTGTCTGTGGCTTGTGGCATCCCTGGGGGACTTGCCTGCCCTGAGGCAGGTGGTCACTGTGCAGTGCAGTGAGGCCACCAAGCAGCAGGTACCTTTCCAGGGGAATTGGGGCATCCCCTTGGCTCTGCTCTTCCTCCTGGTTATCCTCATCATTGGGGTCAGGGGGAGCATTTCTTAGTGTGTTTTGATAGGTCCTGTGCTCCGAGTCAGCTGTTATGGTCCAGGACCTGGTCTCCAGGTGGCAGCAGCTCACTTAGGGCATACTGTTATCTGCATGTAAATAGTGGGAAGCCAAACCCTATTGATCTGTGGAGAGGGAAAAAAGAATGATGCAAGCACATTTGGGTTGTGGGGGAAGCTGACTGCACACCGCCGCAGGGATTTTAATTTATCTTCTTTTTGAGGGGAAGGGACTTCCCTTTGCTAAAGCAGAAGGCAAAGTGCTCAGAACTACGAAATCTTATTGGATGCCAAACCCAATATTTTTTTAAATAGGAAAAGGAAATATCTAAAATCCTCCATCTGAAAAATAAAGGACTTTCTCTTTTTTTCCAGAGCCTATCTCAAAGTGGTTAGGAAAAAAAGCAAGATGATTGTCTTTCATTCCAGCTGCTTAAAACTCATTGGGTGTGCATGTTTTTCTGCTGACTCTGTGTGGAAGAAATGAGATCTGCATGAGTTAACAACATCATAGCCTCCCGTATGACCTCAAGGACAGACCGCATCTTTCTGAGTGTCTAGAAACAATGAATTCAGCTGAGTGCTGAGAATAGATGGAATAGATGGAAAACAAGTTCCCCGTCCAGTGGATGGTGTGCAACCTAGAATGGCCTAGGAGCTCTTTGTGTATGGGCAACGCAAACGCCAGAGCTCAGTCAGGGACAACTGACCTGTACTGACCAAAGGGATATTCCATACCATATGATGTTGTGTTTGGCAATAAAAGCTTAGTGAAAGCAGGAGGAAGGGAGGACGCTCATGGTCATGGTGTTTGTCTTCCCAAACGACTGTTACGCTAAGGCCCTACTTCCCAAGCAGTGGCTGGGTGTCTGCTTGATGATGGGAAGTAGGGATTGAATCCCTCTTTTTGCTCTGCGTGCACATGCAGCTTTTGTTTCCCCTGGGAAGCTCTCATCACCTCAATCCATGAGTCTTCTCGCCTTCCTTCTATTTTTTCGCTATCCCACAACAGAGAGGAGCAAGAAAAAGGCTGGGCAGGTGTTTGGCTGCTGCCAGGGGTCAACTCACCACACCCAGGTTCTCCACTTGGTTTGGCATCTTGGTGTTGCCTTCCATGGAGGGGGGTGTGTGACTTAGTACCCCTAGAAATGTAGTACCCGCTGCTATGCATTTGCTATGCAAAAATTAAATGCATGCTGTCTTGAGAGATACTTTGTGTGTGCTGAGGAAGTCATGTCTTTAGGACCCATGGCATTACCAGTGTGAATCAGGAAAAGTGAGGGCTTTCAAACAGCCCTGCTCTGAGTTACTGGGTCCGTGAGCCAGAGAAGGTGCCTTAGCTCTTATGAGCCACTCACTTCAAGGATCCGCTTCCTGGGATCTGGGATTTGAGCTGACAATCTGCCTGAAGGATCCCAACCTACAACGGATCTGCCTGGTTGCTCTTCACTTCATCCAGATGTTATTCCCCGTCTCCTTAAGGGCAGGACTTGCTTTAGTGCTAAGGGTTCTTCTAGGACAGCCCCAGAGCAATATGCCTGGAATAGGCTGATGAAGATATCTTTCCTGTACTTAGCAATTACACCTGAGGTCTGCTGCGTCCTAGCCTTTGTGTTTCTTGCGTCGATGCAAGATCAGCCCCCTGGTGAGCTCAGAGCATGACAAATGCCTCCTACTGCCATTCCCTGTCACCCGGTGCAGTTTCTGTAGTAAGTATGGCCGTTCTGCTGCATCTTACCTTTACGGGCCAGTCCAGCAGGGACTGAGGGCTTCATTCAACACGAGAAGGGCCCACAATTTCTTTCTGTGGCACTAGACTCTAGCACAAAACTGCTCACCATTTTGAGAAAGCCAGCGGGGCTTTCTTAAAAAGGCAGCCATTCCCACTCCATGGGAGTGCAGGTCCCCTGGCGGATCCCGCCATCAGCGTGGTAACATAGCTATCATGTTATGCTTTAGTCTACATTTGGCTACGCTGAGATTTCAGTCCCTAAAACTCCTGCTGTCACCCCCAGTGGCTGAGCATCCCCAGCTCCCGTGACTGGCTGTAAGCTGGTTTTAACCCTTGGTCTCCTGATCTGTACCGGGACCTCTGTGGTCAGCACTTATGCATTTTTCAACCATCTATTTAATATGTACCCTCAAAACGGCTCTGCTGAGTGAGCCAAAAACTCCTTCAGAAGTAATAAGACAGAAACCTGCTGATAACCTTCCAAGGTCCTTGGCTTTTCCCACAAGCTTCCCCTCCGTGCTGGTCCCCGTGTCGTTGAAAGCAGCAACCTATGAACTTCAGCTCAGTCCTGAAAAGCAAACAGCGCAGCAGCGCTAGCAACCTCCTTTCCTTGGTGTACGTAAACTGACTATCACTTAATAAGCCACAGCACTTAATGAACTGTGGGCAAGTCCCTTTGTCTATACTAAACCCTGGGCAAACAGCTGCCAGAGGCAATTACGGACTCTGTTTTTTGTGAATAACCTTGTCAGCAGGCTGGTTGCTCTGCTCGTTTGGGTTTTGCTGTGGTCTGTGCTGACACGCAGTGACATTGATGGTGGTGACGCCAGACGTTGTGCTCCGAGGTAGATGGGGAGATGGAAAGGGAGCTCTGCCTGCAGAGCAGGCGGGCCAGCACAGGGTGCTTAGGGCCACTGCGGTCCCCACCTGGCCGGGCAGCTGGGGACACCGTGGGGAGTCTCATCCCCACGTGCTGCTCTGGCCTCGCACCTCTCTGTGTGGTGCCTCTGGCTGAGGTCTGCCCAAGCATCTGCCACAACCAGGTGGTTGTCCAACATGCCGTGTCCGACAGCCATGAGCCACCTCATTGCCAGCTCCTCTCTGGTCTGAGACCCTCCCAGGCAGCGCGGTGAGGTGGTGCTGCAGGACTAGCACGGGATTCAGCATCTGCCCTCTGGTAGAGGAGTTATGCTCCAGCGGAGCGTGGAAGGAAGGGAGAGAAAGCCACACGGGTAGAAAAGGGGGAGGAGGCTGTGCCAGGAAGGAGCTGCGGCCCATCAGTAAAACACATGCAGCAAATACTCACCCTAATGAAATGGATTGTTTCATTATAAATCATCTAGCTGGAAAAAGAAAGGCAGATGCACCCAGAGCAGAGCAAAATGGACTCAACCTCCTGATAATTTTACAGCAGGCTAGGTGGGACTGTGACTTCTATCAAGCACCTCTTTATTTTCTCTCCTCCGGTTGTCTAACCCCTGGGGAAAGAGCACATCTGATAGCCCTGAAATGAGCAGTTCTTCCAGAGAATTAAGGCTATGTTGCTTCCTTGCTAACCTTCTTTACTTGCCTCCAGGCAGCCTAGTGATAAGTTAAACTCAACAGCTCTTCCAATACAAGTGATTTGATGACAAAGGTATGAATACAGAGGATGATTTACCCAACAGACTGCATCCCTTGGAGATCCTGGGAAGTAGGACATGCATGGAGAAGCCAGTTATCTTCTCAGCTACCAGCCGCGTCCAGTCAACACATGGGAGCCAAGGTGAGCTGCTTCCATTTTATACACCAAAGATAAGCATGTGGGATCTGCCTGCAGGCTCCTAGGTCCCTAGCTCTGTCATCCAGGCCATGAAGGGCTATTCAGATGTTAGTTAGCATGTCTCACAGAGCTTATCCATGCAAGTCCAAAGGCCAAGGCTGCATCTTGACGCCCTCATACAGGGACGTGGCAGAGGTGCGCCAACATGTTCACTGTGGGAAGGTCATTGAACAGTGTTCCCTGCAGTGCACTGGTCCTGATTTCCATGTTAACAAGGAAGCACTGAATCAAGCGCTTTTCTTTGTTTCCTTAAACCTAATCAAAAGCTAGGCTTTACCTTAAGTAAAAGTCCTTCATTGTGACTTTCTGAGCCTGTTGCTTCCATATGACCTCGTATTGATGTGATTGTGTGGCCATGGTATTGTAAGACCTGCTTAGATTTTATGGGAATGAAGCATTTTGATGCTTTTGAACCATAGTCTTGGGGGGGAAAACTTGTTCTGGGGATGGCGGGTGCATTTCCTCTCCCCCTTTGCCTTATTTGTTTAGCAGGGAAAATTCGGATTTGCAACTAACACTTTCCTGTCTGTGTTTGGAAGAGATTTATACACAGGGCTAGCCAACATTTTCCTCTAAAAAAAAAATCAGAGGGGAAACTGGGTTTCAAATGCAATAAATGTTCAATGAAGAGTTTCTTGTTTCCAGGGAAAATGCTGACATTTTTGTCAAAATCAACATTTAAAATATGTTTTGTTTTTCAAATGAAGCTGTTTTGGCTCTCTATCCAGAATTTGAAATATATTTATTGTCTCTTCTAGATCTGATGTCCTACGTGTCATATTTTTGCAAGTTACAGGTGAAGCTCTTTGTTTCTGCAGGAGTGTTTCTCCCACCTCTAGGAAAGGTCCCGATGTTCTTTCTCTGATTCCTTTGTACTGTTTCCTAGACTCCTTTTTTAATAGATGTGTTTGAAATCCCAAATAATGCGTCTTTCTGCCTTAGCAGTTAGAACTGAATCCAAGTGACTTAAAGCAAAGATTGCCAGACCTCTTTGCCTTTTCTGGAGCTGGGATGTCAGAGGGATCCATCTGTTTCCCCTGAGTTGTTCCTATGTTGCAGTGGAAGCACGAGGCACGGTGTGCCCGCGGTGTACCCATGGGTTAATGAAATCCCTTACAGTCTATGAAATTTGGCAAGGGTCTAAGAGAGAGGCACAAGAGTCTGACACTGGCTGTTTGCTTTTTTCCCCATGAGCTTTTGCCCTGAGGCAAAGCTATTTCAGGCCCAAAACCCACCACCTCCCTGGGACCCCAGACATATGGCTTGACTTGAAAATCTCACCAAAAGCATCACCATTACTGTGTAGGGTTGTTAATTGATTTGGTAGCACCTACCCCTCTGGGGCCATTTGTCTGGAAGCAGCCACAATCTCCCTGATGTTGCTCTGGAAGAGCCTTGAATCTTTTGGCACTCATGAATAAAACATGGTGTTCTGTGAAGCATAGGAGCTATTCTTCAAAGGCCTCATGTGGGCAAATCAGATGCATATGGCTTTGCTGGATCTTTAAGTTCACAGACAGAAGGGGCACTTCTAAGCATTGCTATTGTGAACACAGTAGCCCAGTGCTAGTTACGAGGACACTGAATATGGGACTTGGGAAATATAAAACTAAATGGAAACCACTAGTGAGGAGAAGGATCTGGGGGTCCTGGTGGATAGTAAACTCTCCATGAGCCAGCAATGGGCCCTTGTGGCCAAGAGGCCAACGGGATCCTGGGCTGCGTAGGGAAGAGTGTGGCCAGGAGGTGGAGGGAGGTCATTCTCCCCCTCTGCTCTGCACTGGGGAGGCCACAACTGGAATCCTGCGTCCAGTGCTGGGCTCCCCAGTTCAAGAGAGACAGGGAACTGCTGGAGAGAGTCCAGCATAGGGCAACAAAGGTGATGGAGGGATTGGAGCATCTCCCTGATGAGGAAAGGCTGAGAGAGCTGGGGCTCTTTAGCCTGGAGAAGAGAAGGCTGAGGGGAGACCTTATCTATGTTTACAAGTATCTAAAGGGTGGGTTGAGGGAGGATGGAGCCGGACTCTTTCCAGTGGTTCCCAGTGACAGGACGAGGGGCAACGGGCACAAGCTGGAACGTGGGAAGTTCCACTCCAATCTGAGGAAGAACTTCTTTGGGGTGAGGGTGGCAGAGCCCTGGAAGAGGCTGCCCAGGGAGGGTGTGGAGTCCCCTTCTCTGGAGATCTTCAAGCCCCACCTGGATGCTCCTGAGTGATGTGCTCTGGGCAACCCTGCTTTGGCAGGGGAGTTGGACTGGATGGTCTCTAGAGGTCCCTTCCAACTCTGACAATTCCCTGATTCCGTGAATGTGTGTTGGCCAGCATGTGGCATTACAGGTCGAACACAGCAATTACAAATTGCTCCTGTGCAATCCAGTGTAACAAGAGCTCCCCCATGCAGGCAGAGGCCATAGTTGAAACACAGGCAGAACTGAACTCCAGATCCAGTGGAGGAGAGAAACAGGGACAAGGAGAGGACAAAGGCTCTTCCTGTGCTTCCCAGAGCAACATCATGAAGAGGAAAAACAGTGAGGGTGAAGAAAAGCCTAGCTATCTAGGTAACTCACTCTAGCCATGTTCCTTTGGCTGAGCTGGCAATTGGCACTCCTACCACAGTGCTCAGGCACTGGAGATACAGGGCTGAGCTTCAATAGCTGGGGCTGTGGGTGGAGACCCCAGCAGAGGGGCTGGTCAGGGCTATCAAGGCCTACTAGTGCCATCAGTGATGATGAGAGACTCCCCACCTTGGGGAATCTTGGGTAGCTTTAGGGGAGAAGGGAGGATTGCGCGCATGGGAGGAGATATGGACTGATCTCATTCACAGGGAACAGGGAAGAGCCTGTGACTTTTAGACTTTCAACCCAAGGCACTTCACTGGAGAAGTTGTTTCTGCTTTTCCAAAACTGGTCTCTTTAAAAACTTTCCATGTTGGGTATCTACGACGAGCGCCAACCAGTTCCTTGTCGAGCTGCTCGGGTGGAAGGAGCCACGCTGGCAGATCCCTGCCATGGCATTCCTTTTTGAGGTGAGCCTGATGATGAGCACTGCCTTGCTGAGCTGCCTCCCACCACTCTGCCCCCTTGTAGCCACAGCTGTGGGGGGAGCCCAGTCGGTGGAGCTGGGGTAGAGGGTGGGCTGCTGTGTGCCCTTAGCCCCTTGCTGCTGAGGTGACACTTGCCCCCACCTGCATTTCGCGCCCCTCCTTGTACCAGCCCTCTGTCTTCCATCATGGTGCCTTGAAGGTGGAGGAATCAGAGGCTGCTGAGGACCGGGAGGCACAGCGGAGGGGTGAGCAACCTGCCCTGGGGCACGGGGCAAGGAGCCCAGGGGCTCTCCATAGCCACTGCCTGGGGCAGCGCCTGCGCCCTGTGCTGATGGCTGGACCCTGCCCTGTGCGGTGCCGGATGAGCACCCCTCTCACTGCTCCGTGGGGTTCAGCTCCTGGCCTGACCGGGCTGAGTGTGCGGGCTGACCGCATCCTGCAGCTCGCCCCAGGGCACCTGCAGAGTGGTGAGCGCGGCACGATGCTCAGAGGCCTCATCATGCTCCGCAAGAGACCCAAGATGGTGAGTATAAGAAGTTCCACCTAAACGTGAGGAGGAACTTCTTTCCTGTGAGGGTGGCAGAGCCCTGGCAGAGGCTGCCCAGGGGGGTGGTGGAGTCGCCTTCTCTGGAGACATTCAAACCCCACCTGGACACGTTCCTGTGGGACCTGCTCTGGGTGGACCCGCTTTGGCAGGGGGTTGGACTGGATGATCTCCAGAGGTCCCTTCCAACCCCGTATGATTCTGTGATTCTATTCTATGATTCTATGGTGAGAAGCAGACAGGCTGAAGCATGGTGGCAGCATGGGGCTGGGTAAGGGGTGTTAGGTAACACAGTCACTTGGACTTGCCTGAGTTTTGGGAGCTGTGGCAGCTGCTCCCAGCTCTCCTGCCTCCCTGCTCACCTGCCGAGTCCTTCGGGGCAAGACTTTGGCCTCCAGGCCTCAAGGCAGCAGCATGGGTTCAAATCAGTGGAGCCATTCTGGCAACGCAGCCTTTTATGGCTTCACAACACAGCGTCGTGTTCCACACAGGCCAAAAGAACATGGCGCCTGCTGCAAAAGCTGATAGAGCTACTGCAGGATGCAGATGGAGAGGTGGCTGGGATGACCCTCTCTGTGCTCAGCAAGGCTCTCCTGGCCAAAGACATCCCAATTGCCAGCCCCATGGCTCTGCGGCTGGCTGAGATGCTCCGTCCACTCTTTGACAACGTAAGGCTCTGTGCAACCCCCCACAGGCTCTGGGTGCTGCCAGGAAACCTTGTGCCCTGTGAATTTTCAGGTGGGTCTGGAGCAGCTGGTGCTGAGGTCTTGCCCTCTTCCTTTCCACCAGGAGTCCAGCTTTGTGCAACTACTCGCCATTTATAGCTTCTGAGACGTGATGGAGTATGTGGTGGCAGTGGGAAAAAAGACACACGTGCACCAGAGCCTGCTCCCACTGCTCTGCCACTTGCATGATGAGAACCAGCGCAGAGCAGAGGTGAGGATTTCTGACCTGCTGGGGTCCCATGGAAGGTGGCTCAACTGCCTTCTTCCCTGGCACCTTGTGGACTGCAGTGGTCCAGTGTCCTTCTGGCCTTGGCTACAGAGCAGCAGCTCTGGGGGACCTCTGTCCTGCTGCCCCAGCAGCACCAGGTGCCTCAGATGGGGGTTGCCCCACTCCTCTGCCCAGGCACCGAAACAGCCCATGGACACATTCTGCAACTGCTGCATCTTCCCACCAGGGGCCAGGAGAGGTCCTGAGCCTTGCCCAGGTGCAGGGGATGCAGGTCCTACACCCTGGGCAGCAGTGCCATCTCCCAGTCTCGGCTGCTTCGCACGCCTCTCAGGACACCCTGATTTAAGCTACCAAATTCCTGAAGAACAGGAAGCTCAGGCAGCTGCTGAAGAGGGAGCAGACATGGGTGGTTGGTGAGTGCCTGGTAAGGAAGGCCCCGAAGACCCAGACCCAGGCTGGACAAGCCCCATGCCCCCAGTGCCCGGTGTGTGGGACTGGCAGCTGTGCCCTGCCCACTGCTGCAGCCATCAGGTTCCCTGGAGAGCCACATCTGCCTGGGGGTCCCTCCCTGCACCAGCAGCAGGATCCGGCCCAGTGCCTGCGGAGGGCGGCGGGGTGTTAGTGGGGGCTGGCGGGGAGGAGGAAGGACCCTGGGCAGGGGGCTGCAATCCCTGCCCCAGCTGGGGAGGGCTCTGCTCCCTGCGCGGACGAGGGGCGGCGTGGGCAGAGCAGAGAGAGATTTCAGGGGCACGGGGGGTATTTGTGGCCATCACCTCCCGGCTGAGCCCGCTGGCCCCTGCTCACTCCTGGCCATGGGAAGAGCTGGGTGGCACCAAAGAGCACCAAAGAGGTGGCTTTGGCAGGAGGGCTTCCTGGGGTGCTCACAGATGTGGGTTCTCACCTTGACTCAGTTCCTCTCTGTTCCAGCCCTTCAAGGCATGAGAAATTACATCAGCCTCTCCATCTCAAACCTGGCAGCTGAAGCCCTATTACTGCTAAGAGCTGAGAGAGGAATCCTTTCTCCAGGTTTGGGCTGCCAGTGCTGCAAGATCAGCTCTGCAGGGCATGGAGGAGGCAGCCTTGTCTCTGGGACAATGGCTGGCTGAGCTTCTGGAGCTTTGCACAGAGCTGATTCCAGGAGTTCCACCGTGTGCTAGGACCACCTGAGCCCGTGGGGAAAGGCTGGGTGGCTCCTGGCCTCTCCCTGCCCGTGGGNGTTAATATTCCTGTTCCTCAGGACTGGGACAGTCTGTTGATTTGAGCTGAAGTCTCTAAGTAGCCTGAAAGCTGTTTTTTCCATTGGGGACTCATAGGAGCTGTTTACACCACAGGCAGCTGTGGACTGCTCAGTTGTGAAGAAAAAGCTGCTCAGTTATGTAGAGACAATTGCTCAGATCCAGGATACTGTACAACCCGGATGGTTTGCAGCCCAAAATTCAGTCAGCTCTGTCTGTGTTAAGGGAAGGGAAGGGAAGGGAAGGGAAGGGAAGGGGACAGGGAAAGGGCATAGTGTCCCCAGGGCATTGGGGAAAGGAGAAAAAGGGTACTTGTGCTCTGCAACAGTTGCCGGGCATGCAGTGTGGTAGGAAAAGAGGCCAGCAACCCCTTTGCCCTTTGGATCTTCTGCTGAGGCCTTTATGCTTCCAGCAAAGCTCATAGGCAGAGCCCAGAGAAAAACTTGTCCTTGGAGATGTCCACAAATAACCTGCCAGCCATGAATCACCATTTGTTTCCTGCCTGTGTGTTGCTGGCTGGATTGTTGAGGGGTCTGAGGTGCCTTTTTAGCTGGCTCCTTTGGAGCTCCTTCAGTGCTGTGCCGCTGTGAGGCAGCTCTGCTGGGAGACCTGAGGGGATGGGGCGGTGGGAGGCCATGAGGGGATGGGATGGTGAAAGATCCTGAGTCCAGGCTGGTGGGGCACCTTCAGGTGTGTCAGGGCAGCTGGAGGCCCTGAGGGGGCCCCACCTGGATGCTCCTGAGTGATGTGCTCTGGGCAACCCTGCTTTGGCAGCGGAGTTGGACTGGATGGTCTCTAGAAGGTCCCTTCCAACTCTGACAAGTCCATGATTCTGTGAGCTCAGCCCTCACGAGGCAGGCACCTTACCAGAGACATCATGCACAGCCTCAGGCACTTATGTTTGCATGGCAAAGTGAGGTGCACGTCTCCACATTGGGATGTTGGCTCTCAGAATACAGGTCTCCCAGCTGACCTCTCCTATCCTGGACAGCTGGCCTGAGCGACTCCCAAAACGCTGCAGGGCCCACAACCTTACTGCTCACCCGCCAGGTAATTGCCCCATGGAGGCATTTTGTCCCAGAAGGTCTTGAGAAAATGCCTCACCATACTCAGAAGCTGCCAGGACCTGGACTTGCTGCCCTGCAGCCTGCACGGTGCTGCTGGCAGAGGTAACAGCTCCCATGCAGACCACCCCCAAAGCCTCCTGCACCTCCGGTGAGGCAGGGTGCACCCCCAGCTACAACAGCAGCAACCCATCTCACTGGAGTAGCAGGGTAAGCATCTCTGTTGCTGCTCTGTTGCTGTTTGCTTCCCCAAGATCAAACCCATCTGATTCTCTAGCAAGGCAGCAAGCACAGAATCAGAATCACAGAATCTTCCAGGTTGGAAGGGACCTCAAAGATCATCTTGTCCAACCGTCAACCTAATTTTGACAAAAATAAACACCCACACAACAAACAAAAAGCAACACCATCACTAAACCATCTCGCCCAGCAGCACATCAACCCGTCTTTTGAACACCTCCAGGGACGGTGCCTCAACCCCCTCCCTGGGCAGCCCATCCCAATGGCTGATCACCCTTTCGGTGAAAAAATTCTTCCTAATATCCAGCCTGAACCTCCCCTGGCGTAACTTGAGGCCATTTCCTCTCGTCCTGTTGCCTGTGACTTGGGAGAAGAGACCAACCCCCATCTCTCTACACCCTCCTTTCAGGGAGTTGGAGAGANGGGGGACAATCACCTCTCGGGTCTTACTCACCACACTGTTCCTGACCCAGGCCAGGATGCTGGTGGCCTTCTTGCCCACCTGGGCACACTGCTGGCTCCTGTTCGGCCGACAGTCGACCAACACCCCCAGGTCCTTTTCTGCCAGGCAGCTCCAGCCACTCTGCCCCCAGCCTGTAGCGCTGCCTGGGTTTGGTGTGACCCAAGTGGAGGACTCGGCACTTGGCCTTATTGAACCTCATCCCATTGGTCTCAGCCCATCGATCCAGCCTGTCTGGATCCCTCTGCAGGGCACCCAAGGAAAAGGGTTCCTCGGCTGCAGAGGTGTGCTTTTACCCTGTAGGGCTGGTGCAAGCGAGCAGCCGAGAGTGCATCTTGCTTGCTTTCTTCCAGAATATTTACCTCCCCTCCAGGCATCTGTAGGGGTTTTCACCCCTGCATCTACTGTACAGGAGCCTGGCTAAGCTGCTGGCCTGTCCTTCAACTCCCGCCTTCCTGCTGCAAAGATCGGCAGAGGGCAGAGCAATCCCACCAAAGAGTGACCGAGGACAATTCCCGGAATCCAAGGCACCCCAGATGGCGGTTGCCGAGGAAAAGAAGGCCAGGCTGCCCAGACAACCTCCTCCCCGAGGAGGGTGCAGCCAGAAAATGGGCAGGGTGCCAACCAAATTGCTCTCAGAAGTGCCCGAGATCCTATACCTCTGAGGGACAGGAAACAAGCCCACCCTGGGTTAGAGGCAAGCCCTGCGCTGGCAGCTGGCCCAGTCTGCGCGAAGGGTCCCCAGAGTGAGCGCAGGAGAGCCAGCGTCCCTCATGCTCCTGTCCTGACCTGACCTGCTTTGCAGGAGCTCACTCGCCGCTGTGCTATGTGTGGGTCAGCAGCCACAGAAAGGGGATGGACCAGAGCTGAGGTCCAGACAGGAGCAGCAGGAGAGGGGGCTGGAGGCAACACCAGGAGCAAGGCCACAGTGTGGACCTCAGAGTTCCATCCAGGAGATGGGGCCAGACACGAAGACCAGCTACCTGCAATGTCTGTCCAAGGGCTATCCAGCAGATGAGCTGAACACAACCTGTCTACTACACAAGTATGAGGTCCACACAGAAAATAGCACCTGAGGTAAGCTACCTGTTACATAGGTCCAAGGTCCATCTGGAGACAGAAGCATCAATAAACATGCCCTCACAGAGCTCAGGGCAGGACTAGGTGCTCAGGGCTTAACTGAAGTGAGCACAGGGTCCATGGCTGGAGCATGTGAGGGTGGAGATCCCAGCTGAGGCTGTTTAGGGTCATCAAGACCCATTAGAGCCCTCAGGGGCCCAACACTTAGAGCAACCCAAGCTTTGACCACAAGGCATGGGTCACTCTGTACCTCAAGGATTCAGCTCTGGTTGGGGCTGCTCCTCAAGACAGGGGTTGATTGGAGCTGTATGGTGACAGTGCCCGTCCCTGTGTGTGATTATGGTCAACTAACCTGTAAGCTGTTTCCTTGCACCTCTCTTCCAAAAGTGGAGTTTGTGGATGTTTTCTGGGGGTGATCTGCTGGTTGAGGGAGGGAAGGAGAGCATGCTTGTATAAATACTTCATTAGAGCCCAACATTAGCTTCAACACTTGGTATCTTTCCTTCTGTGAAATCTTAGGTGCATCTGGGTCATCAAACTTCATAATGTTGTTGGGTCACCAAGGCTGACTTGCTTATTTGCTCTCCTAGGTGCTTGGCTTTCAAGGGTCCTTGTCATTCTCCTAGTGAATACACAGCAGCATCGCATCCCCTGGAGATGCTTCTTCCCCTTCCAACAAAGAAAGCCAACTTTCCTACCCATTAAGTGTAGCCAGAGAAATGAAGCAGATGAGTGTCCAGCTGTGCTGCTGGGTTGATGTGCCAAAAAGCCAACTTCAGGAGCTGGAGGCCAGGCAGGGGGATGCTGCACCTTCCCTGGGGGCCCTGGGGAGGCTGGCAGAGGGGTGGAAAGCAGAGAAGTCATGAACCCATAGCACAACACAGATAAGCAGCCTTCTTTCTGCGGCCAGCAGCCATGCTCATAAATAGCAGGAAGTTTCAGATATCCGGATAAGCAATTTCGACTGCAGTTGGTTTTGCCAGACGCAGGGGGTGGTTTGGTATCCGTGCCTGGAGGGTGTGCTTCTTCTCCAGCTTGCCAAGTGTGTCTATCCTCCGCCGGGCCAGGGCACTCACCGTGCTGCCCTGCCAGCAAAAATTCTGCAGGACCCACCGAGAGGGAGCAGGTGGAGAGCATGCTGGTGGGGACACATCTCCAAGTGTCTCTACATGCCAGGAGGGCTGGGAATGGGCTTTTATGGGAAAGCCTATTGTCTCGCCTGAGCACGTGAGCCCAACAGCTGGAGCTTTGAGAAGCAATTTGAGATTAAAAAAAAAAAAAAATATCACAGGAGGCAACGATATCAGCAAGTGCCCAGTAAGTGCTGGGATCCCCCAGCCCCATGCAGCCTGTACCTCAGGAGCTCCTCTTGCCCACTGCCCAGCAGTGCCAGGCACCTCTTGAGAGCTGAGAAGAGAGCTGCAAACCCACACTTGTGACTTCTATCTGCTCCATTTGGGGAGAGCTGTGACACCTCAGGGTCTCTCTAGGAAAGACAGAGCAGGACCAGTCCTTTCGCTGGTGCAGTCAACCCAGGCATGGGAGGGGAGGGGAGATCCCCTTCTTCCCCAGCTCCAGCGGACACAAGGGCAGACGTGGAAGTGCACAGAAAGCCTTCAGGGTCCAAGTTTGCACCTTGTTTCTCTGCTGGGGGCTGAGGGGGTGGGAATTTGGCAGCTTATCTTCTTTGGAAAAGGTCCAGCTGCCTCAGGAGAAATTCCTCACATAGCTTTGCTGTGAAGAAAGTGCTGACCTGTTCCGGGGCGTTTGCTGGAGCAAGTGAAGACGAGCCAAAGGCAGCTCCTGAGTGCTGGGAGAAAATGGCCCATTTTCTCATCACTGGGGTTAGCCAGCAGGTCAGGCTCTTTGAGGAAAGTGGTCCCTGGTGGTACTTTTTATGCCATAAGCAACTCCACCAGGATGCCCCGATGCTCACTGCCTTCACACGCTGCCGGGGAGATGCTCTGACTACAGCAGAGAAGCTGATGGTGCCATGCCGTGTGGTAGGTGGGTATTGGAGGGTGAGCCGGCAGCTACAACCAGGCTGCTTGGCCAGACACTGGTACCCAGGACCTGCCTGTGGTGCTCTCTGAAACCCTGCCAGTCCCAGGGGTGAGACACAGGAAACGTGCAGAGAGCTGGAGTCTTGGGGTGGGCATGAGATGATGGGCCAGAGAGGGGGCGTTTAGCTATGGCAGGACTTGGAGCACCTCTTGGGATGCTGGGGAAATGCAGGGGACAGAGATGCTGTTCCTTCATTGTAACAGAAGCAGGCTGCTGGCACTGATAACTGCCAGTTAAACCAGTATTTATACCAGAATCGGGTGGCTGGGGGAGAGCACCTGGTCTGGCCTGATGAGAATAATGTGGGGAAGGCAGTTCAGTACACTTCTGAAAATCCAGCAGGAAAAAAAGACCAGCATGACTGCAATAAATAAGGAAGGCAAATCAGATCCTCTGCAGTGCCAGGAGAACAGCCAGCACATCTGGACAGCAGAACAAGGGCAAACCTACGAGCACTCCCACACCAACACCAGACACCTAAAGCCAGACACTTAGGGATTTTAGGGGAGGCTGGCATTCCCTCAGAAGCAGCCTGAGAACAACCAGGAGAAGATGCTTTTGCTCTTGCACAGGACATGGGGCTTAACATGGGAGGATCAGCTGTGACACCACTTGGTAAGGAAGAGCAGGCCGAATGAATCCAGCGTGTGGTTATTCAATTTCAAGACAATAGACCGTGTAAAAAGCAAGGAATGTGTCAAAAAAGAAAAAAACAGGCCAATCCCAAACCTCTCAGTAGTGTGGTCCAGAAAGCCAGAAGCCTCCAAGCTGCCTGGAGGCAGTAAAAAACAGCCTTATTAAGAGCCTCAGTAAAGCATGGAGCAAAGAGCAAACAGGGCAATTCTGTAAAACCCCTGCACAGCTGATGGGAAAGAAGAGGAGCACAGGAAAAAAAGGTGGACTCTGAAGAGGGGAAGGTCTGCCAAAAGAAGAGGAAAGATGAAAAAACGCAGCAGGTTGGGTACAAACGGGGAAGGAGGACTGTCCTGCCAAATGTGCTCAAACTAGTGGTGAACAGCTCAGCAAATGCGCTGCAGGGACCAGGAGGTAAGCAGGGCGCAGGGGGATGCACTGGCCACAGCAGACAGCTCTCTGCCCTGGGGACATTTCCACCCCCACCCATCCCAGCTCATTTATTTTCCCAGACAGGTGAGAGAGGCTCAGAAATTGGAATACAAATCCTGGTGGAGTTATCCTGGAGAGACAAGCTAAATGTCAATCAGTCCTGGACGGCTCCGAGGTGGCCAGCACCAGCTGGGCAAGAAAGGAATGGGGCACATTGACTGTCAGCAGGTACATGGTCAGGTCCTAGTGGTACCCTCCTCAAGGCGGCTCGAGGGTCCTCCAGCATGAGGATCCTCACAGAAGCAATCCTTCTTGATGGCCAGACTCTCTCCCAGGCTGCTCAGTGCGTTCTGGCATGGGGAACTGAAGCAGAAGAACCTCAGGGCATCCAGCCATTTAGCAGCCTGGTGGGGCCCGGTCTCCCGCAGAGCCCGCCAGCCAGCACACAAGCTTCTCTGCGGGGGGCTGGGAATTTCCTCTTCTCGGGGAGGAAACAGCTCCTATTTTGAGTCTTGCTGGAGCAAAGGACTTTGATTTCTTTCTTTTTTTTTTTTTTTCTCCTTCCAGCTGAGTCAAAGTTGACCGTTCCACTCCGGGGGAGATGCTGAGCACAGTCTGGGAGAGAGGAGGTGACAACCTTAGGGCTGCTGGGACGCTCCCCAAGGAAGCAGCACTGCCACATGCCAGGACCTTCCATTTTTGAGGCGTTACCTCCACACAGAGGAAATACAGGCACGTTCCACCACCAACACAGCGTCTCCAGGGTCCCGCTGGTCCCTCCTCCATCTACCACCCTGCACTGTGTCCCCCTGCCAACATCCCATTCCTCATCCCTGAGCCAGAGACAGCCAGGACTTACAGCCCATCACCATTGTGCCTGGCAAGCCCATGGTGATGCTTACAGGGCTCTCCCCCAAACGGCAGCCTGGGCTCAGCCCCGTTACTGTGCCAGAGCTGGCTCTCTCCTGGAGAACTCGTCTTGCCTGGTCCAACTTCAAGGCTCTCCCTTGAGCAAGCACCTGTCTGTCAATACAGGAGGGAGGAGGAACATGCTCTTTCTTTCATGTTAAAAATAAAATGCTTTTCAAGAGGTCCCTCCAAAAGGGCTGGGAAAGGGAAGGAGAAATCCGGATGAGTTTTCTTGTTTCGTGGCCGCTGGCCCCGGCTCACACCAAACAGGGCAGGGCGGGCGCTGATTTCAACTGAACTGCACTTTCTGGGGGAAAACGTGGAGGAGGGTGTGTGAGCAGAGCTGGCTGAAGCACAGCACC
Organism: Arenaria interpres; assembly: GCA_013399435.1. Lineage (NCBI taxonomy): Eukaryota > Metazoa > Chordata > Aves > Charadriiformes > Scolopacidae > Arenaria > Arenaria interpres. Next base: position 54,997 of record VXAK01017046.1, on the reverse strand, counting down.
CGCGGGCAGGCCTTGCAAGGGGAGGGAGAGCCCAGGGAACCCGTCCCAGCCAGGAGCTGGAGGCTGCGGGTGGCCCCCACCAGCTGTAGGAGGGACGTGGAAGGGGCTGGAGCTGGCAACCAGGGTGTCCCAGTGTGGGAGGACTCCTCCCTTGCATGAGCGATTCAGGCATCGCAGCCGACCGGGGCGTTTGAGGGAAGGCTTGGGGAGCTCTCCCAGCCTTGCTGGGCTTGGCAGAGCTGCAGTCAACCAGAGCTCCCAGTGAGCTCCAGCCAAGGTGGCTTTGGGTAAGGGCGCAGAGTGGGAAGGGGCAGAGGGAGACCCAGTACCCCCCCCCGGGTGGGTGATGGGGGCACAGGCTGGCACACATCTTTACAGGTGGTGAGAAGATGCTGCTGGGGAATGCCATAAGCCTGGCCACTCAGTGGGCTGGTCCCCTGGTAATCTCATAGTGGTGTTAGTCATTGCACCAGGGATATTGGCAGGGGCATGCCTGTCCAGGGTCTTTAGGACCTGTTCATGGCTATAAATTTCTCTCCTCCCTTTCCAGATGGTTCTATCCACCTTCCCGTCCTACCTTGGCAGCAAGCAGTGCGGCTGGGGACAGAAATGCCTGCTGGGGTCTGCTCTCAGCCTCTCTCTGCTGAGCCTCAGAGAGTGCCCCCACAGCTGGTGCTGCAGGCTGCAGTGGGCAACAGCTCCAAATCCGCGTCGCCCACCAGCTCTGTGAGCTTGTAGCCCTCCATTATCCCACCTTCCACCCTCTCCCGCCCTCCTAGAGCCACCCCTCGGGTGGGCTCAACCCCTCAGGCAGCCCCTCCGTCGTTGCAGATGCTCCTCATGTCAGCCCTACCGGCTCCCTCCGAAGCTACGGGTGACCAGCCCTGCACCTCGTACCTGGGATGGGGATGCACCGAGGTTTCACACAGCTCCAGAGCTCTGCCCTTCTTCTCTTCCCCTGGCGGGGTACGAGCACGACCGTGCAGCGGGAAGGGAAGCAAGTGCCATTTCCCACAGCCAGCCAAGAGGCAGAGACCCAAGGGCGAGCCGCTGGGATGAGGCATGCAAGAAGCATCCGCCTTGTCCCTTTTCCCATGGAATGCTTCTCTCGGTCCTTCGTCTAATGTGTGCCGAAGTATTAATTTTCCCCTGGAGTGAATGAGTCACGGAGAAGCTGGGAGGGAGCAGAGGCTGCCAGGACACCCCAGGTGCCCGTGTCTGGTGGGAAGGCTGCACAGGAGGGAGCAAGCACTGCCCAGGGCTGCTGGCAGAGAGCAGGAAGGATGCACGTGGTCCAGAGGTGTGGGGCTGGCTCTCTCCCTGCCGACACTCCATGGGGCTCCCCGGTGCTGGCATGGGAAGGGGGATCCCTCCTCTGGTCCCCCTCCTCCTTACCCTGCGTGGATGTTACTGTGCATAGCAGTGCTCTCTGCTGAATTAGTTGCTGTGTATCTGCTGGCTCCAGAGCAAATCCTCTTGCTTGCCTTTCTTTCCTGTGAGTCCCTTGGCTCTTTTATTGCCGATATCCAGCTTGGGAATGGACCAGGCCATCTCCATCACATCGTGACTTTGCCAGATGAGAGCTCTCCACAGCACGTGGCCCAGGGAGAGAGGCAGCAGCTCCAGGATATGGCCAAGGCTGGGGTCTCCTGCCCACCCAGCTCTATGTGAGGGGCTCCCACCTCTGGTGGAGGTGGGACTGTGCCATGAGACATGGGGGGCTGCAGACAGGAGTCTGTCCTGTCCCTGCTGAAGTTGGAGGTGATGGCACAGTGGCCTCCTGGCCCCTGCTCACCTCCCTGCTGAGCCGCAGCAATCCACACTGTCCTGTCCTCCTCACATCTGCGGGAGGGATGTGTGTGACCTTCAGATCCTTCTGACGCTGGCTGGGCCCCCGGCTGCCCCCACAACACCTCCTTCTGCCTCTTCAGCCCCTCGCTAACACTTTTGCCAGAGCTGGCTACTGGGGCCAGTCACAGGGCTGGTATGATCCCAGCCTCCTGGCACCCCATCCTGGCTTACCTCATCCCCTGCCTACACGGGTGGGAAATGTGCTCCCCACTTGGCCCAGCTCTTGTGTCTGCCAGCTTTCCTTGTTGAGGGAATATCTGGATTTCCAACTATTCCTACTCCCTGCCTGTGCTCCTTCAATCCTTCCCAAATGCCCACCTTTATGGCTGCGCCGGCTTCACCTCCGGAAAGGAGGGATGCCTTTTGCAGACCAAGATGCTGTTGCATCATCCCTTGCCAGATCCTTGCTGAAGGTGACAGCTGAAGGGAGGGCACGGTGCCGCCCTTCGCAGCAGACATCCCTCCTGGACCACCTCCTCCACCACTATCCTGGTGGGTCGAGGCCGTCAGTGGACGCAGGCTTCTGAGTCAGAGCAACGTATGTGGCAGAGAGAGGCAAAGCTGGCTGGCGCCAGGGTTCCTGAGTGCTCACACCCAGGGGCTGCAGCTGGGAGAAGGTGGCGTTAACGCAGACAAATGGCACATCAAAGTGGCAGGACTGGTGACAGCCACCATTTGGGGATTGGCGCAGATGGGACAGCCCTGCCTGTCGGTGGTTTTCTGCTCGCTTCCCCTTGCTGCAGCTTTTGTTTTTCCACACAGATGCTTGCCAAATATTGTCCTTTGCCTTCTTGTCCCTTATTGCCCCCTCGGCCCCAGTCCTATGGCTCCTGCTGCTCCCGAGCCTCCTCAATAAGCCCCCTGCGGAAAAGAACGGGGGTAGCAGGACTAAGCCCCCTTCCCGCACTCCAGCTGCAAGTCACAGGAGCGTCTCAAGGCAGCTGTACCCAAGCAACTGTTTTTCAGCAGTGGCGACAATTCACGGTGTCTACTGCCCCCCCATCACCCCGTGGCACAATAGTCGTGGCTCCTTGGGCCGCTGGCAGCCTGGGGACATGCTGCCTTTGACAGCACATAGGCAGACATCACCCGAAGCCATTTCAGGAGGGGGATGTGGGTGCAGGCCACGCGTGCCAGCCCTGGAGCCACTGCCAGGGATGTGCCTGGGCCGCAAGGCTGGCATTTCCAACCCCTCCCCTCTGCCCAAAGGAGGGAAAAAACAGGCCAGTCGTCCCGCAGGGTTGCCAGGATGACATTTTTTTGGCTGCTGTGCTGTCCCAGCCTGCGAGCTGGCAGGAGCCGGGTGCTGGGAACTGGGGCAGCCCCTCTGCCCCCGCAGCACGGGGGGGCCGCTCAGCAGCATGGGGCAAGCAGCCGCAGGATGCAGCCAGCAGGGAGTGGGTGGGCGCCGGGCAGAGGGGCAGGGGGGGACAGCAGGATCCCGGGGGAATGGTGCAGAGATGAAAAACGCCAGAGCTTTGCCGGAGCTTGAAGCCTGCGGGGCAGGAGGGCTTTTTTGGCCGGGGTTTGGGAAGCGGCGGCTGCGAGCAGCTGAGCCACCATCGGAGAGCACCGCCGGTTTCCATTCGGTTGGCTTTCGAAAGAGCTGCCTCCCCGGCGGCCTGTCCCCCCTCCGCGGCGGGCAGCCTCTGCTTGGGAAAAGCTGAGCCTCATTGTCTGTCCTTCGTGACTCTCGGGCTTTAGCACAGCGGGAGGAAGTTTTATGATGGGAAACTGCCCTGGTGTCGGCCAGGCACTCAGCACGGGGGCTGCTGGGGGGCAGACGGCCCTGCGGCCCCACGGCCGGCGGTGGGGCAGAGACCTGCTGGCAGGAAGGTGGGCAAGAGGTGGTGGGCTCAAACCTGCCCCATGTCCCTCCCCGGCAAACAAGCACGGGGAGCTGGGGGAGCACGGCCAGCCCAGGCAGAGCCCGCAGGTGCAGAGAGGAGGAGGAGGTCAGGGCTCTAAAGCAGCTCCACATTTCACCTGCACCTCAGTGCTCGCAGCGCCCGGCGATAACATCTCTGCTGCCAGCGAAGCACCCGCTGCGACAGCCTGCGGGAAGGCCTGGGCAGGCCGTCAGGGTAGCCCCAACCAAGTTTTCACCTCCTGGCCCTGACAGGGCTCTGTGTGGCTCTGATAACCACAGCAGGGCCAGCCCCGTATAAAGCAACGTCCGGAGCAGCCGCCTGGAGCTGCCCATGGCCTCTCCCACCCGCTGGGAGCATTTACCTGCCTGCCCTCGTCAAGCCCATTAAAAGCCGGCTTGCTTTGAAGATACCGCCCCGATCAGGGAGGCTCATTTTCTGTTTTCAAGGAGATTTTTCCAAGCACCATCCTTGCGCCGGGACTCTCCTCCCACTTGCTCCGTGGTGGTGTCCAGGCCCAGTGCCATCGCGACTCCTCCTGCAGCCCATCCACCCCTCCGAAAACCCTTCCCGTGCGAAATGGCAGCCGGGTGACTCAGGGCTGCCACGTGTTGCCTTTTGTGCAGCTCAGGTACTCCAGCAACACACGCCGGTGTCTACCTGGGGGAAAGGAATCCAGCTGCGGGAGAAGAAAGGGGCGGTAAATCAGTCAGCGTCCGGCTGGGGAAGCGTAAATTTAACAGTCCCGGCCCCGTGAAATCATTGTGCACCCAAACAAAAGGCAGCTTTGGGGTCTATTCTTCTGCCCCAGACTGGGGCTGCGCGGAGGGGCCGCCTGCCCTCGGCTCCTTGGCGCAAGGCGGCGTTAAAAGGTTTACAGCCAAAAGGGGGGACAGCAACAGCGCGCACCTCGGCGAGCGTGGAGCCGAGCAGCTGGATGTCACGGTTTGTGCTGCTGGATCCAAACCGTGGCTCAGACTAAACGCTGCCTCTGTCATCAGTGAATCACTTCTAGATCTCTTGGAAGTTTCCAGGGCTTGGATTTCAGAAGCTCGCTGCCGCGGGCCCTAAAATGCCGCGGAAGACAAAGCAAGGTGTGGCAGAATTTTGTGGGGATTATCCTGCCCTCCGCGGGGCTGGAGGGAGATGAAAGCCGGGGGAAGAGGAGGGGGGGAAAGGGGGCTGGAGGGAGATGAAAGCGGGGGTAAGGGGAGGAGGGGGAAGCGGGCAGCAGTGCTGGCTGCAAGGGAAAGGTGAGGTGGGGTGCTCTGCCGCCTGGGGGCTGCCACTCCAGCTCCACGGCAAGGACTGTCCTGGGGGGGTCCTCCGGGCCCTCCGTCCTGCCAGGCTGGGCCAGGTTCATCCCAC
>VXAK01017046.1:37714-49271 GCA_013399435.1 Arenaria interpres | reverse complement strand
AACACGGGAGCCAGCGGAGCTAGGGGGCACCGGTACGCCGCGGGAACCCCCGGGGGCACCGGTACCTCGGGGACCCCGGAGCCGCCGGGGTTGGGGTTCCCGGTGCGACCGTGCCCCTGAAGCTGGAGGGGGGGCACCGTGGGGACCCCTGAGGTGCCGGGGCGCCCCGGGGCTGCAGGAGCGGAGGGGACGCTGTCCCGGCCGGGGGACACCCCGCAGCCGTCGGGAGAGTGGGGTAACCTCTTCCTCTCTCCTCTTCCCGCAGGTGCCCCCCGCGGCGGCTGCTGCTCGGGCTCTTTGTCCTGCTGGTCCCCGCCGCTTCCCAGGAGCCGGGTAACACGCGTGGGATGCTAAGGGGGGGGGGGGGGGGATGCTGCCGTGCCCGGGGTCCTGGACCCCCTTCCTGTCCTGAAGCCCCTGTCCCCCGGGATGCAATGTGACGGCAGCCCCGCTCCCCGGCGGGCACGGGGTTGTGTCTTCCCTCAGGCCAAATTCTGCGCCCGGTCTGTGGTCCCCAAAGAAAAAGGTGATGGGAGGAGTTTCCCTCCACGCACCCCTTCAATGGCTACATCCCTCGTGGCTGCTGAGGGCGGCAGGGTTGGGGTCCCGTGGGCCCCATCTCGTCAACGGGGCGCTGGGGAAACGCTGTGCCCGGCAAACCTCGAGAGAGATGCCTGGCTGCAGCCCCCTGTACTGGGGTGAGAGTGGTTTCTCTGGATCGCTCTGGTTGTGAGACAGAGGGGGTGGCCGTGCTCCATGTGTTAGTGGCCTCTGCCACGCCTGCAGAAGTTGTCCCCGTGACTGCACATCCTTGTGAGCGCGAGGAAGCCTCAAGCGTGTGCCCCAAGGATGCAACACCTCCCACGCCGCTCACTCCCTGGCTTTCCCCTGCCTTCGGGGCTCTGCGGAACCACCCGCTCATCTCACTCTCCAGCGGCTGGTGCCCCGGGAGCGGGGAATTTGGTGCTGACACAGCTTTCCAGCGCCTCTTTCCCCATGGGGCACGTGAGCCGGTTCTCCCGCTGCCTGAGTGCACGAGCTGCCTGTTTTCCTGGTGAACTTTACCTTCCCACCGGGGGAAGCTTCCTCCTGGCTGCCAGGCCAGTTGAGAGCCCTCCTCCCCTTGCAGCCGGCCTCTGGGTGCGTGCCCAGCGCCCGGTGGCAGAGAGAGCCGTGGCTGACACAGGGAGCCCCCAGCCCCGCTGGCGGCCCAGGAACCCCCGTGTTTGTGAAAGCAGCTGAGCTGCAAGCGGTGATCAAAAATCAGGCGAGGATGACTTTCCTCTGGGGTGATGTTCTGGTTGTCTTCTGCTTGAGCTGAGCATTGTCAGCTTGCCGGCACATCGTAAGGTGGTGGTCATGCCCCTCTGTCATCGTAGACCTACGATTGTTGAACCTAATGAGGTTCCACAAGGGCAAGCGTAGGGTCCTGCACCTGGGGAGGAAAAACCCCAGGCACCAGTATAGGTCAGGGGTGGACCTGCTGGAAAGCACTTCTGAGGAGAAGGATCTGGGGGTCCTGGTGGAGACTAAACTCTCCATGAGCCAGCAATGGGCCCTTGTGGCCAAGAGGCCAATGGGATCCTGGGCTGCGTAGGGAAGAGTGTGGCCAGGAGGTGGAGGGAGGTCATTCTCCCCCTCTGCTCTGCACTGGGGAGGCCACAACTGGGATCCTGCGTCCAGTGCTGGGCGCCCCAGTTCAAGAGAGACAGGGAACTGCTGGAGAGAGTCCAGCGTAGGGCAACAAAGGTGATGGAGGGATTGGAGCATCTCCCCGATGAGGAAAGGCTGAGAGAGCTGGGGCTCTTTAGCCTGGAGAAGAGAAGGCTGAGGGGAGACCTTATCAATGCTGACAAGGATCTAAAGGGTGGGTTGAGGGAGGATGGAGCCGGACTCTTTTCAGTGGTTCCCAGTGACAGGACAAGGGGCAACGGGCACAAGCTGGAACATGGGAAGTTCCACTCCAATCTGAGGAAGAACTTCTTTGGGGTGAGGGTGGCAGAGCCCTGGAAGAGGCTGCCCAGGGAGGGTGTGGAGTCCCCTTCTCTGGAGATCTTCAAGCCCTGCCTTGGATGCTCCTGATGCTCTGGGCAACCCTGCTTTGGCAGGGGAGTTGGACTGGATGGTCTCTAGAAGGTCCCTTCCAACTCTGACAATTCCGTGATTCCATAGCCTGGGTGAGACATGTTGGTAAGTAGCTGCCCCGTGTACAAGCAAGCTGGAAGTCGGACAGGCGCTGGGCTGTGAAATAGGTGGATTATTTACTGGAGTAAGGCTTTGTGTCATCTAGGAACAGCTCGGGTTTGGCTGTGCAGAGGCTGGGTCAGGTTGTGGGGCAGCAGGGTTGCCCGGCACTCCCAAGAGCGTGTCTGGGAACCCTTGGAGAAGGTCTCAAAGTGGCCCAGGCTGGGTTTATGACGCCGCTTGCTGTGGCGTGGGTGCCTCCCCAGGGACCATGGGAACAAAGCTGCCCTTGGGGTTTTCAGAGATGGGAACATCATTCCCATGTGAAATCCTGAATTGAGTATTTTAGGTCCCTGGAGACTGTCCAGCACAGCAGAACGGAGCTGGAGGGCCGGGAGCTGGTTTAACAGTGGTTACTCAGAGCCACCCGTGCCCTTCCCACCCCCTCTCCGCTGACATCTCAGCCCCCAGAATGGCTTTGGGCACGCAGGGCTGGCTGGACCCCCTTGCTGAGCCGAGGCTGCATCCTGCCCACCTCTGGGCAGCAGCGCTAGGGCTCCCCAGAGAGGTTTCCTGTGGCACGCAGAGGGGTTAAACGCCGGGGGGGCACTGCCACCGCCGGCAGGGAGGTGCCCGTTTCACCCAGCTGACTTGGCTGTCTCCCAGAGGCAGGCTGTGCGTCGGGTTTTAAAAGAATTTGCAGGAGCATTGGTGGGGCTGGCGCTTTCTTTCTTTTTTTTTTTTCCCCTTCCCTTGGTTCAACGTCCAAGGACTGCCGGGCCTGTTCTGCCAGCACTCCTTTGTGATGGCTCCTGGGGAATGTTTGCTCTGAAGGCTGTCCTGGCATGGAGATAACCTTTCTATTTATCTGCCTGCCTTGCAAATTTGGGGGGCTTAGCTGACCAGAGCTAGTCTTACCTCTTATCCTCCAGATTTCTGGGATTCCTCAGCAAGGGCATGTAGCTGCCCAGGGGATGAGGATGCTGCAGGAACCGGTCCTGAGACCATGGGGGAACTAGGGCACACGTAGTTATGTGGGTGTCCCCCAAGCACGGGAGAGCAGCCCAGGCTGTGTTGGATGCTGAGGTCTCTCCTTTCCCAGGAGAGGGGACAGCCTTGGGACAGGTCACTGGAGATGGGGGATCCCCACCATTAGGTGTTTACAAAGCAGGCCAGGGTTGCCCCAATCTGCTGGTGGCCTAACTTCGTTCATCTCCTCTCATGCTGAGTTTCTCTGGTTGTGGGATGGGCTGGTCCATCAAGGTCTTGGCCGGTGGTGATGAGGAGGATGACGATGGCACCACCTGGGAAGCTAAGCTGCCTCCTCCCACTTTTAAATACAGCAGGTGGTGAAGCTGCTTGCTGCTGGCGTAGAGGCTCGTGCCTGGTTTTATTTCCATCTTCAATGTCTCGTTGGTCTCAATGGCTGGGACTTCTTACAAGCACATGCCTTCAAAGATGAAACGGGTGCCATGCAAAGTGATTTACAGCCTGTGACATAACTGCTTTCTCATCGGTGCCTGGGGATCTTTGACAGGTGGATCGGAGCTTTTGCAAACATTACTTTAAGAATTTCTCCTAAAGACTAGGAGAAGGGCTGTGGGGAATCGGCCCTGGGACGGGCTGGAGAAACTGGGGAGGATGCTGTGCTCGGGAGGCTCTGCGGGCTCTTCATCTCCTTATCACCTGGCAGGACTTCTGTTTGCAAAACCTTATCTGGGCCTCTGCTCTCTGCTGTGAGAGCTGGTGGGGAGGGAGAGTCGCCACAGGCTGCTGGGAGCTGGAAGGAGCCAAGCCTGTGGCTGTCTCCCTGCAGCACTGCTGGATGCTCCCAGGGCTCCTGGACCATCCTCTGGCAGATGGATCCCATCCCTCTTGCCCATCCCGAGGAGGAGGCAGCAGAGATGAAGTGGCCCTGCTCAGATGGCACTTTGGGGCTGGAAACTCAGTTTAAAAAGGGATTGAGTAGTCCTGCAGGGCGGCTGCGCTCCTGGGCAGGGTTTTTCTTCACTTCCCTTGATGCAAGCAACCCTTTCAAGCCCAACTCCTAATTTTCTCAGTGACTTTGCAGCTCTGTACCTTGATTCAGTCCATTCCCAGCGGCCTTCACCCAGAGCTCTGACGTGATTTTGGGTTTCCACGTGGGGAAAGGGAGCTCAGCCCAGGTCTTTCCTGTCCCAAGGCATCTGTGAGTGGCTTGGAGTTCCTCACTGGTGAGCATCTCCAGGAGGACAGAGAGCCGAGCTCATTTCCCTGTGACCCCTGGGAGATCCCTCACATACACTACCAGGTCCCAGAGAACTTGGGTTCCTGCTCTAAACGGCAGCCTTTTCGTGACATTGCTGCTTATTTGGCCTGCATCTGGAATAACCTCTTCTTACAGTGTTTATGTCGATACAATTTGGGTGCTATTAAATAGGAAACCTGAGCACGTGGAGAGGACCGAGGAACACATTTTGAAGTCCTGTTTCGAGCGTTATTGCGTGGCTTAAAAAAAAATCCCCAAGCAGGTAACTGTGCTGTCAGGACACACTGTCTTTCCTCTAGTGGGGGGATGTCACCGCTTCTTTTTAAGGAGGCAGGACCGTGTGGACCAGGGAGCGAGCATGGGGGGTAAGGGCTGTTCTGAAGCTGCATCTTCCCATGAGTGCGGAGCCTGCAGAGGATGCTGAGGACCTGGGCGCAGGGGTGACATGGCCACCGCTGTTTGCAAACCAGTCTCCTGGGCAGCCCGAGGGATGTCTGTTGGAGCTGAGGTCTGTCCTCAGTCCTTCAGGATAGTGAGGGGGACTGTTCTCACCCCAGGTTGTGCCATGGGATGCCACTGTTGTGTCCTCCAGCACATCTTGGGCTTGCGGCGGTGGCTCTGGAAGGAAGCTCCCAGACACACGGGCCAACCTGTTCTTCTATGCAAGCCCAAGGCAAGTCACCCTTGTATGTCTGCAGTCTTATTAGTTTACCCATTCTTGCTTTACCGTAGAATAACAAAATGGTTTGGGTTGGGAAGGGACCTTTGAAGATCACCTAGTTCAACCTCTCCCGCCATGGGCAGGGACACTTCCTACTAAACTGCGTTGCTCCAAGCCCCGTCCAGCCTGACCATGAACACTTCCAGTGATAGAGCATCCACAGCTTCTCTGGACAACCCGTTCCTGTGTCTCACCACCCTTATAATAATAATAATAGTAAAATGTTCTTCCTCATGTCCAATTTAAACCTTCCATCTTTGTTTAAAACCATCGCTCCATGTCCTGTCACTACAGGCCTTGCCAAAAAGTCTCTCTCCTTCTTTCTAATAAGCTTGGAAGGCCACAGTAAGGTCTCCCCAGAGCCTTCTCTTTTCCAGGCTGAACAACCCCAACTCTCAGCCTTTCTTCACAGAAGAGGTGCTCCAGCGCTTGGATCATTTCTGTGGCCCCCCCTTTGGACCCGCTCTAACAGGTCCATGTCTTGCGCTGGGGAGTATGGAGCTGGAGGCAGTGGGGTCTCAGGAGAGTGGAGTAGAGGGGTAGAATCACCTCCCTTGACCTGCTGGCCACACTTTCTACCTGTTCCTGCTCAGTTTTGTGGTCTTGATTTAGGTTACCCTTCCACGGACCTTCCTTCTGAGCACTGCCTAGAAGATGGGGATCTGGGGTTCCCGTTGCCCAGCCATGTGGGAAGCCCTGAGGTCCATGCTGGTGTACAGTTCAACAGTTCATCCTTCCTGCACTGGAGTCCTCGTGTTTCTCACCCGGGCTCCCTCCCACTGCCTGGGGGCTCACTGGTCTCCTGTGGCTGCGATAGACAGGCACCCACCATAACCAGCTCAGTAGGGCCCAAGCAACTCTCCAATTCAGTCAGGTCCACGCAGAGCCCTGTTTAACCAGGAGAGATGTACCAGGGAGGTGGGTTCAAGGAGAAGTACTTGCCCTGTTTCTGGAGAGCAGAGGGAGAAAATCCTTCATCCACAGGCAACCTTCCCATGTTTTTCTAGCTAATTCTTCCCTGCCTCAGGAGGTGTCCTGAGCTTGGGGCTGCTTTGCCGAGGGCGGTATCTCTGAGAGGATGCATGGAGAAAGGGAGCTGGAGGAGAAGGAGGAGGGTTGGAGCCATGCGAGCTGCTCCCGTAGGGCTGGCAGAGGCCGCTGCACCGCTTTGCCGACGAGGGCTTGCCTACACCTTGCTACTTCTGCTGTTGTCAGATGTGCGTGGTGCTGGCTTCTCTCATCTGCAGCAACCGTTGGGAATGATGGTCTAAGCCCTGAAATAATAATCCCAGCGAGTGCACTGTGTCTCATCCAAACTCTGATAGTTTACCAAGAAAAGAATTAATTCTGGCAGTTCAGTAGAGAGTTCAAAGTGCTGATGGAGACATCTGGGATTAAGTGTCGGATGTATATCAGCAGCCCAGAGGTATGGGATTAATAAAGCATTTTAATGATCCTTGGGCGTATCTGATGACATTTGAGAAAGCGTTGGAGATGAGTCCTTTCCAAGAGCATCCTGTGCTTCTCTGCCTGTGTGTGCAGCCTTGAGGCAGCATCTTCTGTGACTAATAGGAGGACTGGTGCTGGCCTGCACCTCACTCCATCACTCCATCTTTTCTGTGCCATCTGTTGGGTGCTCTCACTGGCTCTCCTGTCCTCCAGCCACATTCCTCACCCCTTGGGTACCAATGTGTGTAGAGCAGTGGTGCTGCTGCCCCCTGGGAAGATGTTTTGTATCTTGCTGAGAGCAGGGGCTCAGAGGAGACACTGATGGGTGGGAGGTGGTGGAGAAGAAACCTGCAACAGCGTTGGCTAAATCACCCTGAGTATCGGGGAGCGGGAGAAAGTCCCTGACTTTGTGGATGGAGGAAAATATGTGGTAGCAGCACATGTGTGGTTTTTGGCTTTTAATGTAGGATTTGATTAGCCTAGAGAGCTTTTTGCCAAAGATATAATTGAAGCAAGGAGCTGAACGGGATTAGGAAATGGTTTGGACATGTGTACAGCTAATGGAGGCTTCCGGCGTTGCCTTAATGCGGATTTGGAGCCACAGGGAGAAACGTGAGAGTGGAGACTGTGGGCTTGGGAAGACCTGCAGAGGGCTCAGGAGCAAAAATGGGTCACGTTGGGTCAGAGTGAGTGAAGAGCAGAGAGGGAAGGATGCAGTGGGGAGGAACCAGCAGAAGCTGGGAAACTTGTGACTAAGACACTCTGGGTGATGTTTGTCCAGATCTGGGTTAATGCAGAGTTGCTCAGACACTTGTGAGGCTGCCTTCTGGGCTTGGAGAGCTTGGCCCCACTGGTAGCAAGTGAGAAGCCTTCATTAAAGAGAAAGCCGTTGAGTATCTTGTTGTGATGCTGCACCTGATGTCCCGCATCCCTCCCGGTCACCAGGAGCAGGGTTGCCTGTGGGGTGAGTGGCAGCTCGGCAGCGCAGCCGATGGGTTCCTCAGCAGCACTGGGCACATTTGCCAGCTCTGCCTGCGTAATTACACGTCTTTCAGTGTATTCTCTGTTTCTCAGCTCAGTTTATTTCCCCGCTGGCATGGTGGGCCAAAAAAGCTCACAGAATCATATGGAGTTGGAAGGGACCTCTGGAGATCATCTAGTCCAACCCCCTGCCAGAGCAGGTCCACCCAGAGCAGGTCCCACAGGAACGTGTCCAGGTGGGTTTGAATGTCTCCAGAGAAGGAGACTCCACCACCTCCCTGGGCAGCCTCTGCCAGGGCTCTACCACCCTCACAGGAAAGAAGTTCCTCCTCATGTTGAGGTGGAACTTCTTCCATTCAAGTTTGTGCCCATTTCCTCTTGTCCTGTCCCTGGGCACCACTGAAAAAAGACCGGCCCCATCCTCTTGACACCCTCCCTTTAAGTATTTATCAGCATTGATCAGATCCCCCCTCAGCCTTCTCTTCTCCAGACTAAAAAGACCCAAGTCCCTCAGCCTCTCCTCATAAGGGAGATGCTCCAGGCCCCTCATCATCTTTGTAGCCTCTGCTGGACCCTCTCCAGCAGTTCCCTGTCCTTCTTGGACTGGGGAGCCTAGAACTGGACCCAGTGTCCAGATGGGGCCTCACCAAGCTTTGAGGCATGAGTGCAGTTAATAAGCACTTTGAGGGTGAATAGATGGTTCCCGCAAGCCAAAGGTGGGGGGACTGTGGCCTCCCAGCAAGTTCTGGGAGCTAGAGGAAGCAGGAACCTCCCAGCCCTGGGGCTGTGGGATGGGGCTGCTCTGGGGACAAGGCTCTGGAGACTTGTCTGTGCTCCCTGCTCTGACCGACATGCCATTTGGCAGGAGCATCCCCGGCACTGGGGGCTTTCTCAGCAAGCAACATCTGGTCCGGAACATCCCGTGTCTGTTTTGTTTTCAGTTGAAAAGGTTGCTTTTGTGGAATTTTTATTGCTATTTTTGGCATCGCCTCTCAACCCTTTTCTGAGATGGAAATTGGTCATTAGTGGATTTTATTGTATTTTTATTTGATTCCCAAGCTCGATCTGCTGGTTTCCTCCTCCTGGGGGACTGGAAGATCTGGCTGTTCCGCTGATCCTGTCCCCAGGTTGTGGGAGTCTGTTCAAACGGCCTGGGATGGGAATAGCAGCCAGGGCACCTGGATTCTGCAGCTTGCCAGCCCAGCATCACCGTGCCCATGCTCTTCCCACCATCGCTGCTAGCATAAATCTCCGACAGCCCTTGAAGCTATCTCTGATTTTTTTTTTTAAATTCATAAGTAAGCCGCCTGCCTCCCTTCCAGTAAACACTGTAGTCAAACAATTATTATTATTTTTTTTTTCCACCCTCTTCGTTAGTCTGTAACTTGAGTTGGGGATTGTTGACTTTTGGATAAACGTCACCTTTTCGATAACCCCAGATAAGCTGGCCGTGCTTGCTGGCTGCGCGCACGCTGGGGATGGTGGCCTGGGTCCCATCCGCTTTCCTTCCAGCACGAGGGTGTTCCCAGCCAAGGTAAGGCCGCACTGGGGCACATCTCCTGGGGAGGCAGGTCAAGGAGGTCCACGTTTGATGGCTGCTTCGGCCATCACTCCTGCTGGTGGGTCCCAGGCTGCTCCTGCCGGATCAGGGGCTCTGTGTTTGTTCTGCTTTCCGATAGGCTGTAATTTATTAAACGGGTGATGATGTGAGAGTGCCAAAAGCAAAGGGACTTGCATGGTGCCAGTGTGGCACCCGTACCTCTGGGGAGATGGAAGGTGCTGGGGTGTTGCATGTTCCGCTGTGCCTGCCAGTGGTGAGATTAGCAGGTTCCCTCGGGAAGGCATGGTGTGGATCCTTCTTCTAAGCACCTATGGTCCAGGCTGGAGGGGTGATGTATGCCAGCCAGGCTAGCAAGGAACCCACCGGTGTGTTAGGGTGAAGGTGAAGCGATATCTTGTCTTGCTCTAGACCAGCTCCCCAGCATGAAAAGGCGTCTTTTTGGCTCGGTCCTTCCCCTCTGGCCCTGAACTGCTCTCCAGAGGGGCCAGGACCCTCCTCTGGGGGACACCTCAGCATGGGGCTGGGTACAGATGAAGACCGTCAGCCTCAGTGGTGAGCTGATGGTCTTAGCATCAGCATCATCCCTGGGGATGGGTTATCTGTAGCTACTCTCCCTCCCTCCCTCCCTTTGGGCAGGGGACTGTGCTGCAGCAAGGGGACAGGCTAGCCCAGACCCAGGACCCACGCGTGACAGAAAACCCCGAGACACCTTGTATGGCCCTCTTGCTGATGTCAGCACCTCCCCAGCTGGGTTCTGAGACAGGGTAATGGCTAGTAGGGGCCACTCTTCCATGTGCCAGGGCTGTAAGCCTCCAATCCAGCCTTCATTAGCACATGCTCGCGATTCATAACCGCTTTGCCTCATGAGATGAATTTGTGCTCTGCTGTCCTGTACTGGGTCGTTCGCCCTGGGGAGAGGACAAGCGCTCTCAGGGCCAGGAGGCCTCCTGTTTTGTGAGATTAACACCCGCCGCTTCTGAGATTAGCTCCCCCCGTGAGCGGGGATTCCCTCCCCGGCGCCCGGCGCCGGGTGTACGGCATGGCATTGCCCTCCCGGGAGATGCCAACAGCGTCTGGCACAGGCACGGACCCGATGGCTCAGCTCCCCACAGCCTTACTGAAGGAGGTGAGCCCTTTCCCAGGGTGTCCTGCACATCTCCCCATATGCAGCCTGGAGGCAGCATCTTCTG
The DNA here is from genome assembly GCA_013399435.1 of Arenaria interpres. Lineage (NCBI taxonomy): Eukaryota > Metazoa > Chordata > Aves > Charadriiformes > Scolopacidae > Arenaria > Arenaria interpres. Next base: position 38,937 of record VXAK01017046.1, on the reverse strand, counting down.
TGATAGATGGGGGTGGCGGTGCTGGGCTCTGCTTCACCACACAATCTGTTCTCTTCTGTCGACGGGGCGCTGGTGGTTCTCTTCTGCCTATGGGGAGGTGGGGTGGAAGAGATCTGCAACAATTTCAGCTGGTACTAAATCCCCTTGAATGTTGGGGAGTGGGAGAAAGTCCCAGCCCCTGGGAATGTTGGGGGGGGGGGAAGGTGTGTAGCACAGCACGTGCGTGGTTTTTGGCTTTGAATGTAGGACTTGATCAACCAGTTGCTATTTCTGCAGCTGCTTTGGGGACATGTGCACCTGAGGCTTGCTGTTAAATCTCTGTGTGGGGACGAGCCTAGCGCTCCAGCCCCCGGGGGCATCCCTGGGTCGTGGGGAAGCCGGGGGCTGGCTCCTCAGGAGTGAGTGCCACAGCTCCACGGTGAGCCTGGAAAGCGATGGTCACAAAGCCACTCCTGGCAGAAGGGTGAGCTGTCCCCATGTATCCCCATCCTGTGACCGTGCTCAGTGTGGCCTCTTGCCTGCCAAAGGCTCTGGAAGGCTGGAGGCCAGGCCAGGGATTTGGTCTCCAGATGGCTTTTTGCCGGGATGACTCACATCAAGCGACGCCCCTGGGGTAGGGGACAGTGGCACCCACTCTCAGCTGGGTGGCCCATCCCAGATTTCCTCGGGGTGAGTGGCAAAAGGGAAAGTTGTGGGTTTTAGATTTTGGCATCATGAAGAGAAAAAGCCTGGAGGAAGGTGTTTAACCTCTTCCCACCAGCTAACCAGGGCATCATCTGATAAAAACATGGATTTTATTTAACAAGCCATTGCATCTTTTTGGTGGAGAGGTGGAGACATCAGGCCATGAAGGTGGAGGATGTGGGGGAGTCCCAGCGTCCCCCCACTGTCTGTGGTACCCAGCGGGTTGGGCTGGGCTCTCCGTCCCGTTAGGCAGCAAAGCAGGAGGTGGAAGAGGTTCAGCATGTGATGTACCCTGTGGCCACTCAATGGCTTGAGCAAGGATGCCGCTTGCCAAGGTCAGCGTTTGATCTTGCAGGGACTGCCCAGGGCTGGGCGGGAGATTGTGGTAGCTGTGGGGTGGTCCTCTCCCAGCCATGATGTGGGTGGGCCGTGGTGCCTGCTGTGTCTGATCCAGGATTGGACTTCAGGGGCAGAGACATCCTAGAATCATATGGGGTTGGAAGGGACCTCTGGAGATCATCTAGTCCAACCCCCTGCCA
>VXAK01017046.1:8395-37329 GCA_013399435.1 Arenaria interpres | reverse complement strand
ACTCCCAGGTCTTTCTCCTCAGAGCTGCTCTCCAGCAGGTCAGCCCCAACTTGTACTGGTCCATGGGGTTATTTCTCCCCAGGTGCAGCACCCTACACTTGCCTTTGTTGAAGTTCATTAGGTTAATTCAGCAAGGGCAAGTGTAGGGTGCTGCATCTGGGCAGAAATAACCCCAAGGACCAGTACGGGTTGGGGGTACAGTACATCGCTCCCTGCTAGACTGCATCAACAGTGCCCAAGGAGACGGGTCTCCTCGTGGCATCCATCCTGCGAGGCTGGAATGCCACCCTGGGTCCAGCCGACAACGGCTGTTGCTGACACTGGTGGCTCCTTCCCCACCTTCTCCTCCTTGGGCTCAGCCGAAAAAGAGTTAACGAAACCATTTGAGAGGGGCCCCCAGAGGCAACTGCTGGAGGTAATAATCTTCTTTCGGCTCTTTTTTCTTTTCCCCTGCTAATTGCGGAGTTGACATTGTCCCCTCTCATGAAAGGCTCTTTTGTTGGCTGGGTTGCTGGGCAAAGCCGGGGCTTGGCAGCAGGTTACAAGACTCAGGTCTGTCTCCCGCACATCCCTCTCCGGCGGCAGGTAGTAAAATGGCTCTTCCAGTGACAAAAAGAATAAATCACAGAACCCACCTCCTCCTTTTAGCCGTCGGCTCCTGATTTTTCGCCCCTGATTTTTCGCCCCGCTTCCACCTCGCGAGCGGAGGGAAAGGTCAGCCAGTCTAGACGCTAATCCCTCAAGTTGTTGTATTTCTTTGCCCGCGGGTGTCCTAGCAACAGCACTCATGCAGCGGTGTAACGCCGGCGTTGGCTGGGTCCCGCTCCGTCCTGGGCCAGTGGTCCGGATGCGTGCGGCTCCGCATGGCCAGGCCGGGGGAAGAGGTGGGCTGGGCGCCGGGGACAGCCCTGGCCCCGCTCCCCGCGCCTGTCTGCCGGCAACTCCAGGCGGTTAGCGTCGGTCCGGTGGCACGGAAATTTGGGGGACGGGTGCTAAAACAAGCTCACGGATGTTTTGGCTAACCAGCACCTGTCCAGGGATGGGTGGGTCATCGCTGAATCATCTCTGACATCAAGCCTGGTGTTGGGAGTGCGCTGGGGGGGGGATGCTCTGTGGCCAGGTACAGCCCACCTGATCACACCAGCTTCGCCTCAACGACGCCGGGACCTCGGGACAGCCTGTGTCACTGTAAATCTGACTCTCATGGTGGAAACGGGTCTCCCAGTACATCCCCAGTGCTCCGGCTGTGCGAACGGTCACCGTGCGGGGGTTGCTGTTAAGCTACTGGCATCTCTCTGGCCTCAGGGTGTTGGAAGGGGCACGAAGATGATCAGAGGGCTGGAGCCCCTCTCCTGTGAAGACAGGCTGAGAGAGCTGGGGTTGTTCAGCCTGGAGAAGAGAAAGCTCCAGGAAGATCTCATATCCTTCCAATATCTGAAGGGAGCTCCAGGAGAGCTGGGGAGGGACTCTTTGTCAGGGAGTGCAGTGACAGGACAAGGGGGAACAGTTTTAAATTGCAAGAGGGGAGATTTAGAGTAGATATTAGGAGGAAATTCTTTGCTGTGAGGGTGGTGAGGCACTGGAACAGGTTGCCCAGAGAAGCTGTGGCTGCCCCATCCCTGGAGGGGTTCAAGGCCAGGCTGGATGGGGCTTGGAGCAACCTGGTCTGGTGGGAGGTGTCCCTGCCCAGGGCGGGGGGGTTGGAACTCCATGACCTTTAAGGTCCCTCCCAACTCTAACCATTCTGTGATTCTGTGGTTCTATGATGTGCTTTGGACTGAGGAGCTGCAGTTGCGCAAATACCAGCAAAAACCAGTTTGCTTGGGTAGGGAGTAAAAACGTTCCCCGTTTCTTTCGTTTTGCCTTGTTTAATCTGTTTATTGCAATGTAGCTCTTCAGCGGCTTGATTACCCTGGTTTGCTTCCAAGAGTTGCTGGCGATGCTTCACCACCCGTGCCGGGGTTCAGGGGCGCAGCCCGTGCCAGCATTTGGCACCTGGACCACCCGGTGGGTGGTAGCCCGGTGGCTACCGCAGAGTTTTGGTGGGTGCCACCCGGCGGGAGCCGACCGTCAGAGGCCCCACGCGCTCACAGCACGGAGGCAGAGGGCAGCTGCCCGCTGATAACATTGTCCCATTTTAATCTTTTAAGCCCTTCCTCTGCTTTCCCAAGGGCCCCTTCTGGGCTTTTCTCCTGCCCTCCCTTCCTCGCCGAGGGGCCGGTGAGCATTCCCCCTGCGAGCGGTGCCAGCCTTCCTCCCTTCCTTGCTGCTCCCCCATCCCGCCGTGTTCCCGTAGCCCTGAAAAGGTGGGTGCAAAAGCAAACTCCTCCGGGCAAATGCAGTTTAAAAGAGCAAAATCTGGGTTTAATCTTTGCCCTGCAGCCGTGTCGCTGCTGCTCTGGCCAAGCAAGGAACGGGGAGGAGCTGTGGCTGGCTGGGTACCGGCACAGCCCGGGGAGTTCCTCCAGTTTCCAGCATCCTTAAAAAGCGGGGTGCTGGTGAAGTGGTGGGGCTCATCCTTCCAGGGGCTGGAGCCTCCCCGCTCCAGCTGCTGGCTTTCCGCCCTGCAAGCAGCCACACGCTTTAATTAAGGCGAGGGGGCTGGCGGGGCTCCAGGCTTGGGAGAAGGGGGGGTTCGTTCCCCGCAAAGCCCGGCCAGGCGCTGCAGGGACAGGCTCGAGCTTGCCTGGAGTCCTGGAGCATCTCTCCTCCTGCCTATGTGGGGTTTTTTTCTGCAGCTGGGGTGGGTTAAGTGGGGTTTTAGGAGTGATTTCTTTCCCCTTGAGTGCTTAGAACAACAACAAATAAAAACCAACAGGAGCGAAACAGGCCGGTGATGCTGCAAGGAAGGAAAGATGTTGCTCAGCTGATTTATGGGGCTTTTTTTTATCTTTACAGGTCACTGATAGCATTTGTGGAATTGGCCTTGCTGCAGGAAAAACTAGTTTCCAGCTTTCCCATTACGAGGAAACTTCTGCGACCGTGTAATTAAAATGCAGAAGAAAAAAAAAGACCAATAAATCCCAGAGCAGCTGGTTGTGGTGCTTTTAGCCAGGTTTTTTGGCGGCCGCATGTGTCCCCTGCCTTGCTCTGTCCTTGACCGTGCTGCCTGCAGCTAATGGGAGAAAAAAATATGCATATTTTTTTCCCCTTTTCTCATCTTTCTGGCTCACACACCAGGCAGCACCAGAAAAAAAAAAAAAAAAATTAAAAAAATCTACATTTTGATCATAGGGGTGTTTTAATCCACCTTGAGGCAGCTTCCAGTATTTCTTATCAGCTTATCTGAGCTAGTGCCAGCGCCAGGCTGGACTCCTAGTGGGCTGGGGAGATTGGGACCATGACTCCCCCGTCCCATAAATGAGAAGCGATGGGTCCGACTCAGCCCCCTTGCAGTCCCCACGCAGCGGGCAGCAGAGCAGCGACTGCCTGCAGGGGCTCATCCCAGGGATTCACGGTCCCCAAGGATGCCGGAGCTTTTTAGGAGGGAAGGAAAACTGTGCCTTTGTAGGATTTTTTTATTTTTTTTCCAGTTTCTTCTTTGCTGTCAGGCTGAGAAAGGACACACCACCTAGGCTTGGATATTTGGGAGGTGAACGTTTTTTCATCTGGGCTGACGGTGGGTACTATTTACTCAGGATGGGGGAAAAGGCTCCCTTTCTTTTTGGGGCACCTTGAACCCCAAGCGTGGTCATCTGGAGCAAAACATCCCAAACGGCTTTGTATTTTAGGGATGACTAAATGGAGGTCCCCATGAGGCTTGCCCAGCCTTTCCAGCCCGCCCCCCCTTTGAACCCTGTGGTATGTGAATTTTTGCTGGTGTCAGAGGGTCGGCAGCAGCAAAATCCCTCCCGGTTAAAGGGTGGGAATACCAGTGTGTGCAGCTTGGGATAATTACCAGTTGTCAGCAAAACAATAGTGGCATTGTAGGGCAGGAGCAAAGCGAAAGGGCCCCTGTCTTGAGCAGAGCTTAATGTTACTTTTCTATTTATGTTTCCATAGTCTTTGCTGAGAAATGGCCCTATTCTCTCTAATCCTCCTCTTCAGGCCGTGCCTGTGGGGTTTTTTTGTGTGGTTTGGGTTGGTTTGGCTTTTTTAACCCTTATCATCCCAGAAAACAGCTTGCGGGGACCCATCTCTGTGGCGCTGTGCTGCCTGACTGTCCTTGGCCGGGGGTGGCATGCCCATGGGCTGGCCAGCTTCACTTTGGGATGCCAATGCTGGGGACAGTGCCCAACTGTGGCATCATCCCTGCGCTCAGTAAGGGGCAAACCTGCTTCTGAATCCCCACCTGGAACCCAATTTACACCCATCCTTGTTCTTGATATCTGTCATGTTATAGATGGTCAACTCCAATGGATTAAATATTTATTGACATCATATTTTGCCTTTAAAACCAAGTGATTTGTTGAAGAAGGGAATAATTGGTCCCCATCTCCTGTTTGTGCTGAGGACTAGTAGATCTCTTACCCAGTGGGTTTGGTTGTTGGTTGGAGAGAGAAGATGTGTTTTCTGGCCTCGTCCAGGTCTTGGCTGGTTTCCCCAATGCTGAAGGAAGCTAAGGAAGCTTCTCTCCACTTGCTTGGAGCAGCAAAGAAGCCACCAACAACAACATTGACCTCTTTGACCTCTTTATGTCCAACTCCAGTGGTGCTTGGACTTTCTCAAAGATCTACATTTTACTGCTTAAATACTTTCCATGCCAGTGAGACATAGACTGTCGTCCCGGTAGAGAGCAAGGGATTCAGCCTTGGCTGGCATCAACTTCTCATCGCTCGACTTAATTTCACGGCCTTCAACTGATTTATTTTTTATTTAGCACTGGGACATGTGCAGCGAGGTAGGTTCAAGGACCAAACGGCGCTTTCCCTGTTTAAGCGGCCCCTTATCTAGGCGGCTGACAAAGGCGTTAAACAGCTTTGAGCCCAGCATCCATCCCCACAAAAAGCGTCAGCTGGGCATCTCGCCCCCTTCTGTCCCCCCACCTTGGGGGACCGAAAGCCATGGTGAGGACTGGCGTGAAACGCAGTGGCCAGGAGACAGCCTGGGATGGGGTGCAAGGGGATGCGACGCCAAAGCAGGATGGGCAAGCTCGGCTGCCTGGGATAGAGGAAACTTCGGAAAGAGCAGGGAAATGGTGCCAAAGTCAGCAGCACAGGCGGACTATTGTCTGAGGAGTGCAGAGAGGTGGAAGGATCATGGAGCGGGCATGGAGTCTTATTACAAGCACAGCGAGGGGCTTCTGGAGGCTCCACGCTAAACAAAGTGCCCCGCGCTGCAGGGGAGCCGTGCTGACAAGATCGAGGCTGGTTGGATGAGCAGAAGATTGCAGCTGAAGTCTGAAAAAAAAAAAACCCACCCAACCTTCCTGGATCCCTGTTTTCCTTTCCGTTCCCTAGCAAAATAGTGTTTCTCGCCGCTTGGCCCGGCAGCAACCTGGTGAGCTTGGATTTATTTTGCTGCGAGTCGGACTGAGGATGAGGTTAATGAACTGCTGCGTGGGTTTCTCTGGCTGTGAAGCTGCGGAGAGGCTCTGTAAAGCATGCACAAGCTGTGGCAGTTTCCTCTGGCAGCAGCAAGGACCAGCCAGCACCCGGCATCCCTGGCGTGCGGCGGATGCAGGATGAGGCTGTGCTGCGGGACGGATGCTGTACCGCTCTCTTTTGTCGCTTCAGGTACTACTTCGTTTGGCAGATCTTCTGCGTTTTGTCTGGTGAATTTGGGTTTATTTTAGCTGGTATTTTCCTCTGTGCTCAAGTCCTGAAAAACAGCTCAGAATGGGCATCTTCTAGCCTTTGTTGTGCAGCCTTCAAAGCTCATGCAGGGCTCTGGCAGCTCTCCTTGAACTGATCAGCGCCTTATCATCCTGGCATGGTGCAGCACACGAGCATGGTCAAGGGGTGGGCACGTTGTCCCATGGGCCTTTTCCGAGTCCCTCTTAGTGCCCAGCCCTCTCCATGGCTGGAAATCCACTCGTGGGAGTTGTGGCCTAACCTTTCAGCCTTCGTTGGCTTCTCTGCTGCGTGATGCTGGAAGGCTTCATTTTTGCTCCGGGGAGGCATACGCGGCCTGGGTAGCTTGTCCTCTTCTCCACTTTGCTTTGTGAGAATGAGCAGGTTGCAATGGCATCGAGTCAGCTCATAAACCCTCCGTCCCAGTCCTGATCTCCCCTCATCCCGTGGCACAGCATCCAGCTGTGAGCTGGGATGCTGGGTGCGTTGGTCTCCCTGGATTTCTCGGCATAAATTGGTGCCTGGGAACAGGGATGCGCTCCCCAGCCACGAACCCGCTCAGTCCCTCGCAGGGATGGGAACTGGCTCCCCTCTCCGATAACCGGGATAGACCCCTGTGCCTTCCCAGAGGGTGGTTGCAGGCCCCTTGACTGTGTGCTGGAGCAGGAATGTCAGGAATGCGATTGAAATTCGGGGCTTCCCAGGAGCCTGGCTCCCAGGCTGAGCTGGGACCTTGGGAGGGTGTGAGGAGCGGGGTGAGTCTTCCCCCTTCAAGGAGCAATTAGTCTGCATGGTGATTTATTAATGGAGCGGAGGGTGGGTGAGGGGGTCGCATTCCTTCCCTTGCTTTATCTCCAGGCTGTCGGTCGGGAGGTATCCCAGTGATGGGAAGCAGAGCTGGTGGCCCCTCTGAGGCAGGGACAGGGGGAGATGGTGATGTGGCTAGAGGCTACAGGTCACCTGGCATTTTAAAGACCTCCTTGCACTTTTAAAGACCTCCCTTGGGTTTGGCTGTGCCCAGAGGTTGATGGCCCCTCTCCACCATCCATCCCCTGCAGTGGCCAGGCCACCTCATGGGGTGCCCAACGTCATCCCAGCCCCAATTCCCTCCCCTGGCTGCCAGATAAACCAGGTGCTGCCTTGCCCTCCTGCCCGTGTGGATGGGGAAAAAAGGGACACCAGCATCTCCTGACTGTCCCTTCTCCAGCTTGAGGATCCTGGCATTTTCCAGAGGGTAACGAATTACTAGGGGAACTCGAGATGCCTTTGGTGAGACCGGCTCCTTGGCATGTCGTTCCCCGGGGCTCGATCCCCATGGGTATTTTTAGCCACACGTTGAAGAAAGGCTGTTTGCTTTGCGCTTTGCTCACCCTGCCCACTGCTGTTGCCCACATAATTTCCCATGAGGGATGACAAATTAAAAATACTCCTCAGATGAGTGGGATGGATGCCCCAGAGTAGCTGGTGCCTCCGTCTCGGCTCAGTTCAGGAGCAGGATGCAGGTAAGGGTGGGGGTCTGGGCACAGTCGCCCTTCTTCCCCGGGGTTACTTGATGGCTCCCCAAGGCAGTGGTGACATTTTCATGGTTTATCTTATTGAGGAATTTGCTGAGAGCATGTTTCTGACTCTCCATGAGTAAATGTTTAGGAACGCTGCGGTCCCAGGGGCTCGGTGGTGTTGCACAGCCAGAGGGGGGGAAATGTTGGCCCGGAGGCAGGTCCCGGCAAACTGGCACCTGCATCACCAGTGTAGTGCTTGGGGCCGCGATGGGTGCCATCACCCACGCCAGCTCAGCCCCTGTGCATCCTCATCCTCATCCCCTGCCTTCCCATCTCCCTGGCTGGGTGCCGGTCTGGAGGCAGGGTCTCTCCTCCTGTCCCCGGGGCTGCCTCCGCATGGGACGTCAGTGGCTTGGGATGTGGCAATATCCTCCGGGCGTGTGTCTCCGTGAGGACCTTTTAGCTGTTGTTTGGGCTTTTAGATGAAGACCGGATTAAAATCCCAGACATCGATAGGGTTTATAGACACCATCTGCCGCTGACAGTGGCTGAATTTTTGTGCTCGGCGTGTGAGCGCTCCCTCCTCCAGCATTTGGGCTGTGCCGGTGTCCAAGTTTCCATTCCTGAAGGGCCAAGTTCTTGCTTTGCTGCGGTTTTGTGCCCTTTGGGGGTGGATGCTTTCTCAAGCACCTACAGCAATGGTTGCCACCGCTGGTGGTAAGCTCATCCCAAGATGCTGAAGTGCCCTTGGTGGTGGTGGGCTCTGGAAAGGTTGTGGAGCTGCGGTGTGTTTGCATCCCGGGGACTGACCCCAGGCGTCCTCCTGGTCCCAGGAGGCCATGCCATGGAGTATCCCCTCAACACGATGCTGTGCGTGGGTCAGCGTGGCTGCTCCAAAAGGGCTGGGGACATTTGCAGGGGTGGCCAAAAGCAAGAGGCCATTTGCCGCCATCCTGCCTGTGGGCTGTGAGGAGTTGGAGCTGGACTCGGCAAACAGAAGATGGGTGAAAATGGCCCGGTAATGGGCAAATTTGTTAATTAAACAAATTAAATTAGTTAATTTAACTGCTGTTTGCTAGGGGAGGCTCTCTGGGAGCTTTGCCTGCGGGGATGATGTGGGCTCTGTCCATCCCTGGCTGCGTGGCCGAGCGGAGCTGCCTTGGGGGGTTGGCTCAGTCTCTCGGCAGCGAGATCCGATGTCGGCGTTAAAGCCCTTTCTGCAGTTGCTCTTAATTTTTTGGGCTCAAGGCTTCTCACCTCGGATGTCTCGCACCCGGGGTTCCGCGCTGGCTTAGGGAGACCTTCCCTCGGGATGTGAGGCGGGGAGGGGGGGAAGGAAGCCACAGGTGATGGGAGATGGCATCTCCCTGTCCGGCTGCATCCTGCACGAATCACTGCCGGGACCTCGGTGGGCTCTGACCTTGTGGTGGGGGAGGCCGGGATAGGAGGGGTCCCTGGTGTAACCCGGGTGGGTTGTCATCCCTGAGCGGGGACAGCAAAATGTGTCTCCCGAGGATGGCTCCACACTCTGCTCAGCCTGAGGCTCCCTCTGCTGTCCGTCTGTCTGGCCGTCTCTGCCCGCTCGGCTCTTGCTGAGGGTCGAGCCTTGGACTGCGGAAGGGCAGGGGATGCTGCTGAGCTGGGCTTGGGCAGGTTCCCCGTTCCCCTCTGGAAATGCAGCAGGGACAGGAGCCCGGCGTTGCCTCAGGTGAGAGCTCAGGACGCGGGGATGGGAGCGCAGACCGAGCTGCAAAGCCCGGTGGGTTCATGGCCAGGTTTGCTCCCTCCAGCCACCGGCACGGGCTGCTCCCGTGGCACGGGGACACGCGTCACAGGGTTGCGTGAAACCTGCTTGCTCAGCCCCACTTTGGCCCCTGGAGAAGAACGTTGCTCTTTAACCACCCGTGGGATGCTGCAGGTCTGAGACCTGGGTGACAGGCTTTGTTTTATCTTTTTTTTTTTTCCCTCTTGTTGGCTTGGGGGTTTTCCCCTCTCTTTTTTCCCCCTCTCTTTTTTTTTCATCCCCTTCCCTCTCTTTCTTTTTTGTCCTCTTTTCTCTTTTCCTCGCTGCCTTTCTTGCGCTCTCTCTTTTCTGTCTTTCTTCCCAATTTTCTCCCACTTTTCCCTCTTCCCTCACTTCCCTTTCTCTCTTCACTCTCTCTTCCCTTTCTCTCTTCACTCTCTCTTCCCTCTACTCTCTTGTCCTTTCCTCTCTCCCTTTCTTGCATTCTCTCTCTTCTCTCTCTTTCTTTATTCTCTTCTTTTTTCTCCCTTTCTCTTTTCCCTCCTCTCTCTTCTTTTCTTGTGGGACAGGACTGAGCTCCCATTGAACGGGGTAGCCTCATCCCCCTTTTCCTGTGGGACCAGCAGATGCTGGGCAGCAGTGGGAAGATGCAGCCAGCCTGTTCAGGAGGGAATTGGGACCAGATTGAGAGTGCAATTTTACTTTTAAAGAAGTGCAAAATCATGATGAGCTTCCAGCAGCATTCCCTGGAGCATGCAAAGTGCTTTCTGGAGCCTTTAGCCTATGGGATGGTAAACCAAGGGTCTCCCCCTGCTCTGCCAGCAAGCCAGCTGTCATGGCTTCTCTTTGGGGAAACACTTCTCCAAAATATTTTGCCGTCTGGTACATTCCCTGTCCTTGCCTTGCTGCTTGGTTGGTGGCAGAGCTGAGCACTCTGGGTTGGGATGCTCTAGTGCCACCTGTGCCATTGGGTCACCCTCCAAATTCTTGTTTTGGAAATGCTGGGTCCCTTATTTTGGGATGCCCCAGCCCTAGCTCCTTCCCTGGGAGCTGCTGGCACGGAGGTGTGCAGTGAAATGAAGATCATTGACTTAACGAGGGCTGGCGGCAGCAACCCTGCCTGTGGGGAGGTCCTGCGGGAGGATCACTGCTTTGCTCTGCTCTGCTATCATGAGCTGCCTAATCCCAGCAGAAGGGAGAAATGGGATTTTTTCCAGCTGGGCATTGTGTCTGCACACGCTTGGGGCACCCTAGCAGGGTGCCACTCCTGAAACACTCCTGCCTGAGACAAGGAGGCTCATCGGGGCTTGTGATGCTCCCCCCTGGCTCCAGGAGTTATCTTGGGGATGCTGCGTGGCCCTGGGGGGCTTGGATCATATTCCCATTGCAGGCTGGCACCCACCCCACCTATCTGCCCCTCAATTCAGGGGAGAGGCCGTGGGAACACTGAGCTTTTCTGCCTGTCCTCCTCACCAGTGGGAGAGGAGCAGCAGTCACCGGCGTTTCTTTTGGGCACGCTGAGGGCACGGAGAGAGTGGCCGGACAGGGCACCCCTGCCCCAGGGGAGCAGAGCGGGGTTCCATCCCAACACGCTGGGGTGGGTTGGCAGGCTGGCTCCTGTCGTCAGGTGGATGGGAGCACATGAGCTTCTGGGGGAGGCTGTATGGAAAATCTGACATACTGTCCAAAACCTGTCCTGCGTTTGATTAGTCACGGGCTGTTCCACAGCACGCGCCCCGAACAGCATCGGGCGTGGGGCAAGCCTGTTAGCATGAGCATCCTTGCCATGCCAGCTGCCACTTTAAGGGCAAAACTCACCCATTCCGCTTAAAAAGTTGCATGGGAAGTGTTGCGTAAAGTAAAATAGACATCAGAGCAGCTGTTTCGGTGGTTTTCCTGAATGTTTTAAAACTGGAGCGCTAGGAGAGTTGCATCCCTTCACGCTCCACGTTACAGGAACACGGTACCACAGACTGTAGCCGCCCCGGCCATGTAGCATCCTGGCTAGGGGGAGCTGAAATTGTCATCTACCCATCAATGTCCCTTCTCGGGGACACTTTTTGAGCCACAAAGGTGACTTGCCCCGTGTCATGGCGAGAGCGGTGTGATGGTGTGGTCCACAGGTGTGCTGCATCCCAACAGGGCCTGGGGACTTGGTGGTCCCTAGGGATGAGGGATTGTCGTCTCCAGAGCTGGGCGCCTTTGAGGTCTGGAAATGGGCTGGATAAATGGATTTGGGGTGATGTTTTTAAGCTGGGGAGCAGAGTGACTGAATTTTGTGGGGCAAGAGAAAGCACTGGTGCTGCCCAAGGGAGATTTTCATCCCAGGCTTCAGTAAAACGCAAGTACTTGGGGTACGGTCGCTCAGATCTCCTGACTTCCAGGTGTTGCTGGTGTGTGATGCTCGTGGCGGTGGTGGGAGGATGACAAACGCTCCCCTCGCTGTCTTGCAACAGCACCTGGGGGGTCCTGGCCATGTAACCGAGCTGGGAAAGCTGCTCAAGAGCACTTGACTTCTGGGACTTGTTGTGTTTCCGGCCGGTGGAAATCTTGGAAAAGTTTTCTGGGATTTTTTTCCTTCCTCATTCGCTTTTACTCTGCGGTTCTGTGATCCTGTTATAACCTTTCCTGACACTTGTAGTGGAGGACACCTCTGTGTCCCACCAAAGCTGGGCATCTCTGGGGATCGTATCCATTCACAACCCCCTCCCGCGCGGCTCCCAATGCCGGCAGTTTAACCAGAGCCAAGGAGAGAGGATTTAGGATTTTCCGGGGGGTAAGGAGTTAAAAAGCTGGCAGCAGCAGCAGCGGCAGCTGGAACGGGGTTTGTCATAGGGCTGGCTTGGCTCCCAGAGGTTTTGGGGGGCTCAGGTGGGTTCCCAGCAGGGCAGCAGGGTGCCCGGGGGGCTGTGCCAGGTGCGGGGGGGCTGGCGCTGGGGAGAGGAGGGTTTGGCAGGGCCGGCAGCGCGGCCGCTCCTCCCACCCCCTGTCCGTCCGTCCGTCCGAAGGGTCCTGCGCCGGAGCTGGGGAGGAGAGCCTGATGTGAGAGCTCCGGCAGCCCGGCCGTGCGAAACTCCTGCCTCTTCTTTCCTCCCTCTGGCCTCTCCGTTTCACGGGGCTTGTTTTTCCCTTCCTAATGGCCCCCGTTCCGCTTCGCTTGGAGCTTCTGCTCCTCCTGGCTTGCTGCTTCTCCTCCTCCGAACCGCAGCTCCTGGACTGGATTTGGGGCAGCACGAAGCCCACGGGAAGCCCAGCGGCATCCGGCGTGGGAACCACAGGGCTGGAGCCGCTCACCTCCGCGGCAGCTTCCACCCAAAGCACGTCCCCAGGGACACGGGGTGTCCGGGTGGTGGAGGATGTCACCACCCTGCAGCGCCAGGAGCCGGATCCCAGCACAGCAGCACCTGCAGGCGAGGGGACCGTGGCCAAAACCAGCAAGCAGCGGGACGGGAATGCCACGGGGCTGGCAAAGAGCACGGCGTGGCCAAGCATCGCTCCTCCCCACAGTGTGTCACCTGTCCCTGGCCAGGATGCGACCAGCAGCTCCACCGAGGACCTGCAGCTCCTGGGGACAGGGACCACCGAGGACCCGCAGTTCCTGGGGATGGGGGACACCGAGGATCTGCAGCTCCTGGGGACAGGGACCACCAAGGACCCGCAGTTCCTGGGGATGGGGGACACCGAGGATCTGCAGCTCCTGGGGACAGGGACCACCAAGGACCCGCAGTTCCTGGGGACGGGGACCACCAAGGACCCACCGTTCCTGGGGATGGGGGACACCGAGGATCTGCAGCTCCTGGGGACAGGGACCCCCCCAGCAATGAGGACACAGGTGTCCTTGCAGAGACCGGCAGGTCCTCGGCCAGGTAGTGCCCCTTTTCCTTTCCCACCAGGTGACAGGACCCATAAGCAGGCAGTGCCACCCCAGGACCCCATGGTGCCACCGCCCCAACGCAGCCACGGAGCATCACCTGCCTCACCGAGCCCGCGGCACAGCACCGGCCACTGGGGGCTGGGGCTGAGCGGGAGCTGGAGCCCCCCTTTGCCTAACAGGAGAGCAGCTAGCGGTGCGGATCCTCCTCTTGCCGATAACTCCGGTTCTCTTAAGTTTGATTTACTAGCTGCTGCTACGCGACTCTACAGCGGTAGTGGCGCGGGGCTCGTATCCTTCTTACCCGGACTGATGCCACCGGCCGGCCGGTGCCTGCCCGTCCCGACCCGCCTGTCCTTCTGCAGCATGCTGGGCACCAAACACGTCAGGTTCCCGAATTACCTCCGCCACGGCAGCGAGGCGGAAATTCGGGCAGCTTTGCATGAGTGGGAGGGGCTGCTGGAATCGCGGTGCCATCGCTACGTGGAGTGGTTTCTCTGCTTGCTCCTGCTCCCTGGGTGTAGCGCCTTGGTCCCCGTAACCCCCCCGCCGTGCCAGGGCTTCTGCGAGGCCGTCAGAGACCTGTGTTGGATGCACTTGGCCGGCGGGCGCCTGCCTCTGCCCTGTGATGCTCTCCCTGAGGAGGACGAAGGGTATTCTTGTGTCTTTATTAATGCTTCTGCAGGTAATGTGGCTGGCCGAACGTCCCTGTGTTTCTGTGTGTCTCCCCTCCCCACACTCCCCCAGGTTTTTAGGCGCCAAGGGACACTTCTGCCTTGTCCCCATGGGAGGCTGCTGAGTCCAAAATCGCTTTCCATCCAGCCTCGGCTTCTTCAAACAGGGACTACCAGCAGGTTTTGACTCCCTCTTCAAGGCTCTTCACCATCACCCCCTCCTCAGAATGTTTGGTACTGGGTCCAGTTCTGGGCTCCCCAGTTCAGGAAGGACAGGGAACTGCTGGAGAGGGTCCAGCAGAGGCTACAGAGATGATGAGGGGCCTGGAGCATCTCCCTTACGAGGAGAGGCTGAGGGACTTGGAGGTTTTTAGTCAGAGAAGAGAAGGCTGAGGGGGGATCTGATCAATGCTTAGAAATACTTAAAGGGAGGGTGTCAAGAGAACGAGGCCGGTCTTTTTTCAGTGGTGCCCAGGGACAGGACAAGAGGAAATGGGCACAAACTTGAATAGAAGAAGTTCCACCTCAACATGAGGAGGAACTTCTTTGCTGTGAGGGTGGCAGAGCCCTGGAAGAGGCTGCCCAGGGAGGTGGTGGAGTCTCCTTCTCTGGAGACATTCAAACCCACCAGGACACGTTCCTGTGGGACCTGCTCTGGGTGGACCTGCTCTGGCAGGGGGTTGGACTGGATGATCTCCAGAGGTCCCTTCCAACCCCATGCCATTCTGTGATTCTGTAACAAACAACGACCTGGTGGGCAGAACTAGAGACAGTCACCGAGTGCATCGTGCTGGCATTCGGGGCCGGTTTGCAGGTGCTAGAGTGCACAGGAAGGAGCTTTGGGGTGTCCATCCCAGGAGGGGGGCGCTTGCAGGGCTGGCAGCTCCCCACAGGGACAGGAGAAGGACCAGGACCTCACAGCCACCCAACCACATGGGGCCATGGCAGTGAGGAGGCTTCAAGGTGACCCACAACCCTGCCTGCACGCTCCCCTCTCCCAGAGAGGCCCTTTGCCTTAGGGTTAATGATTTACCTAAGGGCTAATGTTTGATTCCTCCCTGCTTGGCAGGCGGGAGAGGTTATGTCGCCTCTGGCTTCATCACTGGTGGCTGTGACCCTTCTGCGTGTCACCCTGATATGCGCCTCTTTGGCAGGGGGGATGAAAGGAAGAGAGCTGGGGAGGGGGGGGAATGGTGCTTGGAGAAATGCAGATGGGGGTGTAAGAGCAAGAACACAGTCTGGGATGAAAGCAGGAGTGGGTGCTTGTCGCTCCCCCTGCCAAGCTCTCTGAATGAGGCTGTGTTCCCACACTGGCCCCCTGCGCCCTCGGGTGATGGCCTGGGGCTGCCAACCAGGAGCAGCAAGACACTGGCCACCGTCAGAGGGGTGATTCAGTGTGGGGCTGGCAGACAAGGGTCACACACATGGTCCCCTGCGTGTCAAAGCGGCTCTGTTTGCCATCGGACCCCAGGGGGGTGTGATGGGATGGTAGGGATGCTCAGGGAGAGCCGCACGCTCCCACACGGACAGTCTCGGGGATGGGTGGGGGACATGGGGACTGTGGTGCGCCCCATGGAGCCACTTGAGGTGCTCCTGCGTGGTGGGGGTCCAGCTGGGATGGGATGCACAGGCCCACGCGGGCAGCCCCGGATCAGGCCAGCTTGGAAGGTGATTGTGGAGCGGGAAGGTGGCTTGGAGCATCTCTGGGGCCTTTCCAGTGGCGACAGGAGCAAATGGCTGGGTCGCTGTGGCCAGAGGCGTCCCCGCAGCCATCCCCCAGCCAGCACGCTCATCCCAAAACCACCGCGGCGTCAGCCATCTCCGGCTCTCCTTCCTCCATAGTGGGTGCTGCCGGTTTGCCACGGGGAGGAAGGGGTGCGATATTTGGGTCCTGGGTGCCCTTTGGGAAAAGCAGGCATGGCCTGAAAGGTGTGGGGCTGGTAAGGGGCACTGGGCTGTTGCAGGGGAGCAGCTGTTTGTTGCCCCTCCAGCTCCCCGGGGCAGCTTCGCCGCCCTGGCCTCTGCCTCCTTGCCTGCTGCGTAGGATAAAGACGTGTCTCCCTTTGCGTTGGGAAACGCCAACATCCAGCTCCCACCCCGGGGCCTGGGGGGGCGAGTGGCACGTCTGGAGAGGAGGGAGGATCCCAGAGCTGGCTGGAACGCCAAGGAGAGTGGTTGAAAACTGCGTCGCTAACAAAAGCCTCTTTCAGCCTGTCCCTCCTCATCCCGAGCCCCCGGGGCAGACAGTGGCTTGTCTGGCTGCAGAAATTGCAGCAGCAGCTCTTACACCCGTGCAGACCCCCAGGAGGAAACTCTGGTTTCGTCTTCCCTTAAAGCTCCTGTGAATTTGGCTTCTTCCAGCCCAAGATAAGCTCCACCCCTGCGTCCTGGTGTTCCTCCGTGGCTTGGCCACAGCTGGCTGCTCCAGGGTGGCTGGCGCAGCTGGGGATGGTGCAGGACAGTGGCAGCAGACTTGTGGGGTGCCTTGAGCACGGGGTGTCTCAAGGGTGGGTGCCAGGCTGGGGCTCACTGCAGGTCTGGGGGAGCCCTGCTCGCTCGTTTGCCTCATCATGTTTGGTTTCAGGCTGAGCACATCTGGATGCTGGGCTCGAAAGCGTGCTGGGCTCCAGGATTCAGAGGTCCTCGTGGCCAGCAAGGCAGAGGCTGAGTCCTTCCCCTCCGAGTGGGCCAGGGATGCCCTATGGGGAAGCCCAACCACCCTGCAGAGCAGATAAGGGGGCTAGGGCTGGTGCAAGAGCGGGAGGGAGGTTTCCTTCCTCAGGTGCTCAGTTTTGGGGTGCCAAGCTTGTGAGGGACTGGGGGCTTGAAGGAGCAGGGTGGGCACAGAGTAGTTTCAGAGCGACAGGCTCAGGAGAGGATCAGTGAGTGGGTCTGGGGTCTGGCAGAAAGGGAAAACTTGCCCCCACCTTTAATCAGTGACCTTTCTAACATCCCTGCTGCCTGGGACCTGCCGTGGGGCTGGTGCTGGCGTTGGAGTTCAGCAGTGGGGGGAAGCTGGAATGCACAGGCACCTCCAGGCTTTGGAAGAGGCACCCAGGTTTTCATCTCCTCCCGTCATCCCAAGAGACATGTTTTCTGGAAAGAGAAAGGCTGGGCAAGGCTGAGCTGATTTCTTCTTTTTTTTTTTTTTTTCATTTTCCTTTTTCTCCTTCTTTTATTTTTTTTTTTTTTAAGAGCTCTGGAGGACAATGTCTTGCTCTAGAGCAGGGTGGAGGTTCCTGGCTGGTCCTTCTTGGCTCAACAAACCTCTGATAACCCCCCACGGCTCATGTGAAACAGCAGGGATGGGGTTGAGGACATCGAATTGTCTCAACTCCTGCTCCCAACCTGGAATGGGGGCCGAAATTGGCACCACGCACCCATTCCTGGTGTGGAGGCCTCATCCATTTTGGAGCCGAGGTGATTGGGTTTCCACGCTCCTGGGAAACACAGAGTTAAAAAGCACCCGGCGTGCTCAATCCCATGGAGCTGGCGCCCGCCCGAGCGGTTGACATAGGAGAGGAGGAATCCAGCGCGCCCGGTGTGTGGGCGATGAGGATGTGCCTGCTGCCAAAACAACGGGAGGTGGCGTACAGAGGGCCGGCTCCCCCCAGCCAGATGTTCAGCTGCGTCGGGTAGGAGAGACTGTCCCGAGCAGAACTTCCCCAAACGCCTTGAGTAAAAGGAGTTGGGAAAGGAGGCGAGATCATCTGGGAAGCTGACGGGGCGTGCTGGCTCGAGCCCCATTCCCAGGGTGTTGCAAGAGAAGGGCTCTGATTTATTCCCCGCTGGGTTGACCCCGTTAGCTTGTCCCAGGATGAAATGGGGGATCATCGTGACCCTGGAGCGGGTATGGATGCAAAACGCTTCCTGGTGGCTCTGTGATCCTTCAGCATCCCTGTACTCCGGCAGCATCCCCTGCACAGGCGTGTTGCTGTCATGGGCAAGATCTCTTCGGTTTTGTCCCGTCTCAGGGACGTCCTGGCCACAGTCAGAGGGCCAGCAACAGGGAATGGGTGGCATTTTTGGGAGCTGCATCCTAACTGTGCGGTGGGAGCTACTCAAGGAGCATTGCTGCCTTGGCCATCCTGCAGTCTGAAGGAAAATTCCAGGCCCTGGAGGGAGGGTGAGCAGAGGGAGCTGCTGAAAAGTTGTGTTTGGGGGAGGCATGGCCAGTGGTATCCCCCCAAGGCGTCCTGCTGAGTGTGACTGTCCTCACCAGGCTGGTTGTGACCATCCCCTTTCCCTTCCTCTTGCAGAGAACCTGAGCACCGAGGTCAGCCTCTTAGAGCTGATTGGAGACCCCCCGCCAGAGGAGATCCTCAAAATTTATGGCCCCGACAACAATCCCGGCTACGTCTTCGGCCCCAATGCCAACACAGGCCAGGTGGCCCGGTACCACCTGCCGAGCCCTTTCTACCGGGACTTCTCCATCCTGTTCCACATCCAGCCCACCACACCCAGGGCTGGCGTGCTCTTTGCCATCACAGACTCCTCGCAGAGCATCATCTATGTGGGCATCAAGCTCTCGGAGCTGCGGGCGGGCAAGCAGCAGATCATCTTCTACTACACAGAGCCGGGCTCACCAAGCTCATATGCAGCAGCCACCTTCACTGTGCCCACCCTGCTCAACCAGTGGACACGCTTCGCCATCAGCGTGGAGGAGGACGAAGTCGTTCTCTACCTGGACTGTGAGGAGCACGAGCGGGTCCGCTTCGAGCGCTCCCCGGATGAGATGGAGCTGGAAGATGGCTCCGGGCTCTTTGTTGCTCAGGCTGGAGGGGCTGACCCAGATAAATATCAGGTAAGGGTCAACCCCAGGAGCACCTCCAAGAAATCTGGGTGAGGCTGGAAGGACGTGACACCAGCCTGTGCTGGTTGAACCAACCTCTTTGCCCAGAAGACAAACCAATGGCCATGCTCTGTGTGTGTCCCTGGGAACGGAGACACTTGAAGTGGGGGGAAGGGTGACTTGAGATGCCACCAACTTTATTGTCTTGGGTCTCACCAAAGCAAAGCCCTCAAGGTGGACTGGCAGGAGGCATTGGGGTTGTGCTACAGCAGCCACTGTTGCCCATACCTTTCCCAACAAACGTACGAAGTTCTCTTTGAATGTCCCCATTGCTAAAAACACCCAGGTCCTTTGGTGGAGGAGCTGTTTTGGCTGCTAAAATGTCTCTCTTAGCTGGAAAAAATGCTTGGGCTGGAGCATATCTTTGTTGGCTGACATTGGGTAGTATCTGCAGGAAGATTTTGGAGAGCAAGGAGAGAAGCTGATAGCTCAGCCCATGATTTGAACATGACTTATGTTGTAGATAAGGTTTAGGGAAAGTGTGGGGAAAATGCCCAGCTGACATGGAAATCCCCCACGGTGCTTGAGAAGAGAAAAGGTCAGGATCTGGACTGGCACTGCCGGGTTTTTTCCTGGATTGAGGGTGGTTTGCCCAGCAACAAGAGGCTCTGCCGAGTGGAGCAATGCTTTTCCTCGGGAGCTTTGCAAAGCACGTTTCTGAGCTTAAACATCACCTTGACTAATGAGCAGCCTCTACTGCCGTCCTAGTTAAATGGCTTCAGGCAGGAAAGCTCCCCCATGAAAAAGGGTTAATGTTTGATGGGCTCGAGACTGGTTTGCACCGGCATCTGGGTTGGTCCCTTGAGGTTTCATGAGCAACTTTTTTGCTCTTGAAGAGCAATTTATTGCTCTTGAACATGCTGGGAGGGCCGGGTCATGGCCGTGGAGGAACTCTCTCCCCAGCTGGAGAGGGTTTGGCACAATTTGGAAGGCAAAGCAACGGCCTGGAGTAGAGCGAAGCGCTCCTGCCTTTCTAGCAGGTGATATTCCTGAGCTTGCCAGACACCCGCTCCCGCCCCCGGTTTTCCCACAGGGAATAGCGTGCCATCGGGGGATGGAGGCTGTCTGCCTCCCCGGGCTGAGAGGGGGGGCGCGGGCTTGGATGTTTCCCTGGCATCTGACTGCCTCGTGGTGTTTCCGTTGCTGACCAGCCCTGACTTGTGTTATCTGGCACTAATGGGGCGTCATTAAAACGGAGCTGATTAAAACCTGGCCCTCGGTCAAGCTGCGAGATGAGCTGCTCGCAGGCAGCTGGAGGGGTCTCATCCAGGATCTGTGATTCTGGATCTGTAACTTTTGCGTCAGTAGGATGAAACCTGGAGGGGCGAAGGCTGGAGGTGACGCAGAAGCCCCTGGGACAGCAGATATCAAGGGGGTTACTGTAAATGGAGTCTTATCCAGGGTCTGGCAAGAGGATTTGATCGCAGCCGGCTGCACGATAGGACCCGTGGTGCCGTTACCCCCTCTGTTGGGCCAAATGGGCTGCAAAGGGCCCTTATAGCCATCCCCGTGAGGTTGCCTTGGTTCAGGGCTGGAACCGAATTATTTCCGATGCCTGCAGCAAGCCCCAGGAGCGGGAAGGCCAGGCCAGAGTGTTTCGTTTCTCCAAGCTTGTGCTTGCTGCTGGTGCCCAGTGGGGAAGAGAGGGATGGGTTAGAGCTGGCTGTCGCAAGGCCAAGCATCTGGAGGAGGTCACAACCCACCTGGGGGCATTTGCTTGGGAGAGGGATTTATGGTTTTTAAATTATATAAATATAAACAAATCTAATATATTTATAATATATTAAATTTTGTATATAGCTCTAATATAATATATAGACAATTTTTATCATATTATATAATATTTATAATGTTATAATGTCATAGCCAGCCTGGTTGAACTGCGACTGCCCCTGATTCTTGTTTTCTTAAACCCGTCGTGTTTCCTCAGCGCAGCTCTCTTTCCTGGACATGGTGCGCTGTGCTTTCAAGCGAGTCCAAATATTATTTTGGGTGTCTTGCCCAGAGAAGAGACACTGAGTGGGAGGTATCTGCCCTCTCCCGAGTTCGCTTTCCAGCATGGTCCCCGGCAGCCTCCTGCAGAGACCAGAGGGATGGGCAGCATCCCATCCTGGCAGCATCTCCGTGTGCCATGACACAGGGATGCTGTCATCCCGGGCAGGGCAGGTAGCTGGGCTGCGGGGGTTTGTCTGGAGGCAGGATCCTTAGGAAGGAATTTTGGGCAGTTTCTTGTATAAACAAGTGCTTTGGGTGTACACAGTGCTTGCAAAACCCAAATAAATGGTAAGGAAGTGCGGATTATCCTAAGAAATACAAAACCTGGGCTGCAGTGGGCTGGGATCTGCCAGTAGCTCTTGCGTGGAGCAGAGAGGCTCTCTGCAGCTGGGGAGCCCTCTGGAGAGGGGAAACAAGGAGCACAGCCAAAAAAGGTCCCTGTGGAAGCATTGCTGCCTGTCTTTCTGGATCCTGGCCACTCCCTCCGCTCAGCCCACCGGGCTCAGGGCTTTTTTCCATGGCTCGTGGTGCTGGGCGCTGGGGCTGCAAGGTTGAAACTTCTCTCTGCTGGGTTACGGATAGGTGCTCAGGTGGGACAGCACTCTCTACACCAGGTGAAAGAGCCTGATGTACGTGGGGCACTTGAGGACGTGGTGGCTGGGTGACATGGCAGGTCACAGCGCACCGCCGGGTGGCTTGCGTCACGCGCCCGACCATGGCACCCGTCCGTCCCTGCAGCCGTCCGTCTGTAGCAGCCCTCTGTGTGGTCTCCTTCCAGGGGGTGATTGCCGATTTGAAGCTGCGAGGGGACCCACGGGCGGCCGAGCGCCAGTGCGAGGAAGAGGAGGATGACACCGAGGAGGTGAGCGCTGGCAGCCTGACTGGGACAGGCCGGGGGGGCTGCTGCCCTGTGCTCCTGGCTCACCCGTTGCCCCTTCTCCCCGGGCAAATGCAGGTCTCTGGCGATTTTGGCAGCGGGGCAGAAGGTGGACACCAACCCTCAGGGAAGGACAGGGTGAGTTGGTGCCCACAGGTGGTGCGCTCAGTGGCAGGGCTCCAAGATTTTAGGGATGAGGTGGCCCTCCGTGGTTGAGGTCCTGGGATACCTGATGCGTTCCTGGCTCCTGCCCCTTTTGAGAGGGCACCAGGAGGTGAACGACACCGCAGTGTCCCCTTATTGTTGGCACAGGGTGTTCCGGGGCTGGTGGATGCTGTCCCTGTCACCTCTCCTCCTGTGGCAGCGGGTGATGGGCTGAGGAGCGGTGGAGGCTCCCCACAGCAAGCTGAGAGGACCAGAGCAGAGGAGACGCTGCAGGTCTCCACGGGAGGTAATGCCAGCAGCAGTGTCCCCTTCCCTGCTGTGCTGACTGGCTCTGGGGCACCCCGATGGGGACGTGGCAGAGTGGCCCTCCCCAAGCACAGCCAGGACCCTTTTCCCTTCCCGCAGGCACTGGCCCCAAAGGTGAAAAAGGGGAGAAGGGCGAGCGTGGCCTGAAAGGGGACTCGGGGACCGGCAGCGTCATGGGGATGGGCAGTGTCAAGGGTGAAAAGGTGGGTGAGACAGGGGATTTGAGGATGCCACTGACGTGTCCGCGTTTGACACCCACTCCTCTTTGTTTGTGTCCTGCAGGGGGAGAAAGGAGAACTGGGTGTTAAGGTGAGCAGCAGTGGGGGAGCGGGGGCAAAGCCATGCCTGCTTGGGCTGAGACCACTGGGGATGTGCTACCCCTTCCCGTTTCCCTCCCCTCCCCAGGGCAGCGCTGGATTTGGCTACCCTGGCTCCAAGGGCCAGAAAGGAGAGCCAGGTAACCCTGGCCCACCCGGGACCCTCGCGCGGCATTCTGATGGCTCGGTGGTGGAGCAGGTCACCGGTCCCCCAGGGCCACCGGGGAAGGATGGAGCCCCTGGCAGGGATGGCGAGCCCGTGAGTCCCACCCCTGGGGTGCCCCCTCTCCCACCATCCCTGCCTGCTTTCCTGCCTGCACACTGACCTCTCCCCTCTCTGCCATCCCTAGGGTGATCCTGGCGAGGATGGCAAACCTGTAAGTGTGTTTGTGTGGCGGGGGGGTGTGTGATAGGTGCTGGTCACCCCCTTGCCTCACCACCTGCTGACACCCCCCCGTTCCCCTTTGCAGGGCGATATGGGACCCCAGGGGTTCCCCGGGATGCCAGGGGAGCCTGGTCTGAAGGGGGAGAAGGTGAGTGCCCCGCTGCCCCACTTCCTCTCAGCAGTGGCTGGGCCACACTTGCAAACCACACTCTCTCCTCTGTGCCAGGGTGACCCAGGCGTAGGGCCAAGGGGACCCCCTGGACCACCCGGTCCCCCAGGACCCCCAGGACCATCATCCAAGCCTGACAAGCTGGTGGGTGCCCCTGGGACACAGGGGTTTGAGTGAGGGGTGTGGGGCAGGCAGCATCGCCATGCCACCGGCATGCCAACCCTGGGCATAGGTTCCTTACATCGCCCTTGCGCTTCTCCCCCAGACCTTCATCGACATGGAGGGCTCTGGCTTTGGCGGTGACCTGGAGAGCCTGCGGGTGAGTGTGGGTCCCCACCTGTTGTCAGGGAGCAGGGAGGACATGGTCAGCCATTGGCCCTTCTTTTTCTTCTAGGGTCCGCAAGGGCCACCTGGTCCCCCAGGGCCACCGGGTGTGCCCGGTTTGCCGGGTGAGCCGGGACGGTTTGGGATGAACCGCACAGACCTGCAGGGACTGCCAGGGCTGCCGGGCAGGGACGGGACCCCTGGGTCCTCAGGGCCAGTGGTAGGTGTATTGGAGTGGCCACGGGGACCCACCTTGGCCACCCCGTGATGCTGGGGCTGCGACTGCCCCCTGTGGTGGTGGGGGTCTCAGTGCCCACCAGCCCCACGGGGTTTCCCCATGCTGGAGTCAGCTCCTGGTCATCTTGCAGGGTCCTCAGGGTCCTCCTGGAAGAGACGGGGCACCTGGGCAGCCAGGACCCAAAGGAGAGCAGGTGAGTGTCCCATGTCCCCCAGAAGCATGTCACAGCTCCCCCTCAGAGCAGCTGGCACCATTGGCATATCTCCAGGTCTCAGCTCCCTCTATCCCTGGTTTGGGGAGCATCAACCTGTTCCTGGAGCAGGGCAGCTTTACACTCTCTCCTCCTTCCTCTTCCTCCCTAGGGTGATGTGGGTGACCTTGGCCTCCCTGGCGCACCAGGACCCAAGGTACCGTGCCCATGGCAGGTTTCTTGCAGGGGGGAGGAAATCCCATTTGCAATGCAGCCTGGAGGCAGGTGTGCTCTGTGGCAGGCCACCTCGCACCAGAGTGGGAAGGGGGGGGTTGCTGGTATTTGGGTTCCTTCTGGAGCAGAGCAGTGATGCAGCTCGAGGGTGCGTGGAGCCGCTGAGCGCCCCTGGGACGCTTGCCAGGCTCCTGCCACCCTCACTCGGCTTTGCTCCAGGTGCTGCTGTCTTGGGAAGCAGGCAGGAAAGATGAGCGGGGTGTTTTGAGGCACAGAAGGGGGGTTTCCTGGGGGTTTTGCCTGCCCACACCCCATTTTCTGCACATCACTCCCCCACCAGCCTGCTTGAGCTCCTTTCTGCCCTCTATTCCCAAGTGTGGAAGTGAAGGTTTGCTGCAACGTGCACGATTCCCCTCCCCTCCCTCGGGGGCCACGATCCCCCTTGGGATGACCCATCCATCCACCCCAGCCTGAGCCGGGGGCAAGAGCCTCAAGAGTTAAGGTTTCTTAACGTTGCCAACATCGAGAGGGCAGATGGGGTGGCAGCGGGTATAAGGACTGATCCTGCCACTTGGAGACCTTGCAAAGCAGAAGGGTGCCTGGGAGCATCCCCGCTCTGCGCTGAGCGCTGCCGCCACCTTGGAGCCAGCAATGCATGCCAAAAGAACTAAGATCACATTTATGATTTCAGACGAGCCTCTGGTGGCCACCATGCACATTACATGGAGAGCTGGGCCATGCGAGGACAGCTGGGACAAGGGATGCCGTAGCTGGGCCATGACCTGTCCCTCAAGGGTGATGACCATCCATGCCCTGTCCCAAGGGGTGGTTTGGAGATGCAGAAGGGCACTGCCTCCCACTTGCAGACTCAAGGCAGGGACTGTTCCCACCTTGTCCCATCTGTCCCTTTTTTCTCTTTCCTGGAAACATTCCAGGTCAGGTTGGATGGGCTCTGAGCAACCTGATCTAGTTGAAGATGTCTCTGCTCATTGCGGGGGAGGTTGGACTAGATGACCTTTAAAGATTCTTTCCAACCCAAACTATTCTATGATTCTTGTTCCCTTCTCAGGGCAGCAAGGGAGAAACAGGACCAGCAGGAGCCCCAGGAGAAATGGGATTAGCTGGCCTTCCTGGGCCCATTGGACCCCGAGGGCAGCCGGGGCCCCCTGGTCCCCCAGGACCACCAGGGCTTGGCTACGAGGCTGGATTTGTAAGTGATCACCCCTGTGGTGGGGGAGTGGGATAAATTGGAGTGGGGGGCAGATGCAGCTCAGCCCCTTCTCCCCCCTCTTCCTAGGGTGACATGGAGGGCTCAGGGCTGCCATTTGCTGCCAGCTCCCCTGGACCACCTGGCCCCGAAGGACCACAGGTAGCTCCACTCTTGCTCCTTCCCCTTCTCTCCATCCTGGGCTCCCCGGGGCATCCCCCACCATTGTGATACCCCTTGCTTATGCCCCCCTTCTTGTTGCTTGCAGGGGGTGCCTGGACTGCAGGGGGTAAAGGTGAGGAGCCCTTCAAATGCCTTCCTTGCCCTTTGCCAAAGCCAGCTGCAGGAGCCTGGCTCCTTGGAGGGTGCCCACAGGCATCCCGTGGGGATGCTCCTGCTGTGACACTTCTTCCCTTGCAGGGGGAGGTCGGCAGCCCGGGGCAGCCTGGCTTGCCAGGACCGAAGGTGAGAAGACTGAGAGGTCAGGCCAGGCTGTGTGTGAGCCTTTGGAGTCGATGGAGTGCTGGAGAGGACTCCTGTGCTCCTCCAACTGGGGCTGTCGGGAGGATGCTCCGTACTGCCTCTTCCCCTTTCCCATACCTCATTGCAGGGAGATGCTGGTGTGCCTGGCGTGGATGGCCGCCCCGGTCTGGAAGGCTTCCCCGGACCACAGGTAGGAGCATCAGCCCCTGCTTTCCAGAAGCTCCTCCCTCGCTCCAGGCAGAGTACCCTTGCTTGCTGCAGGGCCACTTGCAGCAGCCAAAATCCATCCCCAGCAACCAAAATCTGCCCCCAGCAGCCAAAATCCTCCCCCTCCCCGGTGGCGTAGGCTGTTCCCCTGCTTTGGGGCTGGGTTCACTGCGTGCCATGGGTGCCCACGCTGCTTGGGACCCCATCCTCATCAGCATGCCACCCTACTTGCCGTCACCTCCACCCAAAAGCATCGCACCCCGGCTCACTGCCTGGACCCTGCAGGTGGGAGGAGGGGTGCGGGGGGGGCTCTGAAAGGTTTTGCTGAGCCGCAGGCAGGAGGGGGTCTCCGCTTGTGAACCAGGGTCCAGCCACACGTGCTGCCAAGCGGGAAGCTCACCCCTGCCTGCTCCTCCTTCCAGGGACCCAAAGGTGACAGAGGCAGTCCCGGTGAGAAGGTAGGTACCAGCAGGCTGGGAATGGGGACCAGCCAGCGGTGGCCCCGGGGGCTGACGGCTTTTATCTTCCAGGGTGAGCGAGGCCAAGATGGTGTGGGGCTGCCTGGGCCCCCTGGTCCACCTGGTCCCCCTGGACAGGTCGTCGCTGTCTCAAGTAAAGATGTAAGTGAAGGCTCCTGGCTTCAGTGCAGCTGAGGGGAGCTAAAATTGAGGGGGGAAGGGGCCTGCCCAGCATCCATCATGCAGGGGCATCAGGGGAGACCTCTCCGGGAACTCAGACCTCTTCAGAGCAAAGACCGGAGTGAAAACCCCATTTTGTCTCTCTTTCCAGAAGTCTTTGGTGGCTTTGCCTGGTCCGGAGGTAAGTACCCCGCTGCCACCCACACCCAACCCTCAGCAGTGCCGGGTGGGCACCTGGTTTCTTGGAAAGGAGGAGGTTGCTCTTACAGACGTCTCTGCTTCTTCCCACAGGGCAGACAGGGTCGGGCCGGCTTCCCGGTGAGTCAGTGGCAGGGCTGGGGACTGCAGGGATGGCCCTGGTGAAAGCTCCGGGCACACTTTTGGGAAACCTCTGGTTGCCAGTCCTGCTGTCCTTTGCCGCGGCGGTGCTAGGGTGGTGGTGATGGAAGGGCGTTTGGGGTCTGCCTTTGGTGGGTCGGGGCTGATGCAGGCTCTGTGCTCCTCCCTGCAGGGCCCAGTGGGACCGAAAGGAGATCAGGGGCCGTCTGGTCCCCAGGGCTCCCCGGGGTTGAAGGTAACTGCTCCAGGCCATCTCTGCCCTGTGGGGTGGTCACACTCCTGGTCCCTCATCCTGCCGAGCCACCGGGTCCTGGTGGAGACACCACCCCCACCACGGGAGGGAGCCTGGTCCCTCCATCCCTTGTGCCTCCTCCTTTCTTGCAGGGGGAGAAGGGGGAGCCCGGCGTCATCATCAGCCCCGACGGGACAGTGGTCACTGCGCAGGTGAAAGGAGAAAAGGTGAGTGCACCGTGGGAACGGGGACACGTCCCCGTGTGATGGGTGCCAGGTGGTCACGGTGGAGACACCATTTCTCTCTCCGCTGTCTGCAGGGGGAGCCAGGGCTGCAGGGACCAATGGGACCCTCGGTAAGTCACTATCATCATCATCCTCGTATCCCATGGGGAGGGACGGGGCTGATCCAGGGCAGAGGGGGACGGGGGTGCCCCTGCTCTGAGCACCCTCATCCTCATCTTCTCTCCCCTCCAGGGTCCCCAGGGACGAGCAGGGATGAAGGGAGAGATTGGCTTTCCAGGAAGACCTGTAAGACCTGCTCCCAGTTTGTTTGCCCCCTCAGCCATCACCCCGTCCACTGCGTCTCCCCACCCCATTTGCATGTCTGGCACTCACCAAATCCCCAAACCCTATCGTGTCCCCGAGGGGCAGGGTGATGCTGGGGTGCTGAAGGCAATGCTGGGGTGTCAGGAGTGACCTGGTGCATCAGAGGTGACACCCTGGTCAACCTTGGGGTTGGCAGGGGGACAGGGACAAGGCTCATCTGTGCTGCTCATCCACAGGGACGTCCTGGCATGAATGGGCTGAAGGGTGAGAAGGGTGACCCCGCGGATGTCAGTAGCGTGCTGGGCTTGCGGGTGAGCACTGCTGGCAACCCCCACGGGCTGCTGGCCCAGCAGAGGGGGGACACACACCAAGTGTCGCCCTGGGGACACAAATCCCCTCGGGAAAGGGCACATGCCTCCCTCTCTCAGGGACTGGTTGCCCCTCTCTGGGGCAGGGCATGGCCCTGGTGTTGCCCCACAGGGACTGTCCACTTGCAGGACCCTGACACATCTTCTCTCCCCCTGCAGGGTCCCCCAGGACCCCCAGGGCCCCCAGGGCCCCCTGGGCCACCTGGCAGCATAGTCTACGACAGCAGCAATGTGAGTAACAACTCGGTCACTGTGATAGGGGTGCTGAGGGCTGGTGGCCGGGTTCCCCAGTACACCTTGCCTGGCTGGATGAGGCAGAGAATGCTGCAGTGGCATCCTCACCAGGGCTGGCACGTGAGGCTGTCATCAGCATCACATTAAGGAGGGCATCCCCGAGGCTGCTGCTGTCTCTGCAACTGCTTCCTTTGCATCTCTGCAGGCCTTCAGTGACTCTGGCCGTCCCATGCCGCCAGCTTTCCCCGGTAAGGGGGTGTCCCTTTCCCAGCCCCCTGGGAATCCGAGGGACCCCCAGCAAGGTGGGGCTGGCGGGAGAGACCCTCCTCTGTTAGAGCTGAGGCTGAGCTGCTGCAGCACTGAGATGGCATCTTTCTGCTGCTCCCCACAGGTTTCCACCAGTTTCAAGGACAAAAGGGAGAGAAAGGTGATGCCGGAGCGCCAGGACCCCCAGGTGAGTGACCAGTCCCCGCAGGCAGAGGCAGGCAGGGGGTGACTCGTGCCCATCCTGGCTTTCCTCTCCCCTCCTCTCCCTCTCCACAGGCCACTTTGCCTACGACCCGAGTCACTTTGGTGCCAACCTGCAGGTAAGCCCTTTGCCCACCGGCCGCGGCTTGCAGGGCTGGCACCCGACATGATTTGGTGCACTGGGTTGCACCCTGGCTACTCACCCTAAAACTGTGCCATCCCGCAGGGTGACAAGGGGGATCCAGGTCCCAAGGGTGAGAAGGGCGAGCCAGGCAGCACCCCACTCTATGGTCCCAGTGTCTCTGGGCTGCCAGGGCCTCCAGGGCCCCAGGGCTACCCTGGGCTGCCGGTGAGTACCCCAAGGCACAGGGGGTGAGGAGGACATGGTGGGGGCAGCATCCCCAGGTGCTTTGCTCCAGGGATGCTCTCTCACACTGCCTAGGGTCCCAAGGGGGACAGTATCGTCGGGCCGCCAGGGCCTCCTGGACCTCAGGGCCCCCCCGGCATCGGGTATGAGGGGCGGCAAGGCCCCCCTGGCCCTCCGGGCCCCCCAGGTCAACCCTCCTTCCCAGGCCCCCACCGACAAGGTGAGTTCCTGTGCCCCCCGCATCCCTCCCTGCACCCCCTGAATCCCTCCC
>VXAK01017044.1:7500-20440 GCA_013399435.1 Arenaria interpres | reverse complement strand
GTGGCATTTTTTTTTTTTTCTGTAAAGAAGGGTGTTAGTTTTGCTGTGTCAGCCTACTAATCTGCCACATGCATGCAGAAACCCAAACATGTGAAAGAAACTGGAATCAATAACTGCAGTGTTGTCATCTTCCAGCTTCAAGGTGATTCCATGTTCTAAATATTCACTATGTCAATTATTTTGCTTGTTTATTCTTGCTATTCTTGTTTAATTCAGGAAAACAACCAGACAAAGTACTTTAAATAATGGTCCCTTTCCTCTAAATGCATCGAGTTGCTCTAACAGTTAATTAAACTATATCACAATTTTGGAAATCTAAATACTATGTTAGTGGATGACAACATAAAAATGTTCAGAGCTTGAAGTAGTTTTAGAAATGGTAATCTATCTATATCATCAGATTTTTCATCATTTCTTGCTTAACACCTACTGAGCTTTAATAATTCAATTGACGCAATTTGCTGAACTGTACTCTTCAATTTAAAGTTTCCATGAGAATTCTGGCATAGAATATGTCAAGATTACCACATACTTCCAACAAAATATGCAAACAACACAAACACATTCCTGGTGCACACATCAAAATCCTATGTCTGTCACCTTAATTTAATAAAACAAAATTAATTGGACTCATAAATGTAAAAAAATGACAGCAGATGACACAGCAACATCTGTTCTGCCAGTGGAGGATAAATGTACTCAACCTCTAATATGATCAAGCATATAGAGTTAGATGAGCAAAAGAAAATAGAGGATTGTGGGTTTTGTTTGTAATTTTTAGTTTTGTTTCTGAAAGATGGGGCTTTGCAATCACTGGCTTAATTTTAGAAACACTCATTGCGAACAGTTCAATCTTTTAAAATATGACTTTTACAAACACAGACCAGAACTTTGGCTATATTCCAGCTCAGACTGTAAACCAAAATGTGAACCTTTTCTATGATTTGAAAGAGAATTTTCTTTTTGGTTTTTGTGTTCATTTCAGTGCCAACATGAAAGAAAAGAAAGTCTTCACAGCCTTTAAACCAATAATCTAAAATAAGGCAAATATCCCCACAGTGCTAGTTAAGTCAGCCAGTTTTATTATGGAATTAGAATTATTTGTGATATTCCCTGTAAAATTAATTAATTTGCATACATAGATAGGTTTTAATCACAGCCTCTCCCTACAGTCATACTGTAGTTTATACATATTTCAAAGTTGCCCAGTGTTTAAATAGTGAGCAAAAATTTTATAAGATTCGTCCTACTTGCTTGTAGACAGCTTCACATTAAATATCTAGACAAAGGCAATAATCTAAGATTCTCTATAGTCAATGGGAAAGTTCTGTAACTCTGGGAGAACACTTTCCTTTTAGGACAGTTACTTAAGGAACTATGGAAGAACTGCTTTCTGCTGCATTTTGGTTTCTTTCCAATGCCAATAGGATGAATACTTGAGAGGAGAGCAGGTATCTACATTTTGGAGTGAGGAGAAACCTGCCTTACATGTTTCAAAAACTACACTTTTCCTAACAAAAAAATATATCATCTGAAGGGGTCTATTTTCCAGCTTTGAGACCAAAACACAGGACCTTCCTATTAAATTGTCTCAATCAACAATTGAGATTCTTTCTTTACTAATCCACCAATTTACCAATCTATTGGTAAATTTACCATGTGATCTATTGCTAGTACTTCTACTCTACAGATTTTGAGAAACTTCAGGAATACAGCCTGTTCCTGGCTTTACTCATTATCATTTTAGGGATGCCATGCTTCATTTTACAATATATCTATAAAAGAATAATAAATTACCTTTGCTACACATTTTACCTATGAAGTGAAACTAGCTACATTAGCAGTTGATAATATTATTAAAATGGAGCTTGTATAATGCAATATAGTATAAGAAAATAGAATAATAAAATTTTGAATGACCAATACATAGTAACAGGAGGTTTTTAATGTCTTGAGTCCATTACTAATGTTAACAAATGTAAAAATAACAAAAAAAAATCTCAAATCATATGAAATTACAACTGCATGCGAACTAGGTTCTAGTGGTTTTGGTTTTAGATTTGTTCCACTAGAAGTTAGAGATTCAACTTATCTAAGTAATTCTATTATTTCTGAAAGGAAAATCGAATACCTGACGATTAAGACCAAGTATCTTAATGTTTTTTGGAATTGTTAAGAAATTTATTTTGAGTATTTAGAATTAAGCTCTACCTTGGAAATAAATCCAGAAATCCATTATTAGCTGAATAAGAATGTAAAAAACAATGGCCTTAATACTGCTTATGAGATGAGCCTTGTAGTTTCCCTTCAATCCTCCTTTCTGATTTGAAAAGACAGCCATTGAGACAGCCAAATTTTCTTCATTATGAACAGGCCGTACAAAAAAAAAAACAACCAACCCAACAAAAAACCTCTCCTTAATTCAGAAAAGGCATTTCTTGTATGTGGCACCTGTGACTTGGAGAGGAAGCTATAACTGAAATTTCAGTGTTCCCTTTGCTAATTTCTGATTTTATGTGTAGCCCAAAGACCTGATTAGAATACCATTGTTGGATTACACATCTATAATGAACTATGTTTAGCGTCTGTACTTCAAGGAGCAAAGCAGCTTTTACATTTCTGATGCAGCTATCAGAAATACTAGTTGTAGCCATAAAATAAATTAAGGAACCAAACCGTTGGTTTTGTTCAATCCAAGGAAATTCCTCAGCAATTCAACCTGAATAATAATACACTTGTATGATAACTGTCTGGATAGGCTTAGATTGAAGTTCTAGCATCAAAGAAACTATTCTCAGAGCTTCTTTGCCAGATAAGGTAAAAAGGTGAAAGAAGAGCTAGACAGCCCTCCCAACAAATCACAGAAGATGTTTGGTGCTACTCTTCCTTCACAGAAAGTTCCTTTAGGGATGTGCCTTCCCTTTTCAGAAAGCAGAAATGTATGAAAGATTATATGAAACTTCTATCAGACAAGTCATATAGGAGCTCCTTAAGAGTTTTGGAAGATTCCTTGTAAGTCTAGGAAGACAAGTTTCTCATGTCAAAAAATGAAAACTGAAAGACAGAGAAACAGAAAGACAGTGAGAGCAACAGAAAGAGGAACAGTAAAGTTTCTATCTTACCACTGACCTTCTATTGCACAAGAAAGTAAGAGTTCTTCAAAGGCCAAAAAAGTCAGGTCTTCAAAGACTTCCAGAATATGTGCTCTGTTTTATAGCTCATTGAGGAGGAGCTTATTTCAATTCTCAAATGTAAAGATAGCCTGCTCAAATATAAGTATTTTAAGGCAAGTGATACTACATCCTTTGTTAATACTGGGGAAAATTGCTTCACCAGAAGGGTTGTCAAGCATTGGAACAGCCTGCCCAGAGAAGTGGTGGAGTCACCATCCGTGGAGGTAATTAAAAGACATATAGATGTGGTGCTTAGGGACATGATTTAGAGTTGAAGTTGGTACTGTTAGGTTAATGATTGGACTCAATGATCTTAAAGGTCTTTTCCAACCTGAATGATTCTCTTATTCTAAAGCATGGTTTAGTATATTTTTTGTATAAATGGGTAATCTATATTATGCAGATTAAGGATCTTGAATACACTAAATGCAAGTTTAATTAATGCATGGATACTGAAAAACGCTTAAAAGACATCCATATCCAATAAAGCTTATGTAATTATTACCAGAAGTGTATTGCAAAAAGCAGGGTTTAACCAATCTCAACATGTATTGCGTTTGGAGTAATGACTAACTCTGGAGAAGAAATTCATCAGTATAATAAGACTTCAGGTGGTGTCCAGGGCAGTTCTGGCACTGGAAATATTTCTCTACATAAAGCAATGCTAATGCAGTTGGACAACATCTCAGTAGTATCATATATAAACTGACAAGGTGGAACCAAGAGTTCACCTCTGCTAATGAATGGAGGCTTTCATGCTGCTTCGGTGGGCAGGAGCGCAACACTGAAGGTTGTTCATATGGCAGGATCTCACACACAACTGGCTAAACTGAGAGACAGTTCACTCTGGAGAGTTGTTTCTGAACCATGTTCCCAGGATGAGTCATAGATCAAATCTGCAAACTTTTCACGGCCACATGGTGATAGATCTATTTGCTTTGAAGAGCAAGATGTGGGGTTTTTTCAGACTCTGATAGTTAAAAACGTTCTCAAATGTACTCTCAGTTTCCTAAATAAACCCTAACTCTGAAATCTGTCTTTCCTAAAGAATGCTGTTTTCAGTTGAAGTATTCTCTATGATCTAGCTCAGTTCCCTTTCCCACCTTGCTCCTGATCTAAAGACAGACATAAAGAGGAAAAAGCTAAAAAGAGAAGAGAAAAGGAAAGTGTTCTTGCCCTGCCTCCTGGTCGAAAGCAGGAGAAGAAGAAGAAGAGAAAGGTGGTAAGTCTAGATAGCAATTAGGTTATGCATTTCTGAGGAAAAAGCCTTGTAGCCAAACCTATGGTCAGAACCCAGAGTTGAGTCATTCCCTTACAACTGATCCTGTCAGCAGTGCCATTATGGGCCTTAAAGAGGCCAGAGAGTGAAGCACATCACGTGAGAGAAAGGAAACAAAATGGCTTACCAGTTCAGACAAAACTTACAATAGTATATAAGGACAACATACATTTTCCTAACACCCACTTTTAATTTGTTTTTGATGTCTTTCTCCAGCTTCCTTTTAAAAATAACTAGTGGGGACTCAATTAATACATTAAATATTTAATTCAATATTTTATTTATTGTGAATGACTAATCTTGTTTTTAGGTTGAAAGATATTCTTTGACAGGACTCTGAAAAGCATTTGTATGTGTTTCATTGGTTTCTAAGAGCTGTAGCTGGAGACAGGTCTAAACATGAATACTGTGATTTCGGAGCATAACTACTCATGAATACCACATTTTCCAGCAACTTAGAGTGCTTACTATCTGGATATACAGTATAATGCAGTATAAATTTTTGCAGAAATTAAAAGTTGACTAGTCCTTGTGCTCATTTTTTAGCCCATAATGTAGAAACAGGGAAAAGGGTACAAAGAATGAAAAATG
Organism: Arenaria interpres; assembly: GCA_013399435.1. NCBI lineage: Eukaryota > Metazoa > Chordata > Aves > Charadriiformes > Scolopacidae > Arenaria > Arenaria interpres. Next base: position 15,397 of record VXAK01017044.1, on the reverse strand, counting down.
GGGAATGGGGAAAGGGAAGGGAAAAGGCACAGGCATGGCCAAGGAGAGAGTGGAGAGGTAGTGGATTTCTACCACATCCCATCTATTTTTAGTTTCATGCTTCAGCACTGAGATGGAACAGGCAGTGAAACATACGCTCTCTGACAACCCTTGAAAAGGAAGAAGGGTCAACACAGCATTTCAGTCACTTTGTCTCAGTACCTAGAGAGTTGGTTGGAATGAGGTTCTTTATGTGAATTAGTTCTGCTTTTTGCCCTCAGATTCAAAAGAAAGACAGTTCACCTCAAAGAATTTAATGGCACCAAATTTATCCGAATTTCTTCCATTTAGAATTCAAATGCGGTGCTGCTCTTATAGTCTGTGTTAATGCATCTTCTAACCTACCCACCTATCTCTACCTAGGTTCCTTGAACTTTTAAAGAAATAAGTAGAATTCAGTGTTTTGAGGTCTCTGGACAAAGCCTATATCTCATTCTCACAGATTCTTGTCATTGCAAATTCATTCCTTATATGTGTATGGAGTGACCACAGACCTTGCTTTGCATGTTTGCAGCTGTGCCTACTTTTTTTTGTACATTCAAATTAGTAGTGGTTACCTGGGTAGGTATTCCTGCAAAGACAGAATAATCACAGGAAAAGGGAAATAATGCATTTCAACAGCATGTGTTTCTGGCAGATAGACCCAAACTGTGATGATCAAAAAGAAGAAAAAAAAACAAAACAGATTGCATGGTATCTATACTGAATTCCCTCTTTAGTCAAAAGTGCCACATGTGTTTTTATGCATAAGAACAAGTCTGTATTTGTTACATTCAAATATAATTTATCTATAAAGTGAAATTTAAAGCAAACTGAACATGAACAAAAAATTTTCTTCCATTAGTCACTGTCACTCCGTGGATATTTGAGAAGCTCAGACGTGGTGTTTCTTTTATCTTTGACTTGCAACAATCCCACCAAACAATTTATATGCACTGGTAAACTTTTGCATCATTCAGCTAAAGGTTCTATGTCCGTATATGCCCATGTGCTTGTACATGCATATTTTTTTTTTAAACAGATAAATGTCATTTGCCAATTCCAATGTTCAAACTCAGATTTGAAAAACCAATTGAAGTTATACTGGCTTTGTGCATGCCAATGCCAACATCATTCACGATAAATGAATGACATTCATACCCTTTTTCTCGATGCTATTCTTTCATTTCAAAATTTCCCGAGGGAGGTGGTCACAAAATGGCTAGGGTAAAAAGTTGGGGGAAAGGATGGGGAGTGGGGGAGGACTGAAAAGGGTCAGAAGCATGGATCTTTGTGGAGAAAAAGCAGTGCAGGAAGAAATGGAAGATATTGTAGAAAAGTAAAGCTGAAGTAGAAAAACGTGTCCTGAAGAAGAAAAGGAAAGAAATTGGCAAATGTAAATGACAAATAGAATAGTCCATCAGATAATTTTAAGGTGTGTGAGTCAGCTTTCCTGAATTAGTCCCTATCTGCCTTTCACCAAGCGATCTTGAAAAAGATGCATTCCCTTTTATTGTTTCAGCTTTCTTATCAGCAAAGCAAGGATATAAAATACACGACTCTCACAGTGAGCTAAGACCTTTAATTTGTGATACAGAAGTAATGACACTAATCTACTGCTATTAGAGAGTGAAAAATTACTTTGTTTTTTACTATTTGGTATGCAAATGCCTAGTACCCATAACTGAGGAAAGTTCCATTGTGCATGGTACTGTACAAAAACCTAGAAAGAAAAAAATTGAAAGGTAGAGATATGAAAAATGATGGGAAAAACAAAGGTACACAGCAACTTCACACAAAAAAAAAATTGTAAACCACATATAAACATGTGATTTAGTAGTCTCATTTGTGTGTGAGGATGGAGAACTGTGGTACATATAGAAGCAGGGTGGAATTAACATTGTTCTTCTCAATTTCAGAACTGTCATTCATTAACAAAACAGACACTGGGGTTTCAAGAAACAGACCAAGAGACCACAGAAATCAGAGGCAATGAAAAATCTGAGCTTTTTTATCCAAGAACAGCTAGAGTGAGATAAGTACCTTTTATGAAAACAATAAATGATTTTTATTTTGTGCCAGACAGGAAGGAAGACAGACTTCTGAAACTTGAAAATGGTCAATAGTGACAAAAGCAGTCAAGAGAAAGCAAGTTCATAACTAAGAAAAACTCAATTTGAGAAACACCAATACACTTATCACGAATGGAAACTACAAGCCTAGCAGCAGATAAGGCTTAGATTTTACTTTTAAATTTATTTCTTTCTAATTCTTAGAAAGTAATAAGGTTTTCTTTGTTATTCCCAATGAAATGGCCCACCAGAACCTACCAGGCATATAACAGACTTGTAAAACCTTTCTGGTTTTACAGGTCTTCCCTTCCATGCTCAGACTGTATAAGTAGATCTTAAAAGGAGAGAGCATTGACAATGTCCACCACTTTTTGGCTTCTAGAAGGGGTTCCAATGTCCTGTTTCTCAGACCATGGGCAGACATTCAATGATCTGGAGGACTTAATAAAACTTTGGAGACAACATTCTCCTTTTTAAAAAAAGCTATTTCACTGGGATATTTGAGTCAAAAGGTAACAGCATTTTCAATGTATATCCCCTGTGCGCTCTAAGATTTTAAAATTAAGCAGGTTTTAATCTCGCAGTTAGTTTGTCTGATTCCCTTTTAGGTTCTCCTTCAGCTTTGGCCAGGTTCCAAAGTTTTTTTAAGAAAGAATTCAATGGACTGCAATATAGATAATTTATGCAGAAATTACTGTCAGTTTCATGGGCAGCTACCGAGCCTCGCTGTGATTGGAACTGATAACTATTACCAAGATATGATAATTTCATTTAACATTAGGAAACCATCTGGTGCCTTCATTTCTTGTTGTAACATAATGCCATTGTTTTACTCAATCCACTCTCATTAAAACAAGATAAAGCAGCTAAGGAAAAACATACACACAAATGATAAATTTATCCTCTCAATCATCTTTGTGCAACCTCTCCCAAAAGTCATACTCTCATAGATTTTTGAAGTACAGGGGGTCTACTAAAATCTAATCTGAGCTTTTGTATAATGAAGGCTATCTATTTCATTAAGTAGCCTCTACATCAAAAGCATAATGTGTTTGGGCTGTGCTGTATCTATTTTCCTCACAATGTCCGCATGTGATGGATGAATCCAGCCCAGCCCTAGATAACTTGTACCAGTCGTTAATTACTCTTGCTCTTAAAAATAAGCACCTTATTTCTCGTCTGAATTTGCCTAACTTCAGCTTTGAAACATTGGTTCTCATTATGCCTTTTTCTGCTAGATTAAACAGTCATCTGCTGCCAAAAGACTCATTCCCATTAAGGTACTTACAGACCATGATCAAGTCACCTCTTAACCTTCTCTTCAGCAGATTAAACAGACCAATCTTCTTTAGCCTCTAACTACAATGCTTATTTCCAGACCTACAGTCATTCTTTCACCTTTAATGAACTCTTTCCAATTTTAAACATATTTTCAAAGTGTGGTCACCAGAACAGGACACAACAGTTCATTAATAGTTTCCCTAATAACATATAAAAAGGCAGTGTTACTTCCTACTTGATATTCACTTGTCCATATATCAGGTAATATAGTATATACCATTTAAAACCCTCCTTTAGCTTACTGATAAAACAGAAAGTATTCTAAAAGGAATTTAAAATGTGAATATTTATCCTGTTTTTTTTACACACAATGCAGAAAACATTCACAACTCTTCTGTTTATATACACTATCTATCCTTCTCTGTACTATCTTTGTCCATTGTCACTTCTGTCACTTAAGATATTTTTCTGATAGCTTTTGTCTTCCTTTATCAGTTACCTGTTCTTAAGCACTTTTTATATTATTATTATTTAGCAGTAGTATCTATGAGCTGTTCAACTGCAGTAGTACCTTTTGAGGCAATTCCACTTAGTCTTATTTTAAAATATTTTCTTGAATTTTCATTTTCTTCATGTAAACAAATTATATTGGCTGAACTATAAGAAAAGCTGTAGCTACTTCTAATGCTTAAGTTTGGATCTATTTAATTAGGTAAATAATACCAATTAATTTACATACTACTAGATAAGTTAGTATACATCAGTATACATCAGAAAAATATTTATAATCATTGGTTCCTAGCTGGAACAGAAGTTCTTAACTATCAGTACATTTTCATGTCACAAAACAATTGTGAACCATGACCTGTTCACAGATAAAGCCCAGAAAATAAGCTTGTTTAACAGAATAAACCTTAATTTGACCTAAAATGTATTAGCTGAATAAAGAAGTCCCGAGTTTTGTTCTGATTTCTCTTTTTCATTCATAGTGAAGGAGAATTCATAAATGTACTAAAAGCAATACCAAATTAAATGATCTGACACTGTAACTCCATTGTGTATAAATCTAGGTTATTTCAACTGCAAGCAAAATTCTTCTGTGCACGATGTGCAATTGCTATTTCATTAGAAGTATGTCCTCTCTAGCTCTTGGATACAATATACTAGATAAACACAAAATATATCTAGATAAATAGAAACAGGGGATGGAAGAGAGCAGAAAGAATTATGCAGAAAAGGGAGCAGTTTACTAATACACAGAGGGGAAAATCATCCAGAGAAAGAGAAATAGTCTCTGTGTGTTTAAAAAACCCCACAGATTATGCGCATGCAAAAACGGAAAAAGAGTGAATAAGAGAGAAAATTACGGAGAAGGAAAATTAAAAGTTAAGAAGATGCAGATAAAAATGCTTCTGGCAACCACAAGGAAAGACATTGCTACTTTAAACTTGCTTCCTAATATTTTAGAGTCCATAGTTAAGATCTGAATTACAACAAGTTCAAAGTTTTCTGCCAGACAAAAATGAAATTAAAGCCCCATACTGGTGACTCAAATGATACCTTGTGTCAGCTCTTTATGTCCTGAGACTTAAGCCATTTTGAATCTTTAAAAAACCTCAGCCGTTAAACTTTCAATGTTGTTTCTTTTAACTATTTCACATATTTCCTGACAGCAAGAATCTTCTAATTGATTAGTTATTTCTATCAACTTCATGAGTTTCTTTTCCAACAAGCATTCTAGGAAAAATACTCAGAACCTTAACTATAAGTCAAGCAGCGTAAAACATTCTGACATGCTGAAGTTGAATTGATTTGAACTGAAGTCCTATAATTATTTTAAGAAATAAAACAATGTGTAGACTTCAATTGACTCTAAGGTCCTAAGACTAAATAGTGACTATTTAGCCTTGTTATATAAACAAATGTTGTACTCTCTGAATCTAATGAGAGGAACTGACCACACATTCCTCAATTTCTGCACCAGTTTACAAGTTACCTGGGACCCCAGTTTGTCTAATTTCAAATGCCAATATAACTGTCTCTTCAAAGCTTTAGGTGACAGCATAATAACTCATATAAACAGAATATACTAGCTAGATGTCTTCAAAATGTACCAAAGATAGGACAAATAATGTTAAAGGCCTCTCTCTTTGGAAAGTTTGAGACACCTCTGTGTTATCAAACACAAGGAGTTATAGAACAAACTGTTCTCTCTCTCTTCATGCATACTTTTCACTAATTTAAGCCCACTTAAATGCTTGATGAAGCTAGAAAGCAGATTTCTTTCTAAGGTTTTCTCAGTCGAGCCACTCAGTGGCCACAATATCCTCAGTGTAGTCCAGTTGCTTGAACAAAGACTACAACTAAGTATAATGCTATTGAACTGATACTGTAACTTTAAATCTGACAAAACCCATTCTTTTACACAGCTATACAAGATCATGAAAAAAGAATCGTCAGAGAAATTGCCTTTTATTTCTCATGAGAGATTTTGCATTTACTTCCTTTGCAACCTTGCAAATCCTCACAAAAGTGATTTTCAGTTGCATTTGATAGCAGTGGAAATCATATCCATTGCTCCTCAGCAAGGTGCACAAACTTCCCCGCCATGATCAGGATACAGAATCTTTTCAAACAGGATATAGAGCTTACCTTAAAGAAAGTCATGGTTGCTCCATCTTCAACTGCACCGTACTCTATCTTTGTCTGCTTGGCCAAATCATCAGCAGAATCAATAGGAGATTCCATGCGTTCCACTGTCAGAAAGGCGGCTAGGTTAGCAGTGTACGAGGAAATGATGATAAGTGTGAAAAACCACCAAATGCCTCCCACTATCCTGGTGGAGAGGGCTTTGGGCATGAGCTCAGAACCTAACGAAAACCAGGGGAGAAAGGTGAAACCAATGCACAAAACCCAATTAATAAGTGTTCAGCAATTTTTGCCACAGTGGGAGATGGAATCACTGTGCAAAAGAATCTTTAAGCTACAGGCTTACATGTGCTGCTTGTACAAACACACACAACTGAAATGAAAAATAAGAACTGATTACACTTATAAAGACAGATTTTTTTTGAGCTGTGGGAATCAAAAGATAGTAATGGGAGACTTGATGACCAGTGCCTTTTTAAAATTTATAGATATATATAACTACTTAAAAAAGTAGTTACTTGAACTGGCTTTCCAGAAAAAATCTTAGCTGGACTGAACCTCTAAGTCAATACTAATATTGAAGCTCTTATACAGTTCTTTATCTTCAAGGCACTAAATAAACATTATTTAAGTATTTTGTAAAAAATTACTTGAGTAAATAAAAATAAGCTATCAATGAAAGGAGCAGATATGGAATAAGATATTTCACATCTGAAACTCACAATCTGAAATCTATTATGAATACACTTTTAACTTTTTCCATTTGCATTACTGTAAATGTTTATTTGACTGCTTAGATAAAAAAATTAACATCTCCCATCTCTATAGTTAGCCCCACAATTTCAGATAAACATGGGTGGCTATACCACACACTTACTTTGATAGAGCAGCAATGAAAATATTAGACCGCTATGCATAAACTAGATAAAGATAGATTATAATGCATTGCTGGAGTTGCCTGCTCATGGCACATGACATGGGGGTGACAGACACTGTATAGTAATTTGCATAATTATTAATGCTAATTTAGAGTCTAATGAGGTAAATTGAAGCACATGAACTCCTCTTGTGCCTAATTACTAAAAATAGGAAAAAAAATCAATGTAATTTACAACCACAAATATTTATTATAAATGAGCACGTATGGATTTTTTTCCATAATACTAGAATTGAATGGAATGAGGTTTCTAATGATGTCAAATAAACAATTTCAAGCTTCATTGCAAGAACTTTACATAAAATCTTTTAGAAGTATCCAGAAACTTGTTTTCAAAGAAACAGTTTTATCATATCCATTATACCATCATACCAAAATAATCACTTTTTGTTAATTGGTCACTATGGTTGCTTTTAAATCTTCTGGGTAAAATGGAATGAAGGCAAGATGGACTATTTTATTACTGTTAAATTTTAGTGTTCATATTGAGTTACTTAAGGAACTGGTCCAGCAAGGTAACACATCTTCATATAAATTAAAGATTATGCCAAACTTCCAACGTCAATGCCAAAAAAGAACAGAAAGGGGAAAAAAAGAAAAAAAAAAAAAGGAAGAAAACAAAAGAAAAGGAAAAAAGAAGTGGTATCATAACTGGACTATCGTATTCAAAAACAGCCCATCTTACCCTGCAGTTCATCTTACCCTTGCTGTTTCAAACAAAAAAAGCTGACAGACTTGGACATGACAGCCAACTCCAGCGCCAGACTCTGCCTAGAATTCTGCAAGGAAAAAAGTAGAAAAGTACCTTTCTGATGCAGTTGCTCCTAGGCCCTGTTAGTCAGACACTTAGACACCAAAACACTAACAGATTTCCCAATAAGCCCACCATCACCAAATCTTTTTAATTGCTCTCATTTCATTTAAAAAGCAACACCAGTAA
>VXAK01017044.1:0-2500 GCA_013399435.1 Arenaria interpres | reverse complement strand
CACTGCAATCTGAATCCTAGACTAAGTCTAGGAGCGAGTCACATCCCATAGTTTTAGAATTCTGTATTTTTTATTCTTCATAATAGAAGATATAAAATGTATAAAATGTCGGGTTTGGGTTTGGTTTTTTGGTTTTGTTTTTTGTTTTTTTTACAGATACTCAGTAGTGTTTACAAATGCATAAGAAAATATAGGAGAAAAGAAAGTAAGGAATACAAAATCGGCCTATTACGGATAAATGTCGTCCCACTTTATTTTAATGTCTATTATTAGATTGTCTGATGTAAGAATCTTATACTATAGATCCTTCAATTATTTTATGTAATACATATATATACAAGTTTTATGCTGTTTGTCCCATTGTAGTAAACATCTGCAAATCATAGAGTTATAGAATATATTCAGGTTCATTCAGGATGTCATAGAATCCAGCATCATGCTCAGGGTAATTTCAACCACTCACTAATTACTAATTCAGAACAGCAGGTTGTCCAGTCAGGTTTCAAAAATTTCCAAAGACAAAAATTCCACATCTTTTCAGGATAACATGTTCCTGTGCTTAACTATCCTAATAATGATTTTGTTTCTTTATGTCATCCTGGAACCTTTCTTGTTAAAAAATATAAAGCACTATGCTGCTTTGGAAAGAGCCAAACTCCATCTTTTTTTATCAGGTCCTCTTATTAGAGAGTGCCTAGTAGGAAAACTGCCTGATGATAAAAAAATCTCCTCTAGACCCTCTTCACAATTCTTGTGCACCAGACCCCAAGCAGCTTCCTGACCCTGGCTCAAGCTTATTCAAGTACTGGGGGGCCTAGAGCTGCTCACAGTATTTAAACGTGGTCTAATAAATGCCAATATGGGAATAATCACTTTCCTTGATTAACTGACTATACTCCTACTAATGTAAATGCAGACCATTCCAGCTCAATCAAGAAGACAAGCATAACACAAAAAGAAAACTCCAGTACTTGAATAAGCTGATGCTATCTTCGCAATCGTTGATAAAAGGTATTCTTCCCATTTACCCATCTCTATGAGTGTTTATTCTAACATTTCAGATACAGTCTCTTTACATAATCTCTAACACCTTCAGGTGTTTGAAATACTTGAAAAAGGAGGCTTTAAATGGGCTTTACAAAACCTGTGCTTTTCTTCTTTGCTGTAACCCACTGAAAAGTTAGAATTATTCTTCCAAAACTACTGGCTAGTACAAGTAATGTTTAGATGTCAACAATCTTAGCAGTCTACAGGAAAGGGAAGAGTTGTGTCAAACACAATTCTACTTTTGGGACATTTCATGATATTAGAAATTAAAATTAGTATGCCCAATGAGCAGACCGAAGACCTGCATCAGAATTGCATCGTTTAATTTGCAAATTGTTTGAGACAGACTATAATTTATTAGAGCTCTGTATTCATATAGTATGTTGAGTAATGGAGCCTTGATTCTACAGTTCTGCTAGGTAAAGATAATAGTGAATATTTTAAAAACAAGAACAGTTCTTTTGAAAAACCTGCTCAGATCATTCTCTAATCAGATACCGGATTTTTCAGTGCAGTCTCTGAGTGTATGGGAAAATTATCAGAAACTGTCTGATGAGAGAGAATACCATATTATGTTTGGCATAGAGTCATCAATAAACAGTGTAAATCAAGACTGCCTGTACTTCATACTATGCTGTTTTGTTGTGAAACCTCTCAGTGCTCTTTAAGTGCAATGCAAAGCTGCTTTTCTATATCCCATGGAACACAATATGCAGGGGCATAAAGTGGAAAACATCTCACGACTCCAGGCTTTGAGATCCTAGAAAGTTCAGTTTAATAAAAAATTCTGCTAGTCCTCTAAGGCAAGATCTGTATCGACAGCATCAACTAAGAGGTCCTTTTTCAGGCATAAACTTTCCAGTTGTCCACATTGAGAATGCCTGCTTTCAGACTCAACAGCAGTCCATCTTGAGTCTGTTTGGCTTAAGGACCTGGTATGGTACCAACTGTACTCTACAGTTAGCATCTCAGCCTCCCTTTTTATTTAGGACCTTATTTTTGCACACCCTGAGCACAGGACACCTTCTTGTCATGATGATACAAGATTCTGTTCCTTAATTCTTGACCTGCAGATGCCCACCCTCCTCTCCAGTGTCCATAGTGTGAGACAACTTAGGAAGAGATACACAACTAATTCTGGATAAACTAGAGCAGTTTCTACAATTTTGGTCAGCAAATAAAGATAGTCTTATAGGGCTCAGTCTAGATGACCTTAAATGTGACTGTAAATACAAGGTTTTGTGCTCACAAAATATACTCAGTGCAGTACGTTCTGTCACACACTGACTGCTGCTTTCAGTTGTTTTCATAAAAGGTGTGTCTAACATTCTGTACAAATATATTAAATTCAAAGCTGCTGAGAACTGACGTATGAAAATGTACCCTCCACCAGCTTAAGTAGTTCTCAACTCAAAAACCTGTCAGTTTCTCTCTGATAGTATTTTATTTTAAA
>VXAK01017040.1:0-36048 GCA_013399435.1 Arenaria interpres | reverse complement strand
GGGCGCTCCGCATCCCGGCGGCAGCGGCCACCAGGTGTCATCCCTGGCCCGGGGATGGCTCTCCCGCGGCTCTGCTCGCCCTTATCCTGGGCCCCGCAGCCCCCAAAAAGCGTGCTGTGCTCCGGGTCTCTGCTGGATGGGGTTGGGGGGAGCTGGTGGTCCGTTCCCCCCCGCCCCCCGAGGCTCTGCCTGGGGTCAGGGAGTGTGGGACAGGAGAGCTTGCGGCCACCTCCTGAAGGGTGGCAAAGCCCAAGTTGCCGCGGATCGGCTCCATCCACGGGGACACCCTCTCCTCTGGTGAGGGACTCCCGCTCATGGAGCCCCCTCCTCTGGGTGAGTTGGAAGGAAAAAGCGGCTCAGGAGGCGCTGGGTGAGCAGGCAGAATCATCAAAATCAAAACTGGGGGGGGCCTTTCTTTCCAAAAAGACAGCAATTGACTCGAAACTCATCGGGAGGTTGAACCGCAGCGGCCGTTGGTTAAGGAGTGACGGAGCAGGATTGGAGCTGCTCAAAACACCTTCGGTTCGGCTGTACCTCTCAGGCTGTGAGCTCTGCCTGTAGCTCTGGACGCTCACCCTTGTAGCCCCCACGGTAGCCAGTTGTCGCGAGGTGGCTAAAAGTGACACGCACGTGAGCGTAATTACCCCTGTTCCGTGGGGAGAGGGCTCTGCCCACAGGGTCTGCATAAGCTTTCTACCCAACGCGGTGGGGGGAAAAAAAATGCAGTTAGTTCTCAGCCTCTGTAGTGCATTTGGCCAAAATTCCTCTATTGTAGATATTCCTCACTAGAAGTGATAAGGACACGAAGTAAAGGCTCGTCTGGAGTTTTCCTGTGTGTAAGAGACACCATGACGCTTCAGACGGAGGGGTTTCCCAGGCGAACACATGGAGGAGCAGAAGTCCTCGGGGCCCTCCGTGGTGACTCAGCTCTGAGGCTGTTTCCCTTCTGGTGATCACAGTGGTCTTTTTTTCTTTTTTTTTCTTTTCCCCCATGCTGAGCTGTCAGTGACACAGACTGAGCTGCCTTTCCCACCTGTCTGGGAATAATTACCCTTTTGCATCAAGTGGCAGAAAGCCTCTTGCCCTGGGCACAGAAAGCAGGAGTGACCTTGCGCGGTCCTTCCCGTGGCGGTGCTGTGGACCACTGCCTTGGTTGTGTTGGCTTCTTTGTGGTCCGATCGTTGGAGAGGCACATCGCTTGACCCTTGGCTGTGGCCGCATGGCTTGACTTGTTCCTGGATATTGTCGTAGAAGTGGAACAAGAAAGTGGCCAAACGATAGCTGTTTTCTTTCTGAGCCCTCTTACCCGTGGGAATGGTTGGGGAGGTTCCCGTTTCTCTTCAAGGTGACGCTTTATGGCTCAAAACACCTTGTGTGAGAGTAATTGCCCTCTGTTGTTATGATGGGGGCATTGATTTCCTTGAACTAAGAAGGGTGATGCATCTTAATGGATTAACCTGGTTCCTCTCTCAAATGGAAGCTTCTACACAGTGTAACCCTGCCAAGAAGCCAGCTGAGCCAAGCCGCAGCCTGTTGCAGGAGGGCCGTGGACAATCCTGCCTGTGTCAGGAGGGGGAACAGGGTTTGGATTGTCTCACTCGGTGTAGGTGCACGCTGGCGGTGAGCACAAGCTTAGCAGAGCCGGCAGAACCTTTTTCCAAGGGTGATGTCATTCCTATCTGGATGTAAACTAATTAGAAGAAATTAGGTAGTCCGGCTTGCTTATTTAAAGGTGTAAGCAGTGGATAAGGAGGAAACAATTTCTTCTATAGTACGTGCAGAGCAGCGTCCCATCGTTTATCAAGCACTATAAACAGCGCTTCTCTGTCTGAACGCTCACTTGCTGGAGGCACCTCCCAGTAAAACGTGGACTTTTATTGTATCTGGTCAACTCTGATGAGAGCAGAGGCAAATGGGCCGTGGTTTGTGTCGCGTAAGGGGGCTCTGGTGCAAGTTTGTCGTCTTTTGTTCCAGGTTTCTCTCGGTTTCAAGTGGCTGGAAGAGCTAACATTTTTAATGGCAGCCCTCTGAAACTTCTGGAAACCAAACAATCTTCTCTAACAACCCGAGACAAGTTACAGCAAGCGCAAGAAACCTGTAAGCCTTCTAAAATTAAGCTAGTGCACTAACCTGAAATGTAGGCTGCTGTTTTAGCAGCAAAATTGGTCCATTTTAAGTATGTGTTTTGCATTGCTAGTGCTTAGATGTCTCCAGGTGGCCTGTATAGTAGCACTTCATCCTAACCTTGTTTGAAGTGGCTCTTGTGTCCAAGAACCGTAGTAATGCCTCTGAGAGGGACATTCCACACTTGTCTGTGGGATTTTAGTAGGGCCTTCTACACGGAGGAGGGAACTTCTGGGGAGAGAGAAGATGGGACCCCATTCCTGAGGAGGCACTGTCAGTGATAAAATTGCAGTGCTTCAGCATTGCAGCGTTAGTATTTTCGTCTTAGATGTCTCCTACTCTTTATTAACTCGGAGCTATTTAATACAGCACTCCAGGACAGCTGGAGATTGATGCGCTCGCTGAGACATAGGGTACTTCAAATGGCGCTGGTCCCTCAGGACAATGTTCAGCTGATGTTAAGGCACCTAAACGTAGGTGTCTCTGTGTGTGCTAGGTGCCTAAGCCCTCATTATGCTCATGGAGATGTAATCAGTGGAGCCAAAGAGAGCGATTATCTGACCAGCCCCTGCACGTCTACTTCAAGGTGAGCTGCTTTGTCGGGGCTGCTTTGACTGCATCTCATTTTGGCTATAAGGGGAGCACAGACACCTTTACTTCAGCGTCTTTATCTGAGAGCAATTTAGCTCAAAGCAGTAGTCTTTTTATTTGTGAAACTTTTATGGTAACTCTCTCCACAAACAGACTGGACAGGTGCTGCTTCTGTGCCAAGAGAAGTAGCAAAGCTGTGGGAAACATCAGCTTTCAGCGAGAACGTGTCCTCTGTCTTTGTCCTAGTGCAACTGACCAGTGCCTCCAAACAATGTCATACTCTTGCTCTGCTAAAGGTTGTGGAAGAAGTTACGAGTATAGCTGGGTCCTGTATCGGTGTTCTGAAGTGAGGAATATGAGCAGAAACATAAGTGGGTGTATTTGCGGGGGAGATTGTGAGCTCTTGAGGAGGCATCAGAGCATTTTAGTATTTAAAGGCACTGTTTTATTTGTGGACCTTTGTTACTCCTGAGGTTTTGATACAGGCAGTGAACTTGCGAAGAAGCTGTGGATGCCCCGTCCGTGGAGGTGTTCAAGGCCAGGCTGGATGGGGCTTTGAGCAACCTGGTCTGGTGGGAGGTGTCCCTGCCCATGGCAGGGCGGTTGGAACTCGATGATCTTTAAGGTCCCTTCCAAACCAAACCATTCTACGGAAGTGGAAGTTGTTTTGACCAACGGTGCAAGGACTTCTGGTGTTTCTTATAGGTTCACTTCTCTTCTGAGCTGAGGAGGTGACAGTCTGAAATGCAGAGAGCATGTGGTGTCTCCTTAGGAGTGCTGAGTGTCAATTTTGTTAAGAGAGAGTTGACTTAGAGATGACTAGCGTACTTCATTTGAACTGCTGCTCTGCTGGGCGACTGGTGCACCGCAGAAATGAGCTTTATCTGGCCTGGCCAGAAACCTGGGAGAATGCACTTTCTACTGTGGAGATGCTAGTGGAAAAGTTACTGCCCTGTGAAGCCTTACCTCAAGGTGAGATAACATTTGGACCTCCTACAAGCAACTCTTGTGGAGCAACATCTGCTAATGTGGTGGTTTCCCAACCTCTCAGTTTCTCAAGCAGAGCTTGGCTGCAGCTGACGTTCTGGGTCTTGTGGAACCGGCATGGGTCCAAGGGAGTCTGTTAGCTTGGGCTCCTTGCCATGCTTGACTGTAATGCTTGTATCTCACCGCTGAGACCAGTCTCACCAGTGAGGCTCGGTTTGCTGGATGGGAACCAGTGTGTAAGTGGGGTTTGGATGGAGTTGGTAATAGAACTTCCTGTTGAGTCACTGGAGCTGCAGTTACAACTGAGTCATGGAGGTGGTGTAAGCCATGGCTTTCCCTTCTAGGCTTCTAGTTTGAAACTCCGCTGGGTATTGATGGGTTGAAGGGCTCTTGCTGCTTCAATTGTGTGTCTTGCTGCTGTGCTCTCTGGCAGAACTGTCTTCTCCATAGCCCTTGTTTGTGCAATATGGTTCTCTTTAACATCCACTCATTTTGCCTCTTAGTGTTCAGGGCTTTTCTAACAACTGAAAGGTCTTCAGGCTCGCTGTTGCAGAATGAATAAGTCAAAGGCGCTGAGAAAAGACAGGGATCTGCCTGCCAACAGTGTCTTGCCTTCCATGGAGGCTCTGTCTTCTTGTCATACTCCACCCTATAACTTTTCTGCACTGCCTGAGCAGTAAGGACAATGTCTCCTGCGCCCCTCGAAGGCTGGCAGTCCCAGGTTTTTGGCTGTGGGCAGTCCCGGGCACACACTCCTCTCAAACAGTCTTCTCCAAGGTTTTAGCAGCGACTTCTCCAAGCGCCCCGGCTCCGTCACCGCAGCGTGCACGAGCCACAGCCCGAGAACCGGGGGTTGCTCTTTGTCTGCCCTCTGCCACGTGAGGGGGGGGGTTATTGCCCCTTACGTGGGAGGAAACTTGAACTCTGTTCCCGTTGGGAGGGGAGCGTGCCGACGGCTCTCTGGGCAGCCCTGCAGACCCCGACTGTCCACAGGAAAGCTCTTCTAATTAGTTTCTAATGCCGGTGGCAGTACACATCCTGGTCAGAGCTCCAGCCCAGCCCCTCACATCTAGGGATTATTAGAGGGAGCAGACTGTATATTGAAGCCAGAGGTGGGCAGGGGAGAGTGGAGCCAGTCTACCATCTGGAGAGCAAGCAGTGATTAGCCTAACGATTTCCAGATGAGAGCTCCTGCGAAGCTCCGTGTCGTAGCAGCGGTGCTGCCGTGCCTGGGTTGGGAGGGAGCCTGAGGATGTTCCCTGGGGATGAGAGCTGGCAGCTACACTGCTGCAGGAAAAGACTACCTGGCTCTTTCCTGCCCCCAAACAGGACCCTATTCCTGCCTTGTTGTGTGCTGAGAGCAGTGGAGTGGAGAGATGTAAACATAGGTATGTATGTATTTATATAGAGAGATACCTATTCCTGTCATGTGCTATTTGTTGACCGGCTCACAGCAGGATTTGGAGGCTGCGTGCCCTGGCCCCAGGATGGGAAGCTGGGAATTTCGATGCCTGTGCTCTGCACAACCACAGGAGATCAGAGCAGCCTGTCTACCTACTGAAACATCAGTCTTGGGTAAGAGGTCCCCTGCAGAAGAGAGAACCTGTTGTCCCATTGACCAGCTAATAGGTGTTGTCTTTAGGGACCGAGCCCAGGCTTGCTTTGGTCAAGAAGTTGAGGGGTTAAGAGGAGTAAAAGCCCAAACTAGAGGAGCCACAAAGCTTGCTTGAATTTGTACCTGATACAAACACTGACACAAAATATGGGATATTTGTCACTCCCCTGCTGTGCTCTGTGCTTATGAAACTGCGATAGAGACTCTCGCACCGGCAGATTTGATGGCCAACTGAGATTCGTCCACCTCGCTGGCTCTGACAGGGTGTAAGTGGCACCTACGTGCAGTGGAAAAGTGGTAGCGAGGCTTGCATCGAAACTTGCTTAACAGCCTGCAGCTAGACAGCTTTGACTTCTAAATCTCTCCCTGTCCTAACGGAGGAGGAATCATCTAGATCGTGACTACTTTCCCATCGGTGAACAAAGCGCCTAACAAAAGAGGCTGGCTCTGGCATGTCTGGGCAGTGGCGAAGGAGTGCTCTGCTATCGTGTGCTCACATCAACTGACTCATGGCCTCGCAGAGGAGCTGCGGAGCTTAATCCTCCCGCGGCACCGGCTCCGCTCCGAAGCGCCTTTAACTTCATAGAATCATAGAATGGTTTGGGTTGGAAGGGACCTTAAAGATCATCGAGTTCCCACCCTCCTGCCATGGGTAGGGACACCTCCCACTAGAGCAGGTTGCTCAAAGCCCCATCCAGCCTGGCCTTAGAACTTGTGAAAAGTTCCTTCGTCTTCAGCTGTGGTTGTGCTGAGCTGGGAAATGGTGGGGAGCTTCTTGCTACGGAAGCTGGAAGACTCTTCTAATTAATTAGTAGCTGAAAATTGCTAAACGCTCAGTATGGCCCACCCCCCACCTCCCCAGCGTGCAGTCAGAAGGGGTTATAAAGAGCCACCAAACCTCCTTTACACTGATTTTTAGTAAGTACAACAGGCTGGATGATAGTTGTTCTGCGGCCAACTTAAATGCTAGAATCCCAATTGTATAGCAAATCTTATTTTCTGACCTATTCTTTAACACTCCTCCCCCCACCGGATTGCCTGCTGGGGAGCCTTCCCGTGCGTTATTTGGGGGCAGACCAGTTGGCAAGGCTCGAAACTGTGCCAGAGATCATGCTAATAATTTGATGGTATAGATTGTGTTCCAGTGCCCGGGGATGTTCCCTGACGTTGTTTAATTTACTAGGATGGATGTAGCCAGTGGGTCTCTGGCAGCAGGCCCAGAATATTATGAAATTGTGAAAACTGCAGTATCCGGTAAAAGAAAGTGAAAGTTCGTACTGGGAGATCACAACTCTCTCATTGAAAACTGAATCTTTTTGGATGCTTCAGAAGGATGAGGGATTACAGTTGCATGAGAAGTCCTGTGTAATCAATCAGCTGAGGTTTGCGAGGTGAACACCGCAAACCTGGAACAGCAAAGCATTCGGTGTCGCAGCGATGGTGATGGTTTGTGCCAGCGATGCAGCCTGTGCTTTTAGAATTGGCCCATAAGGTGGTCCTTCAGCGTTTCATGCTCTACTTCCTGGACAGAGATACTGCACTGACTAGACTCAGTAGTCAGTGAGCAGACCCAGAATTTTATTTGTATATGAAATATCTTTAGCTTAGTGATGTTTGAACAGGGTCTTACCAGTTTGGTCTGTGGATACGTAGCATCTTGCTATCCTGCTGGTGCTCCTTGCAAGAAACTTGTCTGAAGGAAGGGACATGTTGGGTTGGGAGTAACTTGGTACTAAACCAGTTTTTAGTACTGTTTTATTGACTTGTCTTAAATGCCTGACAGCCCATCAGAAGTGGCATTAGTGATGTCTCTTGTCTCTTCACAGCATAGATGTGTAAAATGCAGGGATGGCCAAATCGCAACCAAAGTCTGACAGTTGCCGGTAAGAGGCAGGAGAGCATCTAGACTCCACAAATGTGGTAGCATCGCTCCCTGAACTCTAACCTCCTCAATTGATTTGGTGACTGCTCTGAAACAAGGCCACGGGGAAAAGAGGTGCACAAGCTGTATATGCCCAAAAAATGAAGGCATGAGGCAGCTGAAGCTGGTGTCTGTTACGGTGAGACTTGGATAACAGCTTGGGACAAAGGGAAGCTCTCTGATTTATCCTGCCCATGGAACAGTCCCTCGTTCAGGGCTCAGTTGTACAGATGTGGCACTAAAAAGTGCAACTGAGTGACTCAAGGTCAGAGTCAATCAGTTTAATCCGTGTGGTGTTCGGCCAAGAAATGCCTAATGTTCATTTCTGGGATGAGTGGGACTGTAGGTGACTAGAGCGCGATTGCAGCGGCTGTTTTCTTAAGACAGTTACTGATGGGAGGATTTCATTTGATGCTTCAGCTTTGAGATGATGCTTCAACACCCTCATGACTCAGCTTGGAAGTACACCAGCCGGCTTCCATAACCTCACTCAGGTCTTGCATAATTTAACTGCAAACAGGGCAGCAGAAAGCAACTGCTGTCAGAACTTTGTCTTATATGGAGGATTACCAGCGCTTGGGTAAACCTGAGCACGGGGAGCATTACTGTCCTGGGAAGAGGCACTGAGAGCTTCATCTCTGTGCCATTTTATTTGGGTAGATCATGTGGTTCGGTGGTTTTGAGCATGCAGATTTCTCAAAGGGAGCTCACGCAGTCTGAACTGTGGTCTACGTTAGAGTAATTCAGTGAAATGTGTTCCAGCCTGTGCCCAAAGGCCACCTCTCCTACTGCTGTTTGTTCCAAGGGGACTAGTAGTACCCAAAACGCTTACATGCTGTTTTTCTTTGGCACCTGCACTCGGGAGCTGCTAAGACTACATGGAAGACTACATGGGTGATGCTGAAAGTGCCTCTTTGAGAAGGCTCTTGAGATGGGGGAAGAGGGTATGCCTGGTCTGAGATATGGCTCCTGCATCTGGTGGAGATGTTTCAGTCCTTTTGTGCGTGGCTTAGTCATGCTGGTGTAACTGCATGTGTTTGGCAGGGGTGGCTTCTGCGTTATAAACAATCTAGGCTTAGTCAACACTCTGAGATCCTGTGGATAAACCAGACCTGAGAGCACACCTCATAATGTAGGCAGAGACTTGATTTCTTCACGTCCATGCTGGTTTACTTGACACTGGCAATGGTGAGGTGCAGAAGCAAATGCGAAAAGTACACTCCACCGTGCGTGTACGTGTAAGACCTGCCATGGTGCAGGAACTGCCCTGTGTTGGATCAAACCCAAAATCTAACCCCGCTTCCGTGGTCTGCATGAGTCCAGCAACTGGCTGCTGATTGAGACGCGCAAGCTCCTTCGTAACAGAGTAGTGGTTGACTGGTGTGAGCCATGCTGTGCAGGAACAGAGCTCTTGGACCTGGTTAGAGGTTGGCCATAGGGAGCATGACCGTATCAGAAGGTAGCTGTGGAATGCCAACTCTTGGCTCATCTTGCTGCCCAAGTCTAACTTGCTCCTACATCTCCCTCCAAAGAGCCGAGGTTTTCTGTAGCAAACTGACCAAGCATCAGGTGGTAGAGTGTGACTGGTCCTGCCATCTGGTGTTCACATATGAGATGGAGACTGGGAGGACAGTGTCTGTTCAAGCCACGCAGCTCTTTCTGGATCCTTCCAGTTCCCTGATCAATCAGCTCTTCAATGCGGGGGGGTGTGCCGGAAAAGGGTTGGTGGTGATGCTGTAACTAAGAAGCTGGGTATGAGCTTTATAGTGAAATACAACAGTCAAAGGTAATGGCTATCTGGGATGTGTGCATGGAAAATACAGATTGTTAACATAACAAAAAAAACCAAAAAATGTTTCACAGGCCTTGGAGACTTCATTGTGCCTCCTTCTGGAGAAAACGGGGAGTTTACAAAAGCGATCAAGAAGGCCTTGTCTGGGATGGTCGAGTCCCAGGCCGGCTGTCACGATATGAAGGACTTGGTGTATGCCCTGTAGGGTAAACTAGGAGCAGATCAGCTGGGAGGCTAAAGCAGAGTTTGATGGCAGGAGGCCTCGCAGCTGGCAGGTGCTTCTGCCACTGAAGTGTCAGCAAATAAAAAGTAGTTTTTGTTGTCTTGTGCATAGGCAGTTGCTATAGGATGTATCCAGTTGCTATAGGATATATCCTCCTATAAAACCTTACGTCTGGGTGGTTCCGCTGTAACTTCATGTAACTAACCAGAATACCTTGTCAGCTTTTTTGTTGTCATAAAGCTGGCTATCTGTAGGTTTAAGTAGTTTCATTAAGTTTACCAACTCGCCTTGCTTTAGCTGAGACCTTTAGTACTCCAGGGTTGCAAGTCCATCTTTCTGCTGAGGTTTAAATAACATCCTAGCTGCTAGGAACCAGAAGCACTGCCAGTAAACCCTTAGGCTGATGATACACTAGGGATTTTTATCTGAAACTTGGATTTCACTGACCTAGCGTAGCACTGCAAGCAGTTTGCTCAAATTAGAAGCAGATATATGTCTCACTAATAGACTGAAAATGCTTCAGTGATCCTTCAAGAAGATCTTACAGCTTGGTCTCCTGGCCCCTTGGCATATCTCACACTAGGTAATTGCTAGAGTTGAAGGAGGAGGAAACTCCCAGGACTGAGATGAGTACCTGGGTCATCTCCCAGCCCTGTGCCTGGGTACAGAAGGCTGCTACACTAACTCTCACCTGATAGCAGTTCCAGGAGGCAGGAAGTCTTCCTGGCTGTGTGTTGGCTTCCCTTCCTCAGGTGAAGCAGAACAGTTTCTTCCCCCCCACCAGAACACTGTGTAGCACGGTGATGAGGTCTCTTCTGACTTTGGGGAATGCATCTGCCCAGGTCAGAGCACTCGTGCAGCTGTGGAGTTGCTCATGGTAGCTTCCTGACAGCACAGAAGCTGGTGTGGAGCTCTTCTGAAATGGGTAGTAGTTCCCCTAGCCAAGTTGTATGGCATTTATCTCCAGGAAATGGGCTTCCCTAGGACTGGAGGCACACATGTTTTCCTTGTGCTGCTGAGAGGTGATTACGAGGTGATTCGTAGTGTGCCATCAGCCTCATTTGGAGACTTGAGATGCCGTAGACACATCTCTGATTTCTGAGCTGGGGCTTCCTAGGCTGAATGGCTGAAAAGGGCAAGTTGTGGTCCTGTGGGACCAAAGTCCCTGAACTCTTGTGTCCTGACGTTGGTGTTGTGTAGGCTTTGGTGTGCTCTGTGCTGTGGTGATGGCCTCAGCAGGAGGAGTGTGCAGGGTTGAGCCTCTCGGCATCCTGGCACGTGGCCTTCAGCTGCCCGCTGAGCAGTTTGAGCTAATAGACCTACTGGAAGAAGGCAGTCTGAAATGGGACAGATGGAGACACAAGCTCCTTTGCAGCTCTTCCTTCAAACCCACTCTTGGACTACATTCTTCAGTCTCAGGGCTGTAACGCTGACTGGTCTGCTTTACTGGGAGCTGGGCTCTTTCTTAGCTTTATGGGGAGAGGAGATTGGCTTCTCCAACCCACGCGTGCTGTCCAGGAGCAATCAGGCGGGCTGAAGCCCACTGTTGGCACTTCCCAGGGAGTCTAGGTGGGTCTGTAGCGAGTTTTGCTCCAGTGATAGTCCTCAGTCCTGATCCTGTAATAAGACAGGGTGAGTGGGTGGCAAGAGATGGGGCAAAGGGAGGAATTTGCACCCAGAAGGAAGCGAGACAGTTTGTTCATGGCAACAGAGGTCAGCGCAGGGACGGGAATAATTGGGTGAGGACGGGGCCTGGTTTTACTGGGCCTGCTGTTTGAAGGCATAAGGTCAGCGTGTTTGTGCGTGTTGGAGGGCAGCACTGCAAAGTCCAGTCTCCGTTGAAGTGGCCGTCACTGCTGATGGCTGGGCTGAGGTGAGTTGCCCAACCTCACCTGCCTGAACCCCGTGCAGCAGGGGCTGCCTGTGTGCTGTGCTCGTCCTACGCGTTGTGAACTAGCCGTGTCGGAATAGGTGGTAGCCAGGGGGGCACGTGGCTGTGCTACTGCAGGGGGAGGAAGAGGCAGCAGGGACCTTAGATCCTGTCACTTGTAATTTGTTCTTCCATCGGGAGGGTTGTGTTTATCTGTGGTGCAGTTGCTGGTACGCGTGGGCAGTGGGGTCTGGGCTACTAGAGTCCTTGGCCAAATGGGTTTCCATTTCATTAAGATTTTCTGACCTGCAGCATCCTCCCCTCTTCTAACCTGACTTTGTCAGGGTTCTTGGGGTGGGCAGCCCACCGCTGGCTTTGGCTGAAACTAAGCAATTCCCCCTCTGTGCTCTTCTAAACAAGAACTGGCTGCGGCTGTAAGACTGAATCTTCTCTGCTGGTTTTGCTGCCGTAGAAGCTCTGGTGACTTTAAGTCAGAGGGTTTAAGGAGAAGTTAGGTTTGTCTGGTCTGGGCTTACACAGCTCGCTGCTGGTGTCTCGAGCCAGCTGAAATAGCTGGAAATGAATTCCCCAGGCTGAACTGGAGCTGTTAGCTCCACGGCCTCGCCGAGCTGCACCTACTTTGCACAGCGCTTTGAGGTTACACATTGACTGCCAGGTTTCTCATGCTATCTGAAGGAATGAATGCCTGAACTCTCAAGTATGTTAAAGAGCTGCAGGGAAGGCTCTTTAAAGAAAAGGAGTTATACCATAAAACTGAACTGGCTGCTTCCCGTGAGATTAGCTGCAGGGAAAAGGGCTTTCCCATTAGACTGCATCTTCGAAACAGAGGCTGCCTTGAACGTGGGAGACAGAAGGTACCCCCCTTTTGGCCAAATGGTCACAACCTGCACCTGGCAGTGATGCAGAGTCAAGCTGAGCGCTTGTTGTGTGCCACCTCTGTGGACGTGGTGGCCTGTCCATGAGACTCAGTCGTTGGCCTGGGTTGTATTGCTTCGCTTGGAAGGAGCAGGTTGGCATGAGTGAACCCAGTGAGTTTGACTTGGGGTTCGATATATCCTCCAGGTGAAGAAGCAAGAGCATGGACTCTTAACTCACTTCTCTGTGTTGCTGAAGGACTGACCAGAGTTCTGGTGGAGCCGGCCGAGAAAGAACTAGGAGGCAGCTCAACTCTTCTGCACAAGAACTGAGGTGGTGCTCTACACTCCCACCAGTGTGCACAAGTGATGAGTTGTCACCAATGCTGTGCGTGGTGTGTGTGGCCACAACCTTCCCTGGCTGTGGTGACCATAAACCTGTGGGACTCCTGCTACCCCTGGCTGCTCTCACCCCTCTCTGATGAAGGAGGTGCAAAATACTCCTTGTCCAGTACTAAACTGCAATCGCGACTCCTTTAAAGTTCAGGTGGCTCAAGGCAAAAGCACTAGCACTGCTTTTTTTTTCTTGAGTAAGGCATCCCTTCGCTACTGTGCTCAGGAGGTCAGGGAGGACTGAGAAGCCACGTGGTGAGACTTTGGAACAAACCTTACCCATGGTGAACGAGCAAACTCTCAGCAGAAGAGAACTCTCCCTACAAACCTTCTCCTGGCTCCCATGCCTATAAACCTGCGTGGCCCATGGAGGCAGCCTGTGATTTGCATGTTGCCTGCAGTCTGAGGGTGGTGATGCGCATCTCCATAATGCGTGGCGGTGGCAGGGTGTTCTGCTGCCCCTCTGCCCCAGGGGAGGTGAATGTGTGTCAGCATCCCAGGAACCCAGGCTGTGATCCTCCACGAATTGCTTAAGCAGCCCCTGGCTGCCGCGCTCTGCCCTCTGCCAATACAAACACTTGTGCATTCATGCACCGAGCAGGATTGGGGAACTGGTCCTGCTGGAAAGTTCTTTGCATGATGTTTTCTCCCCTTATTTATTTATTTATTTTAACCAGACCAGTTCCCCGATCTGGTTCACCGTGAGACGGCACGAACAGCTATGCAGGGGATGGTCCAGGAAGCATGAAGGGACACGCTCTCGTGGGAGGTGGTAAAGGGCCCCGCTGCAGAGTGTGAAACCCAACCTGATGGTGACAGGCTGGTTCATTTTCCCTCTTGGCATGTTGATTGCCTGTGTTTTCAGCCCTACTTAATTAAAAAAAGTTGCCCTGTCACAGTAAGGAGGAAAATGTAATGCCGATTGGGCTGTAGCGTGGTACTTCTCAGGGAAGGCTCTAGAAGCGTTGGGGCTGTAGCTGCTGTGTGTGTGGAGTAGCTGGATGCTCTTCTTCCTTGGCCATTGCGTCTTGTTGAAAGGATTGGGGTATGCTTCTACAGCTGTGGCCACAAACCTTGATGGAGGAGGATCAAAGCCTAGTGGACAGTGGGCAGAGTTTTCAGGCTGTTTTGGTCTGTGCTTGGAATAAATCCTAAAAGCCCCCATCCTATTTTGAGTAGGTGTTGGAAGGTGTTTCACTGCCTCAGGAGCCAAGTGCCAAGAGGTAGCTGCTGTGTGATGATCAGGTGGTTCATGCTTCAAACAAAAGCAACTCCTGTTTTGGCTAGGACCTCTCCCTCAAAGATATCTCCTTCTCAAGTCACCAGCCAAAAACAGAAGAGGAGGCCAGTAAGAACTCAA
Organism: Arenaria interpres; assembly: GCA_013399435.1. Lineage (NCBI taxonomy): Eukaryota > Metazoa > Chordata > Aves > Charadriiformes > Scolopacidae > Arenaria > Arenaria interpres. The sequence goes on along the minus strand of VXAK01017040.1, from coordinate 22,297 downwards.
TTAGTCAAGATTTTCCAGATTTCTTTACTAATCATGATCTGATAGAGAAGTAGCCAGATTAACTGGCATATTTACCTCTTGCTGCTAAAATGGTGCTTGTCTTGCTGAGCAGAAGAGCATACTTTGCTTTCCACTTGCTTCCCTTGGGATGGAGCACGATGTGAGCTGCTGTGACCAGCCTTACTCCAGTTGACATAAACTGATGGATGGAAGGGATGGATGATGCTGAAGCCTGTTGGTACACAGCAAAAGTTTGTTGAGGAACGGGAGGGAATGACACCATGTGGAACAGGAAGGGCAGACAGTTGCAGTGCATTGAAGAGCCCTTGATTGGAACGCTCACCAGGGATAAAAGTACTGCTTCGATCTAGTCTGTCCAGTCCATGGGCTGTTTGCGGGATGGTTTGTACCTGTCTTCCTGCTCTTTGGCCTGTGCTGTCAGTCTGTGTCTTTGGCTCCTGTAGGAAGATAACTACTTCATTAACCTACAGGACCACCAAGCACCACTTGTGCTTCTCTTGAGCTGTGGAGTAACAGGAGAAGCAACTGGAAGAGCATTTAGCTGAGATGGTGCCACACTGCCACTGACTTCTGATGTAGCAGACTTGCACGCAAGCTTCGTTTCTGACTTGCTGTATAAAAGCATCAGTTCTGTCTCAGCTACTCCAGAATTTGTTGCTGACTGTTTAAATTGAAGGTGTGCACGGTCGGCTTAATGCTAGCAGTCTGTATGCCTGCAGAAGAAGAGGGATAGGTGAGGATGCTGGTGGTGTTTGGTGGTGTTTTCCCTCCCTTTCCCCCTCATAATCATTCAAGTCATCTGGGACTTGACTTAATCTGATGTGGGCTATTAACTACAGTTTCTTTCAGCAGGTGTTTTTGTCTTTCCACACAGTAATATCAATATTTTGAGGCTAGAAGCTCTTCATGCTGCTCTGCATCAGATAGCATGTATGTTAGCAGGTCTAGGTTTGCTCTTCGATGTATAGAAGGTGGTGAAGGACAAACCTTTCTGTTTGAGTTTATTCTACAGCTGTTCAAATCCTTCTGATAGTCTTTTGTTTGTTTGTTTGTTGTTTGTTTTTTTTTTGTCTAGATGCTCCAATGTTATATTTGGTAGGCAAACTAGAAAGTAAATGCTTGTCTTTATTCTCATTGGTTTGGCTTCCCATAAAGTCGGAAGAATCTCGCAGGGTGCTGAGGGAAGCTTTTGAGGTGGGAAAGCTCGCTACAGCTCATTCCTTTTCAGCTGAATAAGAAGGATCTATTATGAGAAACCAATGTGCAAATTTAACAGCATTATTCAGATAATGGAGGATTTCAAGGGTGTTTGACGCTGCTGCAATAGGCTGATTGCTAACTCGGATTAATAAGAGTGGGATACAAATCATCCTTAATCTAGTTTAGGGCTTGTAGCAGCTTGTGACAAAGCCAGTGTTTTTGCTTACCTCAAAGAGCAATTTGGAAAAAAAAAAAAAAAAGCTGCTTCCTTTTACATATATCATGGCTCCAAATTAAAGAAATGTGGTTCCCAGTTTGGGTGGGGTGAGATCGACTAATAAACTCCAAATCTCCCCTTCATCATGAGAGAGTGCTTCAAATCTGTGCTCTAGCAGGAGGGAGCTCTGTGGCAGCTGACGGGATAAGCTCGGAAAGATTCATGTTTTGAGACTGAACCAAGACGAAGACTGAAGAATAGTTAGAAACGATGCTTTAAAAAAAAAGACCAAACCCAAAAGTCTGGAGTGTGCCAGACTTCTGGAGCCAATAATATTGCTAATGATTTGTGAAAGCCTGGCCCATTCTTGATTAAATTGAAGATGCCACTAAGCAGCTTTCTGGTTGTCCCAGCAGAACTGAATAACTATTGTTCCCCAACAATACAGCGCTCAGCAAGAGCCGGGGCTAAGAGTCTCCCCAGGGTTTCCCCGAAACAGGCTGTGCTGATACTTGGGGATTTGGAAAAACCACTGGTTAATGGGAACTGGTTAATGCAGATCAAAAATGCTGTTTACAAATTTTACCCCTCGCATGCAACCGAATTCAGTGACTTCAGAAGGGCTAGGCAAGTATTTCCAATCAGTTGTCTGAGCTGCTAAAAAATAACAACCATCAACTAAAAAAATATAAGCTTGTTAAATGGTAAAAGAAAAAAAAGGGCAACATGCTATAGGGGCAGTATAAGAAATGAAAGTTTTTTGACAAGAATACATGAGATACCATCAGAGATCCTTCAAAGCATCTACCACCTGAAATTAAATGCATTCAGCCAGCCTCTCTGGCATCAATTCCAACGGGAATGGTCCACAAATAGTCTCAGTGGACTGAAAATTAAACTGGATGATGATGGAAGTAATTTCTGAAAGCACGTCCACATCAGTTGATTATATCTAACAGTCTGATGATAAAATTTTGAGCTAAAGTAATGCAAAGTTGTTGGTAGAGCAATCTTGCTTTAAGCTGGAGTTTATTTTCAGCTCTCTCACATGATAGCACAACCTGGTGATTCAATCTGTGTTCTGCACCCCTAATCCTCCTGACTAATCAAAACCTTTCTCATTGGTGTAACTTGGCTGCAATAAAAGGTCATGGAAAAGCCTTGACCATGAGGTGTTTGTCGTCTGAACAGCACGGTCCGTCTTCCTGATGCAAACCCAAATTAGTTCAATCCCTTCCCATGCTGTCCCGAGTCAGCGTTTGATGTTAACCTTGCTGTGTCTGAAACCCTTCAGCAGCAGGTCATTACAGAAGCGTGACCTTTCTGCAGCACTCGTATTTGTGGCGCCACAAGGAAAGGTTACTACTGCCTCCTGTGCCTACTGAAGCTGCAGTCTGTGGAGCTAGAAGTGTGGTCTTTATATAACTGTACAGTCATATAAATTAGGCAAATGTTCCTTAGTGCTCATGTGTCATGAAATTGGATGATGTCGTGAAGTTACATCCCTCTGTGGATATTCTGACTGGTATCCACATGTCCATAATCCTACACTGTCCCTGGAGTGTTTGGGACAAAGAAAGTCCCTCTCAGGTCCCAGGCCTCAAACTACCTGGTCAAAGGGAGATGCCACAACTCCCAGAGGAGCAGCTTGGGATAAGACCCTTGGGGACAACTGGGTAGAAGGGCACATTTAGTGCAATTTCATTAAGTTCTTATGTAAAGCTCTGGAAATCAGACTTCATTAATCCTTAATCATGTTTTCTATTCCTCTTTTGAAGTACAGTAGTCAACCTCAGCAGACAGGAACCAGTAGGAGCCTGCCTTCATGTTTGCAGGGTGGCTGCTGAGCAAAGTGGGCCACTCTACGCTGGAACAGCATGGGTCTCCATTGGTCTAGACTGGGCTGCACTGAACTGTCCTCCTCTGAGGAAGACCTAGCTATCCCTGCTAAGACACAGAAATCAAACTAGGATTTAAACAAGTATGTGGTAAAGACTGTGGAGAAGCAGGAGATGAGCCTGGGAAGAGGTCAGAAGCTCAGGTGTGAGGGGAAAAGTAAGGGTAAGCTGGCTGAACATGGTGGATAACAAGAAAGGAAGCATGGCACAACTGAGCAAGCCTCATCCATCAGCAACACAGGGGGAGGGATGGGGTGCTGGCTCGGTAGTCAAGATCAAGAGTTGCTATTTCATTTCCTGACAGTCTGTGATCCTTTCACGAGTGTCGCTAAGGTCTGCAGACCATCAGATCTGTACAGGTGTTCTTGCAAATCCTGTATGAAGATTCAGATTGGGGGGAAAGTTAGCCTCGATCCTAGATAAAGATGTATGGTGGCACATCTGAAACTATTATTCCATAAAAAGCTGGAGAGATTGCTTTCTCACTGCTTCAAGGTAGAGCCTTCCTGCCAGGAGGAGAAGGCATCCCCCTTTTGCTCTGAAAACCAAACTGAGTGGGAGAATGGAGGATTGTGCTTGCCACTGCTAGTGCAAGAATGGAGGGAGAAAAATGGTCCCCAACTCCCCCTGTCCCCCATCAACTATGGTGCTATTTCTGAAGTCTGACTTCACTTCTGGATGCACTGGAAAGGACGCTCAAGGGAGCAGAGTTTGGGAAGCCTGGAAGTTCTTTCTCTATTCCTTCTGCACTAACAGTTCGTACTCTTTAATGTTTGGAGTGTAGCGAGATCAGCTTGTGTGAGTCACTGACATTCAACACCAGAAGGAAAACTCGGAGGAAGTACTTATCTAACCTACTTTCCATGGATGAGTGCAAAAGCACAGTGCAAGCAAGCAGGGACAAATCTAAAAATCCCAATTACCTCATGACATGCAGCTAAACAAAAAGATTTCTTCTTAGAAATTACTCTAGAAATATGCTTGCAGAAGCTTGAGGAACAGTGGTGTGGTTTGGTTTGTTTTTCCAGAGGAGAGTACTAAAAAGTTTAATGTCTATATGAGGTTTTTTTGTTATTTAAAAAAGGTCATCTAACTACCATGATGGCCTAGAAAGGGTAAGATCTTGGGTATGATTAGGCTGGTAGCAGCTTGTGTAGTTCTTTGTCTTTGGAGAGGTCGAATCTAATGGGCTAGTTAACCACCTTGGAGACTAGTTGCTCTATGGAAATGTGGGAAATGGATAAGGTGTTAAGGACGGAAGAGAAAACTGGATAAACCTGATACCTTAAAAGAATGAGAAGGAGATAGGGCCAATAAATACAGCCGTGTAGGTAATAAAGTGCCTATGAGAGAGCTCAATTGCTTTGTTTGACAGATCATAGTAGCGCTGGCTGGCTTCTTCCTAGGATGAAGATAAGTGTTATTGTCATTTTTAAGTGACACCATGTTAATGCAAGCTATAGCCTGGGTGCAAAACTGGCAAGAATGTGTGTTGTTTCTTTTACATAATAAAATGAGATTTCACACTCCTGATAAAAGCCACGATCAGCTTGGATGATGCAATGCAACATCTCCTAAACTTGCGGATGGGGCAGTGCTGGAAAGGGGTGATGAGGGCATCTTAAGGATGGGACAGAAGTCCAAATTCTGGAAAATGGGGAATGCAGTCGGATGGGGAAAGTTGAAGCTCAGAAGTGACTTACAGGGCTTTGGCCTGAAAGCTGAGAAGGGAGAATAGCTGGTGAGATAAAGGTAGCCCTGCAGAAATAACCTAGGGCTAGTCATGAGCTGAGAGTCAACCACGTTGTCCCGACAGGAACAGTAGGTGTATACAGCAGAGGCCAACAAGATAAATGAAGTAATCACTGTGCTTTATTTAGGGTTGTTGTCTTTAGATACCCTGAGTGGCTTTGAAAATTGTGTGTTATGACAAGCAGGTGCAGTAAAACAGGGGTTTGGCCTCTTGTTTCAGCAACTGAACTTCTGTGCTGGTTAGGGTACCCCTTGAAGCATAACTGGAGAAAGCTCAGGGCTACATTCTCCTACATGGAAGGCTGGTTTCCATCTAAGGACTTAGTCTAAGCGCCCACACTTATAAAAAGGGAATCTCATTCTACTTCCAGTTAGATCCTGTGGTTTCAGGTATGTGAATAGTGCTGGAAGAGCTCAGAAAGGCAGAGAAGCCAAACTATTCTGTTTCCCCTTCCTTTCTGCTCCTTAGAAGTAATGCAGTAATTCACAGGTGTAGTGGTTGCTAGACAGTGACGAGATGAGTAGTCAGAACCTGAAGCAGAACGGTTGTGTTGTGCAAGGACTGAGCACTGGTTGCTGCCAGGATGCAGCTCTGAATGGATTCCTCACTTGTTCTTTTCCCAAAGCAAGTGCAGCCTGGAAACAGCGCAGAGAAGGGGGACAGCAAGACTGACCCTTCCAACGCCGAATAGACTAACCAGAATTACTCTTTTGGGGAGGAGGGGGTGGAATGAAGAAAGATGAGAAAATGCAATCTGAGCAAAGAAAGCTTGTGTAATCTTCAGGAGCCCTTGGAGGACTCTGTGCAAGCAAGACGGTGACTTTAAGTAATCTCATCGCTAACACACCTTTTTTCCCTTCTCTTTAAAGCAAACTACAAATCTGAACCTTCCTCCTGAAGATCTTGATTCATCTGGTGATGACGATGATGCATTCTCAGGTTCAGGTGCAGGTGAGTTATTAGCACTTGTACTCTTAATGCTTGATCCTTCTAGAATGTGGCAATCAAGATCTTGAGGAGCATCCAAGCTAAAAGAGGGGGAGGAATCACACACACACACACAAAATGAGAGGTGGGAACAGAGAAAGAGCCTCATCTATTCAAGTGTATTGCTTCAGATACTAACAGCAGAAAATGAGTTGTAGGAGACTTGAAAGGGAGCAGAAGTGGGAATACTCCATGTCACCACTAATATGAGATACTGCATGAAGAATGCTATGAAGCTGGAGTCACTCTTTACTCATGGGGAAGACAGACCGTAAGAAGGGCCTTTGTCCTCTCTCACGAGCTGGTAGGAGGTACTATTTGAGGGTGTCTAAACCTCAACCTGCCGCCATAGATTAAGTGCAGATTTTTATCTGTTATCAGATAGATGTGTAAGTTCTCAGGGACCATAATTTTTTTAAAAGCAGAGTAAAGGGGGTCTAGGGTGGGGGGAAAGTCTATCAGACTGATTATTAAACTGTGTGAGGGAGACCATTGGTGTTCAGTGCTGAAGTTAAAGGATGCTACCGAGCAAGCTATTGAAAGCTAAAGCTTCCTTCCAGCCACGTGTTTGTATTTTAGATAAAATTCTGCAGGAATGAGACCCTTAAAGACCCGCCTGGATGCCGTCTTGAGTAACGTGCTCTGACAAGCTCTAGGCAATCCTGCTTCAGCAGGGGAGTTGGACTAGATGATCTCTATGGTCCCTTCCAACTCTAAAAAAATTCAGTGAAATCAGTGAGTGCCAAATGCGCCAGTGACTAAAGGTGCTGAGTATATGGGTGACTGCTCTGGATCACATAAAAGATATTTATGGGAAAAGAGTCAGATCACTGGTTCCTCAGGATGGTTTACTGAAAGCAGACATCCCCCTTGTTGACCTGTCCGCAAACAGACTAGCACCTGTGCCTTGGGGAGAAGCAGATGACTAACAAAGTATTGCTGAATAGCACGTTGGTCTGTCCCTGCCTTACTCCACTGAAAAGGATAAGGAATTACAAACTCAGCTGCTGATATTTGGAAAATTGGCTATGCAGGTTAAGGCATCCTCCTTAGACCTGTGTCCTGAAGATGCTATTGACAGGTCTCTAAACTGGCCAAGGATAATATTTTTTTTTGTTTGTTTTGCAGGTCCCCTGACCGACCAGTCTCACGCCCGGAGAATCCCAGGAGAGCCGACTAATTCCTCATTGCTTGTAACACCAATGGATTTCAATGAACAGCCATTTCCCGGGATTGAGAGCCGAACTGAAAAGGAAGCAGTATCTCCTTCTGCCACTAGTAACGTAGTGACAGAGGAGCCAGTTGTAGCTGTGAAGGATGAAGTACCCATCCTGGGCTCACCTGATGAGAAACCAAGAAATGATGCAGTGACAACAACAGTGAGAAGCCCCACTACTCACGTTCCTTCAGTGGTCCATGTAACTCCTTCAGAAGCGTCAGGCACAGTCCATGAGCTCGAACCTAAAATCCCTATCTCTGATGTGCCCGACACTAAAGACGTGCCTGAGCCTCACTCTACCATCCATCATGAGGGAGACATCGCTGCCGCCCCCACGACGACGGCTCCAAAGGACGTGGTTCCTACACATGAGGAGGTTTCTGAAGATGGCTCTGGAGACCCGGTGAGGACTAACAGCTTTGACGCCCTTCCCAGGGAGATGGCTTTAGTAGTATGTAGTAAGTTGGTTTTGCAGGAAAGGGTGGCAATTTGTCAAAAACAAGTGATTGATTTAATAGGCTATATTGGTGGAGGGTTTTAGATGAGAAAAAACAAAGCTGTGGAAAGTCTCCAGTAACAGACATGATGAGAAACATGAATAACCTGCCTTGTATGTCCCAACAGGGAGACTTCATCTTGACTAAAGATGAGGATTTGGTCCCCACCCAGAACTCAGAAGTGCTGGCTGACTCCGGGAGGAATGCCAAAGCAGCAGGAGCCTCGGGAATTATGGACAGAAAAGAAGTTCTTGGAGGTACCTGATATTCTGGATTTCTAGTTGGTAAAAGCAGACTCTTGTAGGAGTCTTCCAGGCAGCAGAAGCTGCAGTTCTGCAGAGTTCACATCTATGAACGTGAAAGGCAACCTTTTATGTTAGACCTCTGAAATGGGTTTGGTGATTCATAATCTTGTGTCGTCAAAAACCCTGACAGAGGCAAATATTAATCTGCTAATAGCAAAGCAACCACTGCTAATTATTTGGCATTTTATGTTTAAACCTATTCCGTTGCTTTTCTCAAAAATGACAGTCAAAATAAACTCGTGCTGCCTGGGTCAAATTACTAGAGTTGAACAACGCAGCCTCGCGTGCTTTGCAGCATGGTCCGGTGGGAGATCTGTTTCCCCAGGTTTGCCTGATGTAGATGAGCAGGTTTTGGGCAGGATGACTGGTTTGGGAGGGGGCAAAAGGAGAAATGAATTTCTGAAAGTCATGAGGTCAGGGACCGCACAGTAAGGAACAACCTGGAACTTGCAATCGTGCTAGCTTTATCTGGTCTGGTGCCTAGATTAATTTGTGGCTCTTTCCCCCTTCTAGGTGTTATTGCTGGAGGACTAGTAGGCTTGGTGTTTGCAGTGTTTCTAGTTGCATTTATGCTGTATAGAATGAAGAAAAAAGACGAAGGCAGCTATTCACTGGATGAACCAAAACAGTCTAACGGAGGATACCAAAAACCACACAAACAAGAAGAATTCTATGCATAAACACCGATCTTCAGGACATTTCTTATTCCATCTTTCTTGGACTCTTCTCTCCCTGCACGTGGACCTCCTAGTGTGCTTTGCATTAAACTTAAGCCATATGATCATTGGGTTGTTTGCCCTTACCACTTTGCCATTGGAAATTTTATAACTACAAAGTAGATCTGGATTCATTGAACATTCCCTGCTTTCTTGCACAACTTTTTAATTTTTATTTTATTTTTTCAACAGAAGTGGGACTGCAAGTTCCTAAACTCACTTTGGTTTATCTAAAGACTGCTGGGGCAGGCGGTGGGGAGAAGATAAGGGAGCACTGTGTGTATAAACCTCTTGATATTTAGGGAAAGGGCTAGCGAGAATAAACATATATCAGTGCTCGAATTCTGTATAGCAGGGATCCTTCCTATTTAACTCATAAACGTGTTTTAAGTGTAACAAATGGCTGCACTGGGCAGATGTTTGGTACACTGCAATCCTCTTGCTCTTTCTAACTCTTATTTGGAGCACTTAATGCCTATGAAACATCAAGCTGAATGTGATCTCTAGTGAAAGGAGGTGTGAGGGGCAGGGTAAGCAAATGACTGTCACGTGGTTTAAAGTAACTTATATTTTGGAAAGCAGTACCCCATACTCAGAATCAGTTCCGAAGCAGTTGGTGCGTACACTAATACAAAACAAGCCCCAAAACTTAAGTGGAGAGTTCGTTTTACCAGTAGGACTGTCCCACTACCCTCTTGCTCTCTCTAGGCTTAGGTANGCCCCCCCGCCTGCCCCCAAAGCAGTCTCGCAGTCTCATCTCAGACATTCCCTTTCCTAAGGTGCCGACTGTAGGCTGGGCTGTCGTGCTGCAAGTACCCTTAACCCCGCACTACTACGTAGTCGCCAGGCGACCCATGGCGTGTTGTAGCACCTACCTCTCTGCGCACTGTTGACAGCGGTTGTCTGGGAACACGGTCCGCTGCCTGTGCCGCAGGACACCTGGGCACGTAGGGGTGGGAGGTAGAAAGCAGCATATCGTGACTTCGCAGCTAAGGAGGAGTAGAGAAGCGTAGCATCTGAAACAAGCCTGGTGAAGGCTTAAGTGTAGATGGCCTTAAATATAGAGAGAGAGATATATATATACAACAATTGGCATGCTTGACTCTCACGACCCCGGAACGGTTCTTCAGAAGCTGTTCCTGCACTTTGGAGAGAAGCAGCTCCAGGGATGTCAGACTAGTAAGGGCCGAAAAGCGCCTCCTGAGGAAAGTCCGGATGCCTGAAGCTGTTGGTGGTCAATGTGCTGTCAGATGCAAGGCGCCGAGGCCTCATTGAGGGTCTGGAGTTCTCCAGAATATCTCAAAACCGAGTGGGAAGAAGAGTGTGGTGTTCTGCACAAGCCTTACTTCTGCTCTGCCTTTGGTTAGCTTCTTGCTAGTTCAGTTCCTCATCACTCAGTGCAGAAGGTATGGGGTGGGTGGAGGAGTGTTTACAACTGATGTAAATATTTGTACTGTTGAGCCAGAGGGAATGATTGGAGAATATTGCAACAGTTGGTACAAATGATGCACATTAAAGGTAAAACTTAAAAACCTGTGTAATTTAAATGAAGTATATAACACTCCTCAGCTGCTACGCAGCTAAAATTGGTGCCTTCTCTGCAAACCCAAGGAAAAATAAAAATAAATGCCACTTCTTGATTCCAAATTCTTCTTTATGCATGAGGAAAACTTGTGCATACGTGTAGCTGGCTGTTGTTAAGTAAAGCTGCAAAGTCCATTAAGTCTCTTTTTTTTTTTTTTTTTTTTACTGAATGAATTTTTATAGGTTAATGCAATGACCAGATGGTGTTAATTTCAGCTGTAATTCTTTGCTTTGTATAGGAATGTAGAAATGTTGTTTGATAGGTTTATCTATGAAAAGGTTCTTGTAAGGCACAGGAAGATAAAGTGGTAAACTTCAGTTGTACCTCATAACCTTGCTGGGGGGAAAGGAAAAAAACTGTATATTTTGGTAGTCTAAACTGACAGTTTGTGAAACAAACATGACATTCTGTGTTATTTAAGTGGTACAAATGAAATATGAGTTCTAACAGAAGATGCAACACTTGGTTATCTGTATGCCATGCAAAGGTATACTGCAATAAATGGCATTTTGGCAAGAAAGTGTCTAATCTGTGAACGTTGCTCTATGTAATATTTCACAAAGTAGATGTGGTTTTGAGGACTGCCCAGGTCTCCAAGGAAGTTGGATTCCAAGTATGAAATGTGCATTCCGGTGCTGAACGTCTGGATGTTCAGCTCAGGATTTGAAGGGTATGAGTGTGGCCTCCTTCCCTCTCCCCCTGCCCTGGATGCCGGGGTTGTGGGGAGCTGCGCTGCCCTGGGGCAGTGGTGTGGGATACCGAGGGGCTGCAGCGGAGACTTGGATGAAATCTCTCTGATAGGGCCCTGCAGCATTTCACCCTGGTTCTGACTTCTGGGAGCTCTCCTTGCTTGTGCAGTACGTCACCATCCCCCAAAAGGTGGAAAGAGTTGTAAGTCTTCCACAGGGCTCCCTCTTGCTACCTCCAGGAGTGTGAGAGCAGGGAGGGCTGCAAGAGGGGCAGCTCCAAGTCTTTCTATTAAGATGTGCTTCCCAAGACAGATTTGGAGTTTGTACCTCCAAGGAGAGAGAAAAGAGCAGTCCTAAGTATTCCGCTGTACAGCATCAATTATGCTGGGGTGCTACGGCTTGTGTGGGAGGAGATGGAGCAAAACAGAACTAGAGGAAAACATCCTTCACAATTATTTTCTTTTACAAGGCTTTGAGCTGTAAGAAACTTACTTTTTTTGGTTTGTAAACTGGCCGCCATATTTTCAGTTTATAATCTCCTCTTTGCTTACACTGGAACCCTGTGGGCTGTGTGATTCCCATCAGAAAATGTTTGGAGAGGACTCTTGGTAATGAGAAGGTTTTGAGATCAGGCAAAAGAATTGGGGTATTGAGTTTAGAAGACTTTTCTTCCATAGCCAAGCAAAGCTGGAAAGCACTTTCTAGCTGTGTGGCAACTTGGCCAGTCCCTTAAACTGGGTAAAAGGCTTGTGTGAGATCAGAGCTGACTTTTGCATAGCAGTGTCTTAACTGCTATGAATTCTCTTCCTCGGGGTTTTCTAAGCCTTTTGCTTCCACTTCTCTAGTTGGTCATAATGTGGGAAGTTAAGGTGGCATAGAGGGGAAAAAATGAATTTCTGAAGAAAAGTGGGAAACTTCTATGTGAAAACCCTTACCATGGAAAGGTGGTGTCTGATCTCCAGTGTGTACTTGAGAGAAACTTTGTTGTAGTACGAGAGAATGACGTGTTGAAGGGATATTTATTCTGCCTCTGTCTTCTGGCACAGCGGAGCCCCGCTTTTCCCAAGTCACGTTTCTCTTCTCTGTGCTTCCTGACTTTCCTCTTCATCCGCGCTGGAGCAATTATCACATTTGCTCTTGTTTACAAGTGAGATGCAAAGAATGTGGCTGGCAGAAAATCTTGACCCCGTCTTTGTTCGGGGAAAAATGAGCTGGAGGGTGTAAATGCACCGAATGTCAAGGAAGGCAAACTATGAGAGGAGGAGGACTTTTCACAATTCTCACTTTGTCAGGTTGCATTAGACGCTATAAAGGAAGCTAAAGCAAAACTAAAAGGCTGTATAATCTTCTAATTGAAATAGAGAAGAGGGGGAAAAAAAAAAAAAAAAAGGGCGGCCACTCTACAGGGGTACTGAGGAGAAAAGCTATTTCAGACATTTCATAAATGCTTTTTCTGAGTCTTCATCAGGACCAGTACATACATTGACAAAAATGAGTAGTGGGATAAAGGTGCAGAGTGAAATTCACTCTATTTGAGGCAGCAGCAAAACTCAAAAAAACTTTAAATATGCAGGAGATGAGATAGATAGAGGCTCAAAACGAAATAGTTACTTGGCATTCTGGGGTGGTGTTTTTAGCTCATGAAACTGGAAGCCTGATGGACAGCATTTTTAATAAGCTTGTCAAATAAGAGGACAGCAATTTTCCTGAAGAAAATGAAGTGCAGTGTCTGCACTAAGGAAAGAGGGAGAAAAGGTATGGCCTCAGCAGTATGCAGGATCTTACAAAAGGATCTGACAGATAGAAAAATTAAAAGATAGGATGCTGATACATGGGATAAAATATAAAATAGATTCACCAAACGTAGGTTATGCCAGACTAACTGGACCTCTTGCTTTTTGATAGCAGCTTTTTTTCAGTCAAATCTAATTCAGTCTAATCTAATTGAACTTTAGGAAAGCAATTTATCAGTGCCACACAGAAAATGAATAATCAAAAGGAGGAAGCTGGGGATTAGTGGAAGGGTTGTAAAGTGGTGGGGAATGGGCTAAGGAGTAGCCTGCAGCAGGGTCTGCAAGACAGGGAGTTAGGAGGAAGAAAAGACCTCATTTTGGGGCCACCTCTCTAAATATCATTTGAAATGGAAAAGAATACAGGGAATCACATTTGCTGTTGGGATTTTGGGCAGCCTCAGCAGTGTGGAACATCAGGGGCAGAATATTTTAATGTTCTGATAAGTAACAGTTAGGATCGATTTCCAACACGACAAGGTCAGGGGGCAGGAGAGGTAGCAACAGGAATTTCTGCTCTGACCTGAGAATGAGACAGGAGAAGAAAAGGGTAGGTGAATTAGTCAGTTTTAGAATAATTATCTGTGTGATGCAGCTGTGAGAAAGAAAAAAAATAATAAATAGAGGCTGTAGTAGCCAAGGCATTTCCAGAAAATAGAGGGAATTTTCAGCATTGTGGGTATTGTTATACAAAGAACTAGCGAGCCCCTCACCATCACCTACGTGCTCTAAGATTAATTCATGCTGGGAAGGAACAGAGGAAAAAACACTAAAATGATGCGGGAGTACAGAGTCTCTTCCCACAGTAAACTAACAGTGTTTGGTTTGTTCAGCTCGGGAAAACACAGACTGACAGGTCCTACGGTTGCTGTCTGCATGCTGCTTGTGGTACAGCACAATACAGAAGAGGGAGATGAGCAATTTAAGCCAAAGAATAATATGGGAGCAAGAAAAATAAGAAGAAACTGGCAAGCATAAATGAAATAATTAAAATTGAAATAATTAAAAACATTGAGAATTCTTCCATTACTGGTGGGGGCAACAGATCAAAATGGATTGAGTACAAACTTTGATGTCCGGGAAGATTATGGTATGAAACGCTCCTGAACCAGTAGGACCTCTTTCAGCCAACTGTGGAAAGAATACACAGACCAGTTAAAACCCCTTCCTCTCTTAGCCTGTTTTTCCTCCTCTAGATGGGAGTTTTTCAGGCCACTTCACTGTAAGCTGAGAAGAAAGTTCTTTGTCTAATACAGAAAAGATCAGCTGAGTCACATTCCCAGGTGGAGGTTTCTGGAAAGCCACCTCTTCTAAGAGACTAGACTAGTTAGGCAAATCAGTGTCACTTCTGCTAGGAAAAAATGTGAAATAGGTAATTTTCAACCTGTTTCCTCAAACTGTAAACTTTCCAAATTACACCTCTCTGAAAACGCTGCCTGAAAAAAAAAAAAAAAATTCCTCCTTCAAACTTTAAACCATCATCACGTTTCCACACTTACCATTGCTTAGAGCATCATGCAGGTAAACCAGGCTGGGATTCTAGCAAGATTTAGCCTCACCAGCATAAAAGCAGCAAACACAAGAGGAAAGCGTGGGGACAGAGAGAGGATGACACAACAGGAAGCCATCTGGAGCAATATGCTCCTTTAGGTATCGACACTGCTGGGTTTATGAATTGCCCTTCAGTTTGCTCTGTTGTTCCACACACAGACAGTCCCAATGGTCTGCTCTTATTTATCACATATTTTATTTACTCAAGTTTACTACTCTGCTTCCCCAAGTGTGCTTTGGCACGGGAAAAGCAGATGGGCAGCCTTCTGGACCGTTTTTTTGAGAGGGTAACAAAACATAATTGGGACCAACGTGCTCTGCTTTGTGTGTGCAAACACACATGTGTATATGTACACGTGCTTATGTGTATGCACACGCATGCACACACGTATGTGCGGACTAGAAATCAAACCAGGAAGTGGGTAAGAGCAACCAATAAATTTAAAAAAAGTCAGCAAATACAAAGTGCTTTTAGAAGTAGAAAATCCTACTTCACAATGGCATAAAGCAAATAATAAATAGGTAAGATATAAAGAAAGATTAGCACTTGGATAGATAGTGGATCTCAGAACAAAGTAATTCCAGCTTGACTAAAGCCATGTGACTTTGTTGTGTTGAGAGGTGTCAGCATGAACCCCTGCTTGTCCACCCCTGAGAACCTGTGTGTGGGAGAGCTGTACACTTAAGATGCACCATCAGTCCAGGTGTCCCCAAACTGTGGTACATCTACCACTGCGATATGCAATATATTTCCAAAGAGTATGCATAAACGCCATAAAAATCAAACTTCCAAAAATACACCATCAACACCTGTCACACCTGCCTTATCTCTGGCAAGACCCAGCTAGATCCCCTCCTGTACACAGAGCTAGGAGCTGCTGCAGATGATTAAGGACGGGCGGGGGACAGTGAGGAAGGGACTGGGACAGCATGGAAGAAACTTTTGCTGATGCCACCAGTGCATTTCTTCCTCTAAACAAAGCCTGGGAACTCCTGTCCTAGGTGACTGCCTAGCTGTTGTCCTAAGGTGGTAAAACAGGTCACATTTCTTTCTGAAAGGAAAGGGTTTGAGTGCTAGCAGAAACTCAACGGTAGCTGAGAAATGCAGCTTCTGAACAAGCTGTGATGCTGGTGATATCTTGCTTTTCTACAAGGAGGTGGCTCCTGCCTCCCATCAGATTTGGAATGAGTAGGTGCTGAGAGCAAGGGGCTGCTCCTCTGGGAGATGCTCCAGGCCGCTGTGGCTCCCTACGCATGAGCAACGTGCTGTTCATAAACCTGCTGCTGCCCTGCTTCGGTGCTGTGCTGGATGCCGTTCCTGGCTGCACAAGATGAGCCAATGTGTCACCTAAAGGAATCACGTAGTTTTTTTATTATTCTAACAGATACACACAGACTTCTTCATGCAAAGCCTTAGAATCATAGAATTGCCTAGGTTGGAAGGGGCCTTTCAGATCATCTAGTCCAACCATAAACCTAACACTGACAAAACCCATCACTAAACCATATCACTAAGCACCATGTCTACCTGTCTTTTAAATACCTCCAGGGATGGTGCCTCAACCCCCTCCCTGGGCAGCCTCTTCCGATGGTTAATAACCCTTTCAGTGTAAAAAATTTTCCTAAGATCCAATCTGAACCTCCCCTGGCGCAACTTGAGGCCATTTCTTCTTGTCCTATCACCTGTGACTTGGGAGGGGAGACCGACCTCCACCTCTCTACAATGTTCTCAGGGAGCTGTAGAGCGCAATAAGGTCTCTCCTCAGCCTCCTTTTCTCCAGGCTGAACACCCCCGGCTCCCTCAGCTACTCCTCATATGACTTGTTCTCCAGACCCCTCACCAGCTTCGTTGCCCTTCTCTGGACACACTCCAGCACCTCCATGTCTTTTTTGTAGTGAGGGGCCCAAAACTGGACACAGTACTTGAGGTGGGGTCTCACCAGCGCCAAGTTTTCTTCACTAAGGAAAGCTTAAAAGTGTTAAAACTTAAGCTATTCTCTGTGCGGAACAAAATTAAAACAACTGGAATTAGGGCTGAAATAATTTCAAAAGGCCATAAAAGAACATTATTGTCTTTTCAAAAAAACTCACAGATTAGAAGCTGTCAAAATTCTTTACTTTGAGGATGGCAGAGCACGGGAACAGGCTGCCCAGAGAGGTTTAATATCTCTCCTTCTCTGGAGATATTAAATATCTGTCTGAATGTGTTCCTGTTCCAGCTTGCTCTGGGTGACCCTGCTTTGTCAGGGAGGGTGGGCTAGATGATCTCCAAAGGTCTCTTCCAACCCCTACCATTCTGTGATTCTGTGAAAATAAAGCAGAGAGTGCATAAAAAGAGAAAGTTTACATGTATCACAATCAAGTGAGCCAATGGCCCATCTAATAACTTATCTACCCATATCTGGAGGATATCTGAAAAGCTACCTTTGCTGGCAACTAGAAATTGTCTTGATCACCCATTCTCTGTGGTCAAAGGCCTTCACAGCCCAGCTCTGAGTGGACACCAGGGTTTGTGGATTTACATGAAGTGAGTAGGCCTGTACGCACAGCTACATGCGACACTCAGCACTGCTGATGGAGGAATCAGTCCTTTCTCAGTCAGTACATCCAGGCCTCAAGTTGACTTTAGGAATAATTTAAAAAAAGCAGTTGAGTATTCAGTCTCCATGACCTAGAGTAACGGGTCAAGAAGGTCTTCTTGGAGTTTCATTGTTCTCAGGGTGCCACAGGGGAATATATGCTAGTTTTGGAGCTACGTTACCTGCCTTTTCTGCAGACTGAAAATGTGGCTCCTTTATTATTGCTATTAATGTACTCCTGGAGGAAAAGACAGTTTGAAAATGTGAGTTGATTCTGCTCTTCCTGCTCAAATACTGCTGTTAATGTTTGATAGCAGCCGCCCGAAAACAGAAGCCTTTGAACTGTTTATTGTTCTTGGGACGCGGTTTGTCTTTTTTGTTCTATATATAAACTGGAGCCTAGCTGCAAGTTTCTTGGGCATAGCATAAATGATTAGAGCCCTCTTCAAAAGTGGTGTTGCTTTTAAGTATTCTTTTCGGATGTCACCATTTCTACTTTCAAACAAAACCCCGACTGCCGAGGCACAGCTATGGGTGCTTGCACAGCTCCAAGGAGTGGTTGTGTGGTTGCTCCACAGTAAGGATTAGTCACACATTAACCACAGCTGTAAAAACATGTCCATGGGAAAATTGCATCCAAACACTGAGGGCCTTTGAGTCTGCTGCTTATTACCGAGGAGGTGGCTTTCTGTTCCGTTTTTCTTCAGCATTGTGCAACATACACCTAGCCTGGTTACTTTGCTATCATGATGCATCATAGCTTTTCCTCTGGCAGGAGGTAGAAACCTCCCCCACTTCCATGATGGACCAGGGTCCACTGAGGTCTTACAGATAGAGCTGAGTCAGACAACGTTTCTAAACCAGCAGGTCTTGGCGAGGGGGGACACTCACAGTGTTTGGCCAAACTATTTCATTGCTACCTGAGGCAAAGAAGGTGGTGCCAAATGATGACTTAGGGCTTTTAAGCTTTTAAGCTCTGTGCTTAAAACAACTTCAGGCCCATGAGGAGCAAGGACACCCTTGCTCATTGCCAAGACACCAGCTAAAGGCTGTGGCAAGTTCTCTTGCTTTTTACTCAGTAGAAAACCACCATCCATTCCTGTTGTCCTTCTCTCTACATGTTCCTACATCTCATTCTGCACAGGCTTGCAGCAAAGTATGGATCCTGCACTCAATTTCCAAGTCCTCCTCTCCAGACCTTCTTTGAGGTGGTAAAGCTTTCCCTCCCCCTTAGAGGGGAAGGAAAAAAGGCAGCATCCTCCTTAGGAACATGTAGGGACACTCTACATGGAGCTTTGGCCTCCGACAACTGTTGGTGCTACAGTCCACGCTTGCAGGGCTTCCAGGAGAAGGTCCCAGATCATCATCAACCAACTATGGATTCTGTTATTTCCCCACTGCCGTTGAATTCCCTTGAAAAAATGACAAACCTTAATGTGAATATTTTGGGGGAAGGCAGTGCAAATGAGATACACAAATAGGAATGCGTTCTCCAAAGCTGTTTTGGGCAAAGGAAGAAAAGCAGCACTCATGACGAACATGTAATTACCATGTCTTCTGCCCCACCCTTGCCTTCTCAAGAGAAAAATTCTCTCTTTATACATTAGTCTGGCTTCTGAATTTACGGATTTGCTCCAGGCCTGTGTCACATGGCCCATTGCAAGTCAGCAACCAACAAAGTCTCTTTCATAGAAATAAGCAAGGCTTCTTTAGACTCAGGCTGCTTTTTGAGTACATCAAGGAGAACTAAGCACTGGGAACAAGGCAGTGCAGCTTTCTGGTATTGTTGGAGGCAATGTCCCTGTATTAGAGGACGGAGGACAAGAATCTTCAGCGAGCTTCTGTGGTTCCATTCGGTTTTCTGAAGCCATGTCCTCGCCCTGGCTCCTGCCTGGAAAAGGCAATTTAAGCTGGGGTAAGAACTTCTGTATTACCGTAATGCGAGAAGCTGAATTGCTCCAAGAAAGTGCCTGTTTTCTGTGCCTGGAGCTCATTTCCCTTCCTACCAGGCACTGCTGCCTCTAATGCCTGCTCCAGCTTGTCTTCCAGGTCCCCCTGTGGCACATGTTTCAGACCATCCCTCCCCTCCCTGCAGTGAGTAACAGCAGGTTGCCTCAGGCTCCTCACATTTTCTTTGCATGGGGCAGCATAAACTCCAACTTTGCCTTAAGGAAGGAGCCGTTACTATTTATCTAGAAAATGCCTTAGAGAAAAAGGAGAGCTGAAATTATCCCATGTGGTGGGTTCCTACACCGATCCCCTTTCATAAATGGGAAAAATAAAGCCTATGCAACGCAATTCCTCTGGCCAGCTAGGATACTTTGCATGGCATTTTACAGCTGCCTTGGAGAAGGCTACTTGTGTTCCCATCAATCCTCCAGCACCTTTCCACTGCATTCATCCACGTGAAATGAGACCTATGAGAAACACCACGGTACAATCTCCACAGGGCACTGCTACCTCTTCCCCCTGAGTTTTCACAGCCTTCAGCGCTGTGGTTAATGCCCAGCCCTTGCTGCTTCGTCTTCAGGCATGCCAGGACTGTATTGCAGCTAGAGAGCCAGAAAGCATACTGAAGTTTCAGGAATGAGCATTTAAACCTTTTTTTCCTCTGCTGTTAACATTAATGACATCCTCAGAGCCAAGTGGTCTGTTGTTTATTCTAGAAAGCAAACACACATTTTCAGAAGTCCCTGTACTATACGTAGATGGGGTCACTGGCCCAGGGCAAGCAGGGAGTCGCCAGAGTGGAACTCTCTAAGACTCAATTTGAAGTTTTAGAAAGCAGGCACTGGGTGGACAGGGGATCGCTCCTCCCAATGTATGTGCACCAGAGTTTTAAGGTTACTGCCCTGAGTCCATTTCTGCTTCCTATTGGCATAGCCTGGATGAGGGTTTTTGGGCTCCTACCTCCTCAGTTCTGCAGGTGTTATTTCATGCGTACATGCTCCTTAGCCCGAACCCATCAAATGATCCCTGTCAGTCTAAAGGTTCTCAAGATGTACATCTTTCAACCTGCATCCTTCTGACAGAACTGAGCAAGACACTATGTGCACAGTGGTCCTGGCAGGTCTGAGAGGCAGAAACCTCTTAACCTCAGCATTTCTGCCCATAGCCTTTGGTTTCCCCTTGAGAAAACAGGGATTGTGAACTTTCTCTTCTGTCTTGGCATGCAACCTCTCTTGAAAAGCTGCCTCCTGTTTCCCTCCTCCTTGCAGACAAAGTACCGTTTACGTGAGGCACCTCCAAACCCTTCCTAGTGCAGAGGAAGAACGACTAAAGCCATAAACTGCTGGGGCCCCGAGTCTGGACGGCTCTTTTTTATTCTCCTTTAGATGAGCTGGATGAGCTCAGGAAATCAAGCAGCTCGGGTCATTCTTGAACAGGGAATGTTCGCCGCTTTGAAGCAGCGCCCGCTCTGCCTGGCTGGAAGGGGAAGGACCACGCACATCCCCGTGTATCCCAGGGCCCTGTTCCCTCCCCGCAGTACCCCGTAGGGTCTCCTTACTGGCCGTGCTGCTGCCAGCTCTTCCCCCTGCTCCCTTTTCTTCCCCCACGCTGCTGGCCCAGAGTGGGCTGGAGCCGCATCCCTTGTCCTGTTCGAGGTAAAACAGAACGGATTTTCTTTTCAGTAAATTGACTTTTCAGCTAAGCCTTTTCCAACTAACGGAACTCTCTGAAATTAAGGGTGTGTTTTTAAGACTGTAGTCTGCTCCCAGAGTGGTGAGACCTGATCGTTTCTGATTTATGCCAAGGAATGGATTGCAGAGCGGCTCTTGCTTATACTTCTCGCTGTAATAACCAAGGCCAGCTGGCTTTGCTATTTGCCCCCCGTTGGAGGGTTGGAAGCAGAAGGGTGTAGAGGGGTCACACCCTCAGGGAGGAGCAGACAGGGCAGGTGACCCAAAACCCACCAACAGGGTTTTCCATCTGTTATGGTTTGAAAAAACCCATAACAATCTATTGTCATTTAGACAATTATTCTATCACCCAATGACTCCTCCCCACCCCTACTAAGACTAAGTAATTAACAATAATACTGAAGAACCAGTATTAATCTCAACACTGATATAAGATATACAAGAAATCTACTCAGCTACCTCTATCAGCAGGAAGCTGTGCACTCCCAGCAGGGGACAGCAAATGTCGGACGCAGCGAGCNTCAGCTACCTCTATCAGCAGGAAGCTGTGCACTCCCAGCAGGGGACAGCAAATGTCGGACGCGGCGAGCGCAACGGCTTCAGGAGGAAGGGAAGGCCTCAGGGTTCCGGCACCGGGGCAAGGAGTTGTCTGGACCCATGGCCATCAAGGGTTACACAGTAAACTTTTCTAATTTATATTGAATGTGACGTTCATGGTATGAAATAGTCCTCTTGGCCAGCCTGGGTCAAATGCACTGGCCTTGCTCCTTCCTCCTTGTCCCTGCGCCTGGCAAGGCTTGAAAACACTAAGACCTTGAATACCACAGAGCCTGCCTGACTATAAAGCAAATATTTTCACAAATTCAGACACTAGAGTCTTCTAAAAGTGCAATTTTCCCCTGCATTAGAAAAAAAGTTAGTCCTGTCTCTCTCAACTCAGGACACTATCCCATTTACTTCATGCTTGGTGTAAAAGCAGAGGGATTACAGGGTCTCTTTCTTCAATGACCGGTGTCTGAGGAGGACTCTGTCTGTTCGTCTGGCTTTGATCCTGATCCGTACGTTCCTGAAACTGGATCTGGAATGCAGTTCCCATCCGTCATCAGCTGGAAGGCGGAGTGCTAGGGTAGCCCCGGGTGTTTCCCTGGAGGGAAGGTCCAAGAAGATTGAGATATTCGAAGCACGGCTCACAATTCAGGACCCTCCTTTGCAGCCCATATTGCCTCTGTGTGTTCAGTTTTGAAATGAGAGCCTCTAGCTCCCTTTTCACAGCCTCATCCAGGAAGGGCAGATCCTCTACGATGGGAACCACCACACCACGGCTTTCTTGTTGGTGGGGTGTAGGAGGAGCTGAGGCTGGAGCATTTTGTAGAGTTTTCACAGTGATCGACAGGTCCAGTTCATGCTCCACTCTGGATTCATGGATGAGGCCCTCCATGGTCTCCTGGCATTTGTTCTGTTGGAGAGGCATCTCCCTTTCCCGAGAGTGGACGTTTGGTATCTCTGGAGGTGGAGTAGGAGCACGCAGCTGGATCTCGCCATCTTGCTGGTGCTGCTGCACGCTGTTGACCTCGACTCCACAGGCCATGGTGGAAGTTAGGGAGCTGTCACTGCCCTCAGCCGTCCCACAGTTGGACCTGTGAAAAGGA
>VXAK01017035.1:14763-31331 GCA_013399435.1 Arenaria interpres | reverse complement strand
CCTTTAAAATTTGTGTTCATGTGTCAGAAAAAAAGATATCTTGATGTACAGCATATCTGCTTAAAAAAACATATACACATATTTTAAAATATTAAGTCAATTTTAGTTTGACCAAAATAGTCAGTGACTAAAAGCACCCACAAGCAGTCAGAGTTGAACTGAAGTAATTCCTAAATCCCCCCCTCCCCTTGCAAAGAAAGCAATTCAAGAAAAAACATGTCCAGGTGGTTTATCTTATCAGCCAGTAGGATGAAGCTGAGAGTAAATCTACTTATTTAAGACAAAAGCCTGCAATGATCTCAAAAGGTTTGCTGCTTCCTCTTGAGTTACTGAAAGCAGCTTTTATCTGAACTCAAGTGCTGTTCAACAGAAGTTTGGTGGATATTCCTAGGATCATTGTGTTTTAATTAAGTTTCTAACTAGTTAATGGTATATGGCATTATTAATCATATGTTAAAAATATTTAAATAGATTTCAAGTGATATTCTGACAATGTGTAACCAAGGGTTTGTTTTTTTTAATTTTTTCAGCAGCTGGAACGAGATTCACAGTAAACCTCCATGCAAAGTAAAGATGAAGTAAAGAAAGTGTTCCAATATCTTCAGTGGATTTTGTTTTTGAGATCAGCTACTGATCGCATGAACCACGTAGTGATGTTTTTTGTCATACCTTCTCATCAGTATTTTCATTTTATACCTTAGCGGTCAAGAACTTGTAAGGCTATGCAGCATACTTCGAAGTTAAAGGCCTTAACTTAGCTCTGAGAATGAGATTTAAATTGTAAAACTCCTCTCTCATCTTCAAATGTATCATTAAAACTTCTGCCTGTAGGTCTTGCTGTAGAATTCAGAAACTGCTATTCCAGCAGTATTATTCTGTCCAGAATTTTGTTTAAAAAATCTCCTGTCCTTACATTTATAACTAAAGTTACATACCGAAAATATCATATTTAAGGGAAAACCAATGATCTCAAGCCAAATTGAATTAGAATTTTGAAGCACAAAACCACACATAAACACATATTTTTATCTTCATATTCCTCTCAGAAAAACTTTATAGTGCTGTGGGACTCATTACTAATTTATATACAGTTTATATCCACGGATAAGTGTCTACAATACTTTCAGAATGTAACAGAATAAACTTTCTTCGTAACTTATATAGTATGCCATTGTTATTTACATTTTCTCATTTCTTTGTATTGTTTCAGTTGGAATTAAAATAGACATTTTGGCATATGCTTGGGCAGCTGGATGGGTGACAGGTGGTGAAAAGGATAACAAGTATCATCTGGTGACTTCCAGTTCCTAACTACAGTAAGGCAAAGGAGTCTGATGATGAAAACATGCTTTTGTTGCTTTCCTTGGAAGGACAAAAAGATATGAGCTTATCAAATTGTAAATTCCTTGCCGTGGCAAGGCAAGCCTGCTATTAGCAGTACAGTCCCTAATGCTTCTTCAGTCAATAAAAATCTCAAATAATTAAGGAATGTTTTTTGTTTGCTAAGCAGCATGGAGCTTATTCTTAGGGGAATTTTGTTTGGTCATCAGATTACATTTTCCCTTGCTTAAAAACCAAACCATTACTTAAAATCCTACTCCCAGAGAGTCCCATAACAACCACAGTGTCCTCTCAGCCTTGAAATATCTTCAGCTTATACTCATAAAAACTATTAGCACCCACTTTAGCTGGGCTACCTGTGTCCAGTATTTTAGACCTTTTTACTTGAGTCACTGACATAGCCCCTTCAAGCCTTTTAATTATTCAGTTGCGGCTGCTCTCTGAAATTCCTCTGTGCTCTTGACATATCTGCAATACTAGCATTTACAACAAGTAGTCACCTCTGGAGCTAAAGTGGGCAACTTTCTCTCTTCATCTGAAGTACCAGAGACTGCTCAGTTCTCAAGAGCTTTGACTTACCAGTTGTCAAGAGCTTTGACTTCTCTGAATTGAATGATGACAGAAAGAGGTTTTATTTTCCTTAGTGTTTATATCAAAAGCCTTGTACAGTGAAAGTCTCAAAGTAAAATTGAGTTGCCCTAGAGCTTTAGAAATTATTATTTCTGTCACATCTGCTTTGATGAATTAATAACTAGGATAAAACCTCACAACAACTTGCTTTTCAATACATCCTTCCAAAATTACAAGTAGAACTCATTTAAAAAACCCTTTTTGTCCAAGGTACCCCTGAGATATGACAATGTAATGCTTCAGGGAACGTTTCTCCCACAGATTAGAAGCAAAGCATATTTTTGTTTTACACAGTTATGTAGTAAATAACACGTGATGATAATCACCTCTGCTCTTGCAACTCCCTCCTATATATACAAGAATCAAGGGAATACTGTCATCTGGATTTATTGTTTACAGCAGAAATCTTGCATGGTCAGTCATACTTTGGGAGCCCTGAAGGTAGTATCTGTTGCATAACTAATATGATTTGACAGGCACAACTGCACTCTTAAAGCTTATGTAGAAGTTGTATGGATACAAAGCTAATTAAGAACTGAAGTGAATTACAACTGTATGAAAATTACTCAGTTGATTGCACTGCATTTATACTATACTATGACATCAGGACACTAAGGAATTTTTTTAATTATAAACAACCCAAGAAAAAGCATTGGTTTTGACATCTGAAAATATATAATCTCTTATCTGCTGTTTCTCTTTTTGTCTTAATACTTGAGCTATAACACTCAGTCTGACTGAAAAATAGCTGACGCAAAATGACAGTTCTTCACTTATCCTATGTTTATCTTTGAAGAGAGGGCAGGAGCCTTGAAAACAACTTCAACAGAAATTTGTAGCCACTGAAAGGATGGCTAGGCATTATAAATGAAAAAGTCAAGGACTTCCCCTGGTGAAACAGCTGAGATACAGTCAGAGCAGAGCCTGGAGGGTGCCCGGGAGAGTGTGAGGCCATTGGGACAGGCAGGCTGACAGTGCTGCCAGATGTGTTGGCAGCAGGACTGTGCAGGGGAGGCACACTACAGCTCCCTTAGCATTAAATCTCTGCCTCAAGGGGCTGGCTTAACAAATGCTGCTTTCTTTGCTTATTGTTCCCAGGAAAGGACTGTGAGGTTTATTTTTTATGACCTAATATGCAGAAAATGTATATAACTAGCATCCAAGCTGAGGGTATGCCACAGAAATTATGAGACCTCATAGCTGCAACGCTCAACTGTTCAGCCTGTGTATACAGTCCAGTAGGGAGTGGGTTGAACTTAAATGAAAATACAAACCGCCTCTTGTCATCCCCACAAAAAATAACTAGAAATTTTGTAAGGAAAAAAAAAAGCAACAAACCATAAAATTCAGTTTCAGAGACACTGAGGAGATTTGGCTTAAAATCTCCTTTGGATTTTTCATATTTGAACCACAGTTCATTTCAGGAATGAATAAATGAACTAATCTATGCATGGAGAAAGAATGGTAAGGCTTTATCATTTTTATTTTACATTCAACACAAGTTATGTGGACAGATTTGCTTTCCTATAAATTTGGATGTAACTCATTTAACATGGGAAATTACTATCTACTACAATTCTCTTGGAGTTTTAACCTTTCATTTATTATGTTTTCATCCGATCAATTTTGTAAAAAAAAAAAAAAAACCAAAACAAAATTGTACCTTCTTTCTTTACTTATTATTCCTGCATTGGAAATTTGGAAATTCTCCATGCTTTTTAACCAACCAAAGATTTATTTCAGTAATTTTGCCACAACCAGCACACAGATTTCAACCTTGTTAACTCCTATTAACAAGACTATATAAACTTCTGAATGTAATTCACTGTTTATCTTTTTACAACAGAAAAGCCATAATAACAGTCCTTGATTCTAGATTATGTTGAATGCGAGATTTAAATATGTGCGTTTGGTATCAATTGTCTGAAATGCTTATTGTTACATTTCTGCTTAAGATGAGAGTTCATCTGCACACAAGTTTCAGGTTGGAAAGCATGTGCCCTGAAATACCGTATTGTAACAGGATCCAGGTAAAAACAGGAAATCAATTTGGATCTCAGGACTAAAATTTTGGTCTCTTCATACACAAAACAGTAATACTTTTGAATTGTAGAGTGGTCTCGGAATGAGTCTCTTGAAAATATTATCATCAGATCTGATGACGCTGTTTGCACGAAGAGTTTGCTACACTTCTCCACAAATAAATGTAAGCAAAATTAATTTAGTCTCCCTTTTCCCCATTTAGTGAGCTTTTTTTTTTTTACCCCTTCAAGAAAATTGACTGCTAGTACTAAATTACAGAACAAATAATATGATGTGGGTGGGCCACATCACATTGAACTACTGAATTTCTAATTTGAACTGATTGTTACTTTGTTTGACTCACACCACACTTTCAGACAGGGAGCAAGGTGCTTTTCTTCAGGTGTGATCTTAGTGGCTCTTACATAGTCACTAAACATGCTTCAAGTTATCGAGAAATTACCAAAGTTGGTTTGCCTTATTTATTGGTCTGCAAGACACCTAAAATGTGGAAAGTGTAGTTAAATGTGACAATGTGAGAGTTCATTAATTCACAGAGGAAAATGAAGAGGATGAGTTTTCTATTACGTAAGAGAAAGAACTAACGCAATAACACAGTGGACTTGTGACCCCTCACTCTATTTTTTTTTTTTCCCCAGAAATATGGGCACTGTCTGAAATTTGGAAATATGCAGTTACTCATACATAAGGACAGTCAATGCTTCTTGGAAAAAAGAAAAAACTTTTTAAAGGCTCAGAGCCAGTGTTAACATCTTCAAGAATTAATAATCCCAATGCATTTACTGAACGAAAATTGGATAAATGGAAAACTGCTATATAAATTTCCATCAAGAAGGTAGTCTTTTTTTAAATGCCCAATTGAATCTACATCAGCATTTGAACTAAGTCTTACAAGTATTTACTTATTCATCCATCCCTTTCTGGGTAGAAGAAACTGAAACTAGAGTAGCATCTCTGTGGATGGCTTTCTATTGTGAATGAATTACTTATCATTGTAACTGTCGTCCCAAACTAATTCAGATATAATTTTTTTCTGAGCAAAAAGAAAATCCCCAAAATTCTCTTTCAGTGCCTTAAAAAATACCCCAAGAACACTTGCTTCTAGAATACCCCCAAAAAGAATAATGGGCAACTATGGTTTATACTAGATAAAATGTATATATCTGATTAAGGCCGCTGAATATATTGAATTAATTTGGCTTTACATATTTTGGTTTAGCTTTGCAGCATATGTAACCTGAGTTTCATATAAATATAATTTAAATTCAGCAGCTGTATCATGTTATTTTAACGATTTTGTAGAAGAACAAGAGTACCAAAAGTATTCAAAATTATATTTCAGAAGTCAACCAAAAAGAAACTCTAAATGTTATCTGTCTAAATGTTAGTCCACGTGATAGTACTTCTAGATAAATTTAAAGGTAAAGGGAAGAATGTACCACTGCCAGGACTTCTGTTGTATTCTGCCTAATTTTCCTCTTATAGTACACACTTGCCATATAAAGATTGATTCCTACAGACTTTAGAAGTCAAAGCAAATCTCCACAGCAACATGAGCATTATGACAATGGCTCAACTTTTGGCAATGATTTTCTCACCCAGGATTACTTCAGGAAGAAATCTGACCCTATACACAGAAAACGGCACAAATCTGCCATGACAGTTTCCACTTGAAACTAGGGCAATGATAACATGTATGTAATTCAAGTGGGTTTAGAATAATTAGTTAAAAAGTAGTACAAACATAAGCAATGGCCTAAGTCTAACTTTCTAATCAGTAGCAAACAGCCTAACACAAACCTATGCTCCATTATTTCCCAAATTATCCTGCAAAATTGTCATACAAAGCCATAAATTTTACACCACCTAAAAAGTGCACAGTTGACATTTCTGGTTTTTCACAGGCAATTGTTCTTTAATAGAAAACTGCTGAACAAAGTATGCAATCTGCTGTTTTAATAATGTTTTCCCACTGCTTTTAATTTAAAATAATTTAGATTTGCTGCTCTGTATTATCTGCTGTATACTGACCACTAAAATTTGTGCTTTCTGAAGAATATATCCACCCAGTGGGTATAGCTCTGTTAGAACAAAGTTAGGTTTCACACTTACAGTAACAGTAAATCAGAAGGACAAGGGAAAAAGGACATGATAAATCAACACCAGATTTTTACTTTTTTACTTAAAATTTCCTTTGTTCTGTGAGGCTCTTCAGATTATGATAGCAGATGTGAGTTCACAAAAGCATAACAAAAGGGTCTCAAACATGGGGTAGTAGATACTAAAAATTCAACAGCATAAGTCAGTAGCTAAAAATTCAACATTCATTATTTGTCATCCTTAGTATCAAAATGCAAATCTTGAGGCTTCAGAGGACTTGACAGCCTCCATCCATAAAAAAGTAAATGTTAAAGATCATAAAAATATTGCCTACTTTTTAGTATTTTTTACTATATTGTAGCAAATCCAATTATACCAAACTAGAGTCAGTCTCCCATATTTATGAACAAGAATGAAATTAAAGTATTTTTTTTTCCCTAAAAAAAAAAAAGAAAATGCAGTTCATGTTAACCAGATTGGTTCAATTTGGAATAGATATCACAGTGAAGGACAATTTACTCAGTTACTTTGAAAATAACAGCAGTTTTGTCTTCAGTGCTTTGCTCCTGACTAATGGGAACTCTGAGGCCAGAGAATCTATAACCAAATTAAAAAGCTGTTGGATTATTACAGAAATGGGATGGGATAAAACATAACCCATAAACAACTGTAAATATAATAAAGCTGAATTTTTAATTCAGGTGGGTCACGTTTAAACAGCTCATACTATTATAGATAGACTAGAATGAAACTGCAGACAGGCTTACAATGTGTTTTAATTAATCATATTTCAGAACGGTCTACTGTACATACCATACTCTATTTAGTAGATATATTACTCATGTAAGACACTATAGCAGCACACTTTTCAGAAGAGGGATGAAAGTGCTGTTAGTTGGGGCATTAGTGATTTTTTCTTCAAATCATACTGCCGTATGAAAGTGAAGTAGGCATATAATAACAGGAACTGCACCATCAACTTTTTTTTCCATTTAATAATAAATGCCTTTGGTTTACAGATATTCATATTCACTTCTAAATGTACATAAATAATTTGCATATAGTTATGTTGCAGACTAGAATATATTATTTTCAAGTGATACTCTTTAACACAAAAGATATTTATATCAGTGTCTTGATTGATTAAATATTGTACTGTATGAAAACTGATGACAATTTACTACTCCACAGTTAGAAATTTATCATCTATCAATAAAGAGAGAGATTAAAATATGGTCAAAAATGGCAGACTATAACTAATATATAAAATAATTTTATGGAAAATGGGATTGATTTTATTCCAAGTAATTAGAAGTACATTTCCCCCAGACATTTAAATATTAAATATATGAAATGGTCAGAGAGCAGTAGCAGAAGAGAAGAATAAACTCTGTATTGAATTACATGACTACAAGCTCCCACTGCCAGCACAGAGTTTTATACTTATCACACTACGTTGTTGGGGTTTTTTTTGAAAATTAAAATAAACACAAAGTTGTAAAGAGAATC
Source organism: Arenaria interpres (assembly GCA_013399435.1). Taxonomy (NCBI): domain Eukaryota; kingdom Metazoa; phylum Chordata; class Aves; order Charadriiformes; family Scolopacidae; genus Arenaria; species Arenaria interpres. The sequence continues at coordinate 23,708 of VXAK01017035.1, read as the reverse complement.
ACCCTGGAAAATATACAAATTATTGAAGCAATCTACAGATTGTACAATGGCTTCAGCACAGACTTGGATACATACAACTCTCATTATAAGGCAGATTGAGGTCACTACATGGCCCTGAGAAATAACCTAAAATAAATCCTGACAGAGAGGATATATGAAGGGTGACTGTAAGAAGCAACGCATACTTACCAGTTAACAGAACAGGCCTTGTCTTACAATGTTGGTAAGGGATGCGGAGCTTATATTGGTGCCAATTCCAGCTTACAAGTATGGTTGATTTTTAGCATGCCTGACTCCCTTTTCAAACTCTTTACTTCTCTAGTTTTGACTTCTCTGCTCAGCATCTTGTTGTTTTCTTCCAGGCAAACTTGACAAAATACAGCATGACCTTTCCTTCTCCCTTATTTTGGGAAACATACACTGTTCTGACACTTGTCTCCTTCCCTTCCTCCTCAGCATTGTCTCTGGGTAAACTTTATCCATGATCACTCATTCAGTTATTAATAATAGGTCAACAAGTCTGCTGTTCTGATTCAGAACACATCCTTCCTTCCACAGTAAAATAAATTTTTTCCCCTTTCAGAACTTGAAATAACATACTAAATAACTGACATTAAAACATTTAATATTTTCAATATACATAAAAATTTTGAAAATGTGATTTTTTTCATCACTAAAAAAATTAAGTGAAAAATATCTGATATTTTGGCTGTTTTCCACTTTTTCCCATTTTTTCATGAATTTTCTCAGTGTGTAAAGAATTATATAAAAGGGTGGAGAAAATGTAAACTTGTTTAAATCTATTATTTTGAATAACAATCCCCAAACAACAAAAATTATACTTAGGTTTTTTTAACAAAAAAAATCATTAAAGTGAAAAGTTGGGGGATTGTCAGGGAAAAAAATGGAATCAAGTCTATTAAATGACTTCATGCATCAACTCTTCACATAAACTGTATTTGATCTTTTTCCTGGCAAGAATAGGTGCTAACTAATGCTTGAGTATGCAAATATTAGATTTTCTGGATTGGATTTATCTCACATAATTTGAACAGTATGTTGTATTAAAATGTATATCCAAGCTGGTCACCCAAGAGCGGCAAAGGAGAATAAAGATACTTTTAGGATGTGACTGATGTAGCATGTTATAGATATTTCTTTTGGGTTGAAAAGACTGGAAATAACAAATACAAATTGGTTGCAACTATCCCATGCTCTAGGTGCTAATATTCAATTGGTGCAGTATGGGGTGGTTTGGTTCTTGGGGAAGATACCAAGACAAGTGACCAGAGTCAGGGTAAGTAACAGGAAGTGCAAATGAGAATATAGTGAAATATAGCGGACAGGGCATCTGTAAGACTGTTTAAAAAAGGACAGATTGTATTCTCTGAAAAAAGAAAAGTTTAACTGGGGACAAAGTAGTGTTCCTCCAATAAGCAAATAGTTGTATGTTATCATGACAAGAGCTAACATTCTCTGTGTGCATTGAGAGCGAAGCATAATCAGGCTAAATTGCAGCTAAGGCAGTTCAGGGCAGTGTTAGGAAAACCCTTTTAAGAACAATTAAGCAACAAACCTGGCTATACAGGAATTGCACAGTGACACACTTTCAGTGACAATTCAGACAAATATCTGTGAGGGCTTATGGTTGTGTCTCAAACAATGAAGATGGAATAAATGAAATCTGGAAGATGACAATGAAAATTGTACTTTACTTTCTATTGGTGCTTCCTTTAATTTAGATGATTACAGTGCATAATGACTCCCATGATGAAACTGCATTTATACATGACACCTTCATGATGTCTCTGTTGGGGTCAGTATAAGCCATGGATTTCACTAACTTGCTTTCTGTTTGATAAGATATGTAAGATATAAGTTGTTTTGTAGAAATGTTTTATTGATCCTTATACTAAAAACAAATTACTTTTTCTTCTTATGTTGACTTGCTGTCTTTCCAGTTAGGCTAAACAGGTATCTAATATCAACAAAGTACAAATATGTACTTCGAGCAATTTTACTCTTTCCAGCAATCTAATAGAACATTTAAATTTTATCAGACCTTTTTTTATATACTGCGATTAACAGTAAACTTTCATGTAGTTTATACAATGAAAATGAACTTTAAAAACTTCAGCAGAGAAAACAAGATAATTAGTTGCAGACATTCTTCATCAAGAAATAGCATGAATTGGTAATTACTAAACTAGACTTTGTCCTGAGGAAAAATATACAAGATACTTACAGATGCCAAGATCAAATGAAAGAATGGCATCTGCTATATCAGAAATTGCACAACCAACAAAGACTTGACTAGGCTCTGTGCCTCACATACTAAAGATAAAGGAATAATAAAACATCTTAAAATGATGTTAACACTCAGACACTGGCAATTTAATCCGTATGTTTTCACCCACTACTAAAGCCTTTTAAAGATCTTTGTTTTTTTAAAAATACAAGATAACTGATGGAGATAAGTTTTTCAATTCTGAAAATGTAGTGAGTAAACTTACATTTTTCTCTCTTAAGAAATAAATTGATAAGGCCCAGTAGTTAACAGTAATAATAATAAAAATATTTGTTATCCTGAAGGATTTTATTTATTCCGAGTCAGCAAAAATAATAAAAAGAGTCCTGTTGATTTCAATAATGAAACAGGACACTAAATTTTGATGAAAAGATGTTTTCACTGATGTGCTGCATTCATGAAAGGAGAAAACAATTTATAAATTACATTTTCTATACATAGCATACTCTTGGGTATGAGAATTAGTTCAATATATAAGAAAAAATACTGCTTATCTAGAGCTCTGCAGGACTCCAGTGATTGCATTCAATAAATAAGAAATTTACATCAAAATACGGCCTCATTAGCTATAAATTTTTGAGCTGCCCACTGGACAGGTTGTCCAGAGGCTGATTCTGCTCAGAGACCAGACAATTCGTGCCTCTCTGTCAACTTTTTGTAATTCAAGCCTTCAGGCATGAGTAATGCCTGTGCAAAGCCAGACAACAGCACGACTACCAGCAGGAGACTGCTCCAAAATAGGGACCTAGTCCATGACTTCTAAAAAGTGGTGTGGTATCTGTTCTGATGAGAAATGTATGCACATTCCTGATTTTTGTTGCATGTCTTGCCAGAACTACTTATGTATGCATATGATCATCTCACATAAACATTACACAATATATGAACTAGAAGAAAGTTCTGTTAATTTAGTTATACAACTTAGATTACTCCACCTCATGCTATCCATCTTTCTCCATAAAAAGGAAAATTCAGAAATAGGGAAACCCAGAGTTTTTTTTTTTTTTTTAAAGTTATGTTTAAGATATTTACTACAAGCGCGTGTCACAGAAAGGTTTGCTACCTAATCTTTACACACACTCTTCAGAAGCAGTTGGGCTTGTTTGAAGTGTGACTATCACTTTGAAAACTAAATCAGCAGATTTGTTGATCCAGATCTAGCGTTGTAAATGAAAATTGCACTTCAAACAAACCCAGTTGCCTTTGAGGTGCTGTAGAGCTACTGTTTCTGTTTGAAGTTCATTTTCCTGTTACACTACTACCAATTCAATGTTACATCTGTCTTTTCTTGCTATGTTGTGTCTCCAGATAACTAGATAAACGCTGATGATAACATTCAGGACAGAGTATACCTGACAACTGAGCTCTTGTATTCAGGAGCGCTCAGTTTTAGGATTACAGCTATCACCACAAGATATGAAAGAGCCATATGAAGGGGAGAGGACATAAATTTTACCTTCCTAAGGTAGTGTTCTAGTGAAATACATGCACTGTCACAAACACACACATACAGACTATTAAATATTTTCACCAGATAGGTTTAAACCTCAACTCACTAGACTTAGACTATTAACTTAGCCCTCCTTTATCACTCTGGATTGACAGTGGCTAAGGTCAAGAGAAATTTTAATAGGTCTTATTCTCAGAAATCCTGGTGTATTTGCAACATAAAGAAACCATGTTTATATTATGCCTCCCCTAGGAAACAGGATACATACATACTCACACTCTTCCTACTTGCCTATAGATACATCTGTCAGATTCACTGCATAGAAATACTTTACAATCTCCTTGTTTCTATTTTACTGTGTAACATTCAGTTAGAATTTGTATTTCTCCAAGATGTGCTAAGCCCTGAGGTTCACAAATTAAAAAACAAAACAAAGAAAAAACCAAACCCCCAAACTATAGAGGATGCAAAAATGTGTATTTTAAATACATATTTTTTCCTTGGGTATATTTATTTACAGTATATTTCCAGACACAAGACTCATATAAAACATCCAAAGGCAAACACCAGAAATCCAACGGAAGTGAAACACCTGTTTAAGAGCCCATAATTGCCAGCTGAGATGAAATGTATTGGTAATGTAATCTCATAAATCTTCCCAAAGTTGTTTGTATATTATATATTATCAGACAATGTTGCTAAATCAGGCAACGTTCTATCTTTCCTAAATTGGCTGTTTATTTTTCTCATGACAACCACAAGACAGCGACCAAAATTGGACGTGCTGAAACTTAGGGTCCTATAGCAGTTCAGAGCGCTTTAAAACCTTGTGGCTATATTCTCCTCCTTTTGCCCTGGTACACCTCCTCCTCAAGCCCGTGGGTGCAAAGAAATCAAACTGAAACACTGCAGTGAAACACCTGTGGCTTCTAAAAAGTGAGTCCCGAGACCCAACCCAGCAGTTCTTGAAGGCTAAAGTAAATAAAGGAACCTCCTTTTACTCACGAACTATTTGGTGTATCTACCAAAAAAAAATAGTCATCATGTGAGAAAGCTGAGAAAAAAGTGATCATTGCAATCAAGAGGATACTAAAATTCAGGGAAAAGCAAAACTTAATAGATGACAGTCTTTCCAGATGAGAATTTCTTGTACTAGTTGAAAGTTGGTAAAACTGAACAGTTGCTTGTTTGCATAAACTACCAACAAAACTCTGTAGTAAGCCATTTATGATAAACATTTACCTTTTAGTTCCTTAGAAAAAGGGAAAAATTTCTTATAAGTGTAGGCAAGTATTTTAATCAAGAGAAATGGGATTTGAACTTTCAATATGGAAAAAAGTAGATGGCTATAGCATTGCATCATGCCCCTTATATAGGAAAATAAATTTCCCGGTCATAAAAGCAAGATTTTTCTAAACAGGAAGAACAGAAATCCTACAGAAAATGATACCTCACTAGTTCCCCATTCTCTAGGGAATGTATGTGCTTTACTACTTGTAAAAAATGAAATGGGACTTAGTTAAATATAGTGAAAATAACTAATAATTACAGCAATCATAATATACTACACTTTGTAAACTTCTATTTAGACTCATGCAATCCTCTCAGTCTGAAGCCCTGAAGTCCCTGTCATCACAAAAAGTAGTTGCCTGGAATAAATGTAGTATATAGCCATCATGCATTAGCTTACAACAACTCTTGAATATATCTGTTTCAGGCAGACATCTAGTTTAGCACTTCTGAGTTTACATTGTTTAACAAAGGCTGTGATGAGGAGGAGGTAAAAAGTGAATGAATCCCAGGCATCAGAAAGAGAGCAGAAAGTAAGTCTAGAAGTGCTAAAGTTTACATCTTAGCTACCTGTAAAACAGTGTCCCAGGTGTGGCCGTGCAGCCTGCAACTCAGCCCACCTTCAGCTCTCTCACAGGTTCCGCAGCTATCTCACAGTTTGTCTGTAAACCGCCTGCAGGGAACCTAATCCCTGCCTGGGTGCTCCACCACTTCACAGTTTGGAAAGGTAATGCCTCAGTGTACCTGGGCAGAGCACCCTGCCTGTGTCTGGACCCACATGACGAACTTGCTCTCTGAATGTGTAGGAAATCTGGAAGAAGAGATGCCCCACTCTTCTCTGTCTGAAAATCTGACTTCTTTGTCAGCCAAAAGGCTAGTTGCCTGCACTATATTTACCATGTAATAATCAGAGTTTAATTTACAAAAAGTCTTGGAGTTATCTATGTAGGTAGACATCTATCTTAGCGCTAATGGAATGCTAGAAGATCAGTTCATGTTATGAACTGAAGGTGGCACCTTGAGGCACCTCATTTGCTTCTCATCTTTTTTGAATCAATAGTTTTTTAATACTCTGTAAACCTGTGTGTTATCTAACATTTCCATTTCCAGTCTCTATTATTCAATATTTTATTACCCACTTTATGAACAAGCCACTGAGCTTATAAGTTAATAGAGTATTTTTATTCAAAGTGAAATATATATGGCTTATACACTAAGAAAGCAATGTATTCTAATGTTGGAGAGAGTAAATAGACATCTAAGGAAAGCCGAGTTCCTTCTTTAAATTTTGGAGTTATTTTTCAACTGCATTCAGTGGCCAAAAATAACAAGACTAAATGGATTAAAATGCAGTGACAACATATCAGTGTTCATTACCCCTTTTAGACCTTTTTAGAAACAAAAACAAAAAAACCCCAACCAAAACCCCAGGCATTGCAATCATATCAAAAGACTTTCTCAATGGGAAAAAATGAAAAATGAGAACTTATAGAGGTTGCTTTTAAAAAATAAAGGGCATAATGGAAACTATCCTTTTTTGCACTTCATATACATAGACACACAAGCCTGTATCTGCTGAAATAGGAACTCTTGAAAATATCCTTCCCCTTCGATCATGCTGAGCTTTATAAAAAGTTGTATCTTCTGTTTTGCCTCAGGAAGCCTACTCAATTTGATTCACTCTTTTTCTACATGTTGAGATTTAAATAATTTTGTTTGTCTCTTATTAGGTAGCTTATGTAAAACTGTATGAACATATACGCATGCAGTCTTTACTAGATCTTCAAACAACAGTCTGCATAAGAACATGTATCTTAATTTTTAAATATAAATGAAAAGTTTTATTTCTTTTAAATTAATCTCTAAAAGCCTTCTCTGTAATAACTGGGTATTATTTCATAGATATCTTTATAGAACATTTAAAAACACATCTTTGTTTTGGCATCAGAGAATTAATTATGTAATAAAAATAATTATTCATATGACTGATGGCTTCTTCACCTTTCCTATGTGCAGTATCATGTTTCTATTTGTCTATTGATGAAATTTCCATATTAGGATTTCTGTATTCAAGAATATTTGACCAAAAAGGTGAATTTGACAAACTTCACCTTTATTATCTGAATGTGGTCATTTGGACATGTTAAGGAAAGAGGGTGGGCACATACAAACTGCTTAACATGTTTTGCTCTTGCCAGAATATTTGCTACAATTTGCAATATTGCTAATTCTGTGTCATCAGTCAATGAATCCTTACAATGAAATAAAGCTCAGAGAACAGACAAGGATGATGTACTCATGAAGCTCAGAAAAGTATGTTGAAAGTGGTCACAGCTACCATAAAAGAAGCTGAACTTCCCTCAACACCGAGGAGACTGGATGGTGGCCTTTATTGTAGATAAATGGCTGTATCAGTTGAGTGGGTCAATTGGTTATGTAAATGGCCTTCTCTAAAAAAATCAATAGAAAGGAGTAACTTCCTGAGCCAGACAGACTGTATATGTGGCTCAGCCCAACAAAGGGTATAGATATTGAACAAACAGCAAAATTGACTTTGAGGAGAGCAACAGGTTTGAGCTGGCTTCAACCTATGTATTCCATCCCAGCACCTAGGAATGACCAGTACCATGACAGCATATAGAGAACAGTAATGGGAATTACATTCATTATGTGATTGCACTGTATAGTGTGATTGCTATATTGTGCTTGCGTTGTGATTTCAGAATATTGCTGTATCACTTTTCTAAATCAAAAGCCAAGGTAATGTCAAATATCTTCAAACAAGTGAATTTTGTATTTAGCTTTAAGCCTTCCTTATATGTGATATCTAAAAGAACATGGTCAGAGAGTATTGGTCTCTGATATTCTGAAAATTCATCAGTAGAAATTCAATAGCTCTCTCAGATTTCTTTACTTCTTTAGAAACTGATGATATTATGTAGGCAAGCATGGAGAACGTTAGTTTATGGTGGGGCTCCACTAAAAAGACAGACCACAGAACCACATTGTGGATACAATCAGAGTTTCAAGGAATCTGAATAAAATTACTGCTCTGAGGGACTGCAAAATGTTTCCAGAAGTCTCAACTGCTTTGGCAAACCTCTTAGGAGTAATAACATATGAATGATTCAGACTCAAAAGCTTTTTCCATGAATTGAATTTCTGTTGAGTTGAAATAGGTTTCTACGGTAGCAGTACTGTCATAAATGATTCCCCACAGCTTAAAAGTACCAGACGGCAATGCCTCTAGCACCCACTGCACTATTTTTAATCAAGAAAAAAAATCATGCTGGGGCTCAGATGAGAGATGAGCATCATCAGCCATGCCCTCCAACAGATCTGTTAATATGGTAAGGCCAACCACGTTAGAAAGTTAGCCCTTCGCAGTGAATCTTGCTAAACTAGATCCCAAGAATGCCTTAGTATTTTGGAACTTTTAATTCCAAAAAGTAATCCGCATCTTGATACCTAAACCTAATGGATGGATTCCTCCTCAAGGATGGAGTCATCGACTCCTATCGTTGGGATTCCTCCATCCTGACTTAGGAGTCTTATTTCAAACTTCTCTTTCAAAAGTCAGTCAGGCTTAGAAGTCTGAACTAGTAAACTTCTTTTGAAGGGACAAAAACTAAACTATCAAAACTTGACAAAGCAAGCTGGTGCTTTTATGTTATTTGAAAATATTAAAAAACCCAAATATATCATCCCATGCATACATAGCTTTTGAAATTTTTGCTACCAGCACTACAATACTTACAAACACTTTCTCAATAAGGTCAAACATACTGGACATCACCTCTGGCTGATCCAAGTGAAAGTAATATAACTTTCCCTTCAGTCCTTATGCTATAACACTCCACATAAACAACAAATTTGTTTGATATTATATAATATATA
>VXAK01017035.1:3862-14716 GCA_013399435.1 Arenaria interpres | reverse complement strand
TATATATATATAATATGTATAACCCTACTCCAAGGCCTAGTATTTCATCATACTGAGCGGTATGAAAGCAGAGAAAGATAGGATTTCTCTCCGAAAGAACTTGCAATCTAAGTATAAAAAAAGAGGCAGTGAATTGCAAGGGACAAGTCAGAGACAATGTGACAACATGACATATAATTGGTTTCAGCTACATACTGCATAATCAATTTTCCTGATAAATGAACAGAAACGAGAAAAGATCAACACCACAGCCACCTGGGCTGACAAACAAACAGTAATTCCAGGGGAGAGCTGAATTACACCCTTTCATACAGTAGAATCTAGAGCTTGATGGATCTGTATTGTGTGTGCTCTCCTTCAGCGCTTCAATTGCGAACTCTTTCTTTACAGAGTTGTGGGCCAGCAACATGGGCCACGCTACCTTTTGACACAGCTCACTTTTCAGTAGGAGCTCTCATTTCCATTCTCTTTCTCATCTTTATTTCAAAATAATACTGTAAGTGTAAACACAGGAAATACATTCCTCTTTTTCCCGATTAACAGTAAAGTCTTCTTTTCAACAAAAGGAAGCAGCTTTGAAAAGTGTATTAAATTTTAAGTAGGAAAGCAAACAAACAAAATAATGGCATAAATATGAACAATAACTGAAACTGATGGGAATTAAAAGCAAAATATGTAAACAGTAGCTAACAGTGTTATAAGTGAAAAAAAATACACCAAATGAATCCCAGGATAAGAAATTCAACAAGACAGAGTAAACTCCAGATTTCAGTAATCTTCTATAAGGAATGACATAATAATTAATTAAAAATATGTGTAAAATTTAAGTAAAAGTATAGTATATAAAAATAGCAGTGAAGAATGTAAGAACAAGTATTTTATTGCAAGGCACATGGGCTTTCTGACAGGCATGAGAACTAACCATGCCTGTTTGTATTTATGAAGGCTAGGCATCAGCAGTACATTCTTCTATAGCCCACCAAAAGCTGCAAGTGGAAACATTTATGCCTATGTAAAGGCAAAATTACATACTCTGGCCAAACCTATGCTAATTACACTTCCTCAGTCTTTAAGGCAGGGTAACTAATTGCTCAGTGGCTTACTATCTCTGGCTCATGACATCTTCCAAAACAAACCTGGGAACTGCTTTGGGTGAGAGCTAGTTGTCCTGGGGATAAATTGTGCTAGGACTATTCGAGGAGCTCACAGCTAGGGTCGATCACCTCCAGCTACAGGGAATCTCCACGGTGGAGCAATAGCTTAGAGTCAGGGCTATCTTTCAGTACTGCAGTATTCCTGGAGAGAGATTAAGCAAAGACTAGGAGATCCTTGGACCCAAGGACAGAATATAATAGGATAGAACAACAAGAAATAACCATTCTGTGCTTCCCTTCCCTTCAGTTGCCTTCTGGGACAGGCAGCAGTATACATTTGTGCTAGGTACAGAGGTGTCTGCCTCCAGAGCCTGCAATTCCCAGATTGTGTTGCGAGTTGTCCATGTGGCTGAAAGAATGAAAAAATAATCTGCAGATCCCTGTGTAGCATCTGGTTGAGATTTAAGACTCAGGATGTCCTGCAGCGGCTTCCAGTCCCTGACTCCCTGACTGTGCTAGGAATTCCTAAGAGTGTCTGCCATAGCATTGCCACTTCACTCTCCTTTCTAGTCCTGATCTTGGGAAAATGTTAGTGTTCAGGCCAAATAATTTATACAATCAGAACAACATCAGTTCCTCTGCTGACAGCTGGAGAGTGCATGATATCATGAGCTATGACAGAGACACAGTCTGAAGAAGACCTCATCCTCAGGTGCAGCTCTAGAGTGAAGAATAAAAGCACACGGTTTGCTAGAGGTCAGATCTTCATAAAAATGTAATTTTCCATGGGACACTATAAAAAACCTTTTTGTTCCTTAGACACACTAATAAATAAATAATCACAAAAATGTTATATTTTTTGTCAAGTGAGAGTACAAAAAAAAAAAAAGAAGTGGAGAGGATGACATGCCATCAGAGATACCTTTGGAGGCTTTTGGACTAGCTAAAATATATAGATACAGGTCACACATTTATTGTTACCAAAAAGGAATTAAACCATAAGATGGTCCCTGAATACCTGCTTCCTTCCCCTGCAAGGCATATCTTCTTTGCAGAAGAAACTAAGCCTATTGCATGCTAAAACTGCCCCCAGGTTGCCACCTGGACAACTGGTCCTGGAGTTGGAGCTTAAATGATATCTACCACTGTAACAGCTCAGACTTGTCCTCAAAGGGGTGTAAGAACAGAAAATTGACAGGAATGTTATACTGTTTGTGGGAAGGAGGATGTAAGACCAGACTGTCCTATGGAAGAAAACTGTAAAACAGTGTCTAGGAAGCACATGTTTTTTTCCTACAGTAGCTCGCAGGAAGTTCCCATGTGTGAGTAGTATGCTTCTTTCTGATGACTGTGTTAATCACAGGGCTGAAACTTACTATCATTTCCAGTCTTTTCCGGCCTCCTGGATCAAAAATGGACCTACTACGGACTAATTGTGACTGCAACATGCAGTTTGATGCAGGCTATGTGATATAGATCACATTTTATATCTCATTTTAGAAATATTAAACATATTGTGACATCTTAATCCTATTTGTACCCTTCGTCTGCTTTTATCAACTTCTTTTGGATTTGGGTCCTGAGTTAAAACAGATGTAAACGTGAGAAAATACAAATGAGGAAACACTACCAGTGTGGCAGCCTAGTCTCGTGTCAAAACTTTTCAGCTACAGTCCATGTAATTTATGACAAAGCATATTCTTTTTAATAACCAGGCAGGTAAATCACATATTGATTAACTAGATATAATTGCAAGCAATCTAGAGAAACTGCATCTTTTCAAAGATTTTGTTTAAGAATATAGTTATAAATCAAAATTTATTCCTTTTCAAGATAAATATTGATGCCTAATCAATATTTTAAAATCAATTGAGCTGAAGAAGTGGTTAGTTCAGTATCTATTTTCATCTGCTTTAAGAGAAATAGCAAAGACAATAGGCAGGTAACCTTTAATACGCTTACTACGTATGAATGAAAAAGTAATAGTGCAATTCAAAGGCCAGTTAATATTCAAACTCTATAGAAGGATCATATTCACTTTTCTATCTTTTTGCAAGCATTAACTAATTCACACTGCAGCGTTGGAAGAAGAGTTTATCTTAATGAATTTCTTTTAACGATCTGTCGTGATGGCTCCTCAGATAAAGTAAATAAACATGCTACATTTGAGATATACAGTTCAGTACAGATTTTTTTCCCTGGCATTTCCTTTGGGAAGCAGAAATCAAGTTTAGTCCTTGCCTTACTATTATATTCAATCATAATTGTATAAAGCATTTATGCATTTCCAAGCCAGTGACTTCCTTGAGGCACTGAGGAAATTCAAAACATAATCTTTGGTGTAAGCTTTTTCCTCTGATCCGTCACTTGCAATATCAATATGCTTTCCAATTATTTCTAACTGCAATCTGCTGTAAGCATGAAACAAGTGCTTAAGTAATACTGACCTTTAAAATAATTCCTTTTCTTTCTTGGGGCATGTTTGTTTCTTCTTAGCAGACAACTATTAGCAATTTAATAAACCAGAAGTATTGGCTGGGGAAACATTTACAACAAAATTTCTATCTCACCACTCAAAATGTAATATATTTGTATGTATATATAATTGCAGTAAAAGGGCGATATTGGAAGAGTGCAAGAGTGTTATTTAGGTGCCAGTTACCAGGATTATGGCTGTCTACACAAGTGCCTCATGCACACAACCCTCTATTATACCATCATTCACAGTTTTGTCTTTTGGAACTCAGGATACCTTCTCAGGGGGCACCTCTGTCACGCTTTCACACTCCTTCAGTCTCTAGACCTGAGGCACCTTCCCGATAAAACCTGATACATTTCCATGAACAGTGTTCACTTCAACAATCTGCTTTTTCAGTTGGGAAGCCTGTCGTTGAAAACTTCCTTCTCCACTCTTACTTCTCATTTTTCTCAGTTCGTGGCCCTCCCCTACAGCCACCAACCCCTGTTCCCACCAGTGTCTCTGATCCTCCACCTGCTTCCAGACTCCGTGCTTATTAATTCACCATTATTTTTCCCCTTCCAATCCTTGGCTGCCCTTTTCAATCTAATCATTATTTCGTTCTAGTTCAGGATTTTCCCCCTTTGCATGGGAGAGCTTCCTCCTCTGCTTTCCCTTAGTTCCAGCAAAGGCATCACAGCGGCAAGACAGAAAGGCTCCCAGGTTCATTAAGCAAAAACTATACACCAAAAGCAAGACAGACCAGGAGACTCCAACACCAAAACTACGTTTTAGCATCAGTCAGTGTTAAATATTAGCAGTACTCAAATCCTAGCTGTAATCTGATTATATAATCCATCAAATGTCTTTGGTTTGGATTCTACAGTGATTTCAATTTTAATTCTGTGGCTAGCTCTAGACCCTAACCATAGGAGTAAAGCTTAAGTGCAGCTTTCTGAACATCTGTGGGGGTTATGTTGTCCTCAAAACTCACATGGTAGTGCTGTTACAGGTAGCAACAACAATACCAGCAGCTACTGACATTTTAAATGTTGGAAATTTTGCATTATGGGATTTATATTGAAGGAACATAATTTTAAGCCACTAAAGCAACTTATTTGTCTCATGATCTGTCACACATACAGTCCCTCTTACCACCTTCTGAAGAATTTAGATGCATTTCATAGGTTATAGCTACATTTTTAGAAACTGTTTCTAAATGGTTTTAGAAACTGATTCCATTTTAAATCGGATTTCCCTGGCAGCATATTCACCTCAGCAATACCTATGTTGAGGAAAAGATATTCTTTCCAGTCACGGGGTCGGCTGTGCCCCAGGCACATCCCCATGTAAATCAGAGTGGTTTATATCTGCAATCATTGCTGCTGGGGTGAGCAACACAGGAAGGAACAGCAATGGGCTCTGATCACAGCCATGAGCAACAAACAAAAACTACAGGGTGGATGGATGCAATGACCCATCAAACACCTGAAGTGTAATTTCAACATAACCCTTGTGTTACAGATTTCACAATAGAAATGCACAATTTGACACTCTGTGAAGGTTTAGGACCAGGACAGCAGCACTGAACTCTTGAACATCAATATAAAAAGTAAGTAGCATGAACTAGACTAATACTGATGCACTGTGAACTAATTGTTTACTGTCAGTTTTTGGCCGTCCTTTTGCACTTTCATTATGCAGTTTAGGCATATGTTTTCATAAAAAGTAAGGATTTCTGCATAGTCATAAAAAAAAGATTTTTTAAACTTCAACTAAATGCATATTAAATTATGACTGTTCATCCTTAATATGTATATTTAACTTCAGATTTAAAATGTGTTAGGTAGTTTAATCAAAACCTTCATTATCATAATTTGTTAAAAAAAAAAATAACATGTCCATGTTATTGGACATGACTTTTATGTAAGCTTAAAATTCCATAATTATTAAGATTTTGAGTAATTCCATTTTGAGACTTTGAATGATCTGTTTAGTATAATTCAAACAATTTCAATCTATTGGACATTTATTGTAAAAGTGTATTTTTTACATTTTAGTATATCATAATATTATCATGAAAAAACATCTGATTGCTTTATAAAGTGATATTTTTTGCCATCAACTATTTCAATATCATCAGAAGGAAGAAAAAAATGTGAGTTGCTACCGTTGTCAATTAAAACCCCATTTCATACTGCAGCTTATGGAGGACTCCATGCCACTGCAGAGAAAAGCCTGAGAAAGAAGGAGCTGTGGTGGACTGACCCCAACCCCCATTCCCCATCCCCTTGTGCTGCTCAGAGTCGGGGCATGGAAGAACTGCTCAGGGAAGGGCTGAAGTTGAACCTGGGAAGAAACGTGGGGTTATGTGGGAGATGTTATTTTAATTTTTTGTCTTTGTTTCTCAATGTCCAAATCTATTTTAATTGGCATGTTTTGCCCTTGTGGTAACTGGCATGTGATCTCCCCATCTTTATCTTGACCTTTGAGCTTTCTCATCCTGTTTTCTTCGCTTGTCCTGTTAAAGAGAGGGAATGAGGGAGCAGCTGGTTGGGCATCTGGCTGTTGGCCAAAGTCAACAACAATTAAGCCTCTCAGTAGGCCACAGAGAGAGGAATGTGTAACTTAACGGTCCTGGGTATTTCACTGCAGTGGATCTGTTCAGTAAAGCTGTCTAGTAGCATCTAGTTTCTGTGAACCCAGGCAAGACTTTTTTCATATAATATTCTTCATCGTGATATTGATGTACTGATTTTAAAGTTGCTTCCTCTCCCAGGATGCAACAGATAAGCAGCTATAAATTGGTATGCTGTAGTTAAAACCAGAGCTAACCATATGGTACTGTGTCCACTCCCCGTGTATATATAAAAGTTAAAACCAAAAGGGTGTGGAACAACTTAGGTATCATCTGAGAATTGTTCCTTGCAAATCCCTTGCTAACACTTTTACAATTAGTAATTCATTACTTCTATTTTGCAATTTTCAGTCTCTCAAATGAGTGGAATCAACACATCGGGCTTGTGTCAGTCTAAATGTCATGGAAAAGTCTTGGAGTGCTTGCAAAGCTGTGCTGGGACACCAGTTCTGTGCACGTAACAGTATCACCATGTGTGCGCAGTCACATACTGGAGGACAAGGACACCACGCTGTTGCTAAGACATACATTTGCCAGTGATTCATCTCCTCAATTGCAGCGCGCTGCTGCTATCTCTTTCTACTTTAGGATTTAACACACTTGGCAGAGCTGGCCAGGCCGCAGATCTGCCAGCTAATTCCCTGTCATGAGGTCTGGAGCAGAGGCAGAAATGTTGAGCTGCACAGTGAGATTTGCTGGCCTTGTGGCAGGGAAATGGGAGATGAGCACCAAAAAATATATGACTGCACAGACATTGGCAGTGAGAATGAACTGAAATTGCTTTTCTGTTTGCACGTCTATTTGTTAACGAAGTAACTCCTGAAGACTTTGAACTATGGAGTTTGGGTAAAAGCTTGAGCAAGGAAACCTCCCTATGATTTTTTAACTTCCGTGGGCAGAAATAAGACATCCATTTGCCAAGAGGGTCTGAGACTTAGAAGTGTTAGGTGATCACATAAAATGTGTTTGTAGCTTCAAGAGGGAGTGAGTCCAAAGGAGAGTCACAAAGATGATCAGAGGGCTGGAGCACCTCCTATGAAGACAGGCTGAGAGAGTTGGGATTGTTCAGCGTGGAGAAATGAAGGCTTCAGGGACACCTTATAGCAGCCTTCCAGCACCTTAAGGGGGCCTACAAGAAAGCTGGAGAGGGACTTTTTACAAGGACATGAAGCGATAGTACAAGGGGTAATGGCTTTAAACTGAAAAAGGGTAGATTTAGATCAGATATCAGGAAGAAATTCTTTACTGTGAGAGTGGTGAGGCACTGGAACAGGTTGCCCAGAGAACTTGTGGATGAGCCATCCCTGGAAGTGTTCAAGGCCAGGCTGGATGGGGCTCTGAGCAACCTGGTCTAGTGGAAGCTGTGGCAGGGGGATTGGAACTCGATGATCTTTTAAGGTCCTTCCCAACCCAAACCATTCTATGATTCTATGAAATCTTTGAATCCTATAAAAGTTGAAAAAGAGGTGGAGTTGAGCTGAAAGCTCAGGGAGCTTTCACAGCAACCTGAGAAAGGTTGGATGTTGTAATTATGTTAGGCTTCTGGCTTTTTTTTCCTATGTATAGTAGTTCTGATTATTTTTTTCTCTCAGTCTCAGAAATGTTCCCAGGACAGAAAAAATGACTTCTGCTTCAGCTTACCTGAGAATAAAGACATTTGGCTTAAACTTAGGGGGAAAAACATGCTCAACTTATTCACATGAACAACCTTATGAGAAAAAGCAGGATTTAATCTTTGATAGGAAGAAAAAAATGTATCTGGAAAGCATAGGAAGTACAGTTTCATTCTCGTTTGGGAGAAAAATAAATACACTGATATTTTAAAGAATCTGCATACTACCAAAGCTTTCTCTCACCCCCCACCTTATTGTAACCCTCCCAAAACACATTTTGAAATAGTGTAAAGAATCAAGATTGCTGATGAATGAGAAACAGCAGTTTTATAAGATGCTGCATAACAGCTGCATTTGATCTAATTGCTGTTTTCCTACAGAACTACTGTAGAAAATGTCTATATATGTGCTCTATATCTTGTTTAAAGCCCTAAGATGATAAAAAACATCGATATTAAAAATTTATACACATTAAGCTATGTAATTAACAAAAACATCTACCAAAATAAAACAGCCTGAATCACATATGCTGGAACTTTAAAAGCCCTGCATTTTCAAAGTAATTACTCTAAAACTTGTGGCTACCTGTATGAAGAATTCCTTAAGGTATGTATCCCTTTAGACAGAACAAATGTGGCTTTTCCATAAAAGAGTAGTTGAATAGCTGATGGTGCAAAACCAAAATGCATTGGATTAGCATTTGACTAAAATTAAATAATTAGTTTTCTTTGTAGTTATATGCAGTGAAGTATGTCTTCATTTACTATATGGAGCAATTTTGCTTTAGAAAGCCAAAGACTGAAGTTCTGCTGTTCTGAATGAAGGAAACACAGCATGTATAATACCTGCCACCATATTTTTTTTTTGTATTTTGCTGTTTACATTTTTACTGTGGGCCTTAGAGAGCTGTAAAAAAAGAGTATTTATACTGCCATTTTACAGAAGCTCAAGGTCATGCAGCCTCAGCAACTGGATCTGCATACAAAGTGTCTTGCCTTTGTTCTGACCATTACCTTGCACTGTTTCTAAACATCAAATAGTGGCACAGAGATATAAAAGTATGCTAGACAATTCTGTCTAAATGATTCTTTATCCATCAGTCATGTCCACCCAGGCATATTAGAAAGCGTGTATGCTTTAAGAGTACATCTGCAGAAATTACTGCTTATCAAGAAACAGGGTTTTCAAAGTATACAGTGATTGTAGTGGTTCTTTGAAGACTGATCTATAAAAATAATATATATATATAGCTACAGTCAAGATTTGGGATGTCTTGCCTGAAAGACAGCAAACCTAGCAGTTAAGTGCCTCTTATTATCCCACTAAACAATACGTAAGAGAAGGAAATAAACTGCAATAGCATATTACTACTGTATATAATATAAATTTCTTCACTCAGCTGCTCTGTATTATTTATAATAATGAGAAATAGAGAACAGAAAGTTTATGTGGGAATAAAGGTAGATTGAGGCCTATAATGAAGACTGTAGAGGTGTAAACTTCACAGAGCAATAGCATGCAAATTAGACTTTTTCATTTGTGGGAAACTGCCTACAAAATTGTAACTTGAAAATTATCATGATATCCGAGTTCCCAATTTTTAATGCATTGCAGTTTCTTTTTGATTTCCAGGTTTTTTACAAGCTTTACAGTATATTTCTATTAGCAATATAAAGTACTATGCACCCTTTATATTTAAACAAAAACATTTGTTATTAAAAACAATAAGAGATGTTACTCAGGCTTAATATAGTCTTTTTTAATATTTTAGCATGTATATGTCTAATGAACAATTTATTCTATGTTTTCTGATTAGTTTTAGCATCTCAAACTCTGTTCTAGGGAGTACTTTTAGAAATATATTTTAGGTCAGAGATTAAGAACCAGAAAAGCCAAATCAAATGTATTGTGCCTTTTTAGACTAAGTAATTGAGTTTTACAATTAATCATAACTGTATAATTAATGCTATGTGATCAAGATGCTGAACCAGTGCATTATATACTGACTGAAAATTTTATGCTTCTGAGAGCATCCTCCACAGCTAGCCCTTTTACAAAAAGCAGAAATACAAAGTTGTGCAATGCACAGTAATTACAAAAAAGCAGAAAACATTTCAGAATAATGTAACCCAATAATTGAAAAGTTACCATTCATTCAAACATTTTCAGCTGTAGATTCGACAGCTTTAATGTCAGTTATTAAAACTAAGGTTCACACAGGTAATTGCTGGTTTGGAATTAAATGGAATAAAATAAATGATTTCATTAATTTTCTTTCTCATACATTACAAAGTGCATTAAGTTGTTCCTTTAGCAATTTCTTTCTAATTAGCATAAGAACAATCAGTCATAATATAAAAGCATTGTGAAAAAGTCTAAGGAGCCAGGTTTTATTCAGTGATGAATGGCTACATAAATAGTTTCCAATCCTTAGGAAACTAGAGCATTTAGGAATAAATAAAGCACTTCGCAGTTATTCAAGTTTTGGATGACTCTTTTCAGTTACAGTATTTCTCTAAACTGAAGCTGGATCTGTTTTTGGGATTGTTACAGTGTCCCAAGGAAGATCTCGTCCCGAGAGAAATACTTGTAAAAGCAGAACTGCCTTCCCTTCCTCTCTTTCCTGCAAGATGCTGGGTAAAAGGGTAAGTGCAGATTTCCCCTCTTCGCTCTTACTGAAGACTTTGTGCATTTGGATGATGTATAGATGTTGGTAAGAGTCATATTCTGTCTCTGAACAGGATTCATTTGTATCTAACAGAACTTACAGGTATTATTAATTATAAATTAAAAAAATCTGATAAAACTGAAAAGAAATTTGAGGAATTCAAGTACAAAAATCATCTGCATAAGATAAACTTTATTTGAGAATTATTTGGAAGTCTGAACACAACCAATACTGTGTCTCCTTGTTAAGAGCCTTCAGAGTTAAGAATTTGGTTGTTTGCACCTATTTATAAAGTGGGATTCTAAAATTAGGCCTCATGATGACTTGACAGTGACTTTGGGCATAATTAAATAATAATATCAAGAGCTTGTTTCACATCCTTT
>VXAK01017025.1:0-18788 GCA_013399435.1 Arenaria interpres | reverse complement strand
TAATAAAAATAAAAATGGTCCAAGAATATGCAAGATAAATAATACAACAGAAGTCACTCTCGCCACTCAGTGAATTGGTTGTCCAACCCATCCTGACCAGCAATTCCTGCCCCCTCAGCCAATCCCCATTTATATATTAAGCATGACATCTGTGGTATGGAATACTCTGTTGGCCAGCTTGTTCCACCTATGTTCCCTCTCATCTGCTGTGGGAAGCTGAAAGAATCTTGACTAATATAACCGTCACCTGACAACAACTAAAACAATATTCATTATCAATATTCTTTTCATACCAAATCTGAAACACAGCAGCCACTGGAAAGAAAATTAACTCTATCCCAGCTGAAACCAGGATATTACCATATAGTAACTCAACTGTGGAACTATAACAAAAAAACAGTTGTCTCAGGTCAGACCACAAGATGTATATCCTAATAGGACATGTAATAAAGGACATATACTAAACCACAGTCTAAACTAGTGCAACTATACAGCAATAGTTCTCTACACACGGGCATCCAGCCTCCTGTGTCCTGAGCCACAGGTGGTGTCTTTGTGTTTAATAGCCCTGGATTAAGTTTTCCTTCAATAACTTAGTCCAAATGAATTATTTTAAAGCCTTTGTAACCTTTAGAAATGCATGTTTCCAATGCCTAAATGAGTACTACATAAGCTAGCCATATAAGCCACGTAAGTATATCCAAGTGCTGTATCATCATGGGATTTCAGTACCTAAAAGACTGAGGAAGGAGACTCTACCTGCTAGGAACTGATGATTTCTCCTTTCCCTCAAGTGTCTGAATTCCTCATTACTATGTTATGCAAAGCACCTCCTTGGTTGTACTTGATGTGATGATTCAGTCAAGGATCACACTTTTACTGTAGCTGGTGTTGAACCTTTTGGTATTTAAAGAGTATCTGGAATACTTCCCAGTCTATACATCTGCCCGTCTAATTTAGATTTTGGCAAATAGGGTTTCACTGGGATGCTACAAGGATGATTAAGAGCCTTAGTACCAATACTACGCCACTTTCCCTCTCTGTCAAACCACCGTGGGCCTTACTTTAAAGAAAATCAAGCAGATGGCTGGATGGTCAACAAATACGCGACAAAACACTTCTTCTAGATATTTGCAGTTTAACATGTGCTAGTGTTTATCCATCTGTAGAACAAGCCACCTGCCAGTTGTTTGAGTGATATGACTGGCTAAGCATTGCTAAGCACTCTGTAATAACAGCAACAATAATGTGGCCTCAAAAAAATACTTGTATGCAAGGTATTCACACTGATGGCTCTTGCAAATAAAAAATGCAAATTAAGACTCAGAAGAAAGCAATCTTATGTTGCCAAAATATGTATTCATAGCATGCATTATCTGTACAATTCAGAAACACGTACACCACTACTATATTAGACAATTTGCTGACATGATGTGGAAAAGGCTATAACACTATAGTGTCTATGCACTTTCTTCGTTACTATGCTGAGGCTGAAGTGCATGCATACATTTTCAAAACTAGTTATATAGCTGATAGTCAGAAATTCATTCTCTAGCATTTCTGCTGCATATCGTTCATTCAATTAACCCCAGAGCCATCAACACTTGGAGGCAAATGTGAAAATAAAGTCTTTGCAGCATGCAGTGGAAGCAGACATCATTTAGTAATATATGTGTCTAGGGTAGTAATGATACCTCACTAGAAAGATCAACGGGCCTCAAAGCAAAATGGACTTGTGACATTAGGTAATTCTCCTCATTCTATTACAGATTAGGTGTCTGGACAGGGCTTTAAAAATCCTCCCAGTTCCTGTTTTGGAGAGAATTCAGCAAATTCTCTGCACGGTCTGTTTGAAACTTTAAACACGTGAACCATTTCTATTTCTATTAATAACATTCTGTAACTGCATTCATAAAAGCAGAAGCATTTTTATTTCTAGTAATTTTTCCTCAACCTTTCAGTGCCGCCAGTGATATTGCTGGATCCTAGGTGTTATGAAATACCTAAGTGATGTGTAAATGAGGAATTGGAGTTGGTGGTGTATAGTGGCATTATCAGATTACTTTACAAGGGTACGAAAGGTATACTAGCCCAAGCAGGTAAAGCACTGAGGTCCTAGCTAGTTTCAATGTCTCTCTTGGGATGATATGTCCCATAGCATGATCTGAGATCCCTTGTGTTAAAGTACACCAAAATTAAATATTCTGCTGTATAAACATTTTCAGCACTCACAGCGAATGCAAACATTAATAGCCTGACGCTCAGTGACAAACTTGGGACACTTCTCCCTATCTGTTTTAACTTTAAATTGAAGATAAAATGAACACAGGCCACTTCCATCTACTCTTTTCTTAGAATAAGGAAGGTTGCAGACAGAAAAATGCCTAAGAGACATGTATTGCTAAAAGCTGAATTCTTTCATAGCAGTCTGCAAAACAGATGTTAGAGTTTCTCCAGCGACATCAGATCAAACACAGCACAAGCAGGTTCATTTGGATCTGCATTCCCACATTCTTTGTTTGATGCAGATGCGCTGTGCCAAGAACACAAACTGTTCAACTGCCAAAAGCAGGCACCCACAACACGTTCAAATGAAATCATGACAAGAATAGGAAAACCAAAAAGTTATGTCCAGGCATATGGAACCTTCATTATTATTATTATAAGCTCTGCCCGTTCCTGCAGAGAACCTTCTTAGTTATAAATCTCTACTGATGGTTTCCTTTCTAAACCCTATTATATACTTTTCATTACTACATTCAAAGTCCCCAGTCAGGATGTTGTTATGTTTTAGAACTATACTGCTGATTTTCCTCAGCTCTCAGAATTCAGAGGTACAGGGGGAAAAGACTTGATTGCATTGCCAAGTTTATTGCAGTGTAGAGGGTTGTGAGGCACAGAAAGGATATCGCCGCTTTATTTCTTTTCCTCCCATTTTTGGACCTTTCTTGCCAAATTGTGAGAGCAGGATTATGCAGCTGCTAGAGCTCCCTAGTCAGAGGGAAGGCTCTCTGCATGTTCATTCTGCACATCCCTGTTAGCAGATGCTTGGCCTGGTACATTTTATGCTATGCAGATCAAACTACAACAGACAGGTCTTGAATTGAATTACCAGTTTTGCAGCTCCACTGGAGAGGTCTTTGGTTACTAGCAATTTCCATATTTGTTCACTCTACCCAGTCATAACAAACTCCTCCAAATAAAGAGAGGATTATCCAATATTGATCTGTTGCCTGCCAAACTCTAGCCCAGGTCAAACTGAAATAGCGGAGATGTAATTCTCTGAAATGGGGATCTTAAAATGAATTTGCAATAATACCAGTTTGCTAAAGTAGTATTATACTTGCATTAAAACAGAGCAACAACCTGAAAAATTAGCATAAAAAAATAGACTCTCATACGGCACAGGAGCACAGTGGTCAAGGGCTGAAAACATCTACATTTTCAATTTTTGCATTACAGATGCTGAGACAAACCTTCAGTTTTTGCAAGGTCTTGCCCAACTCAAAGAAATTAATGTTCAAGTGAGAATCTTCACTATAACTACCTCATACATAATGAACATAAAAGTGCCTCAACGAATGTCTGAATTTTGTTTTACTATCATTCCTTGCTGCTTCAAAGAAAGGAATTTAATTTGTATTGGGATGGGTGTCCTTTGTGTGGGCTGGTGTTCGTTTATGAGTCCTAGGGTGGCTCTAGATTAGTCTGAAATCATGATTTTATGCATATACAACACCTACCTCACTGTCTGCAAGACATGAACAAAATGTCATTGTGCTCTGAAGTTTTTTTAACTCTAGGAATGTGTGGGGTTTGAGAGCAGGGAATATAACGAACTGAAAATTCATAAGAAGGGTGCGAAGAGTGTTGGGAATGAAAGGTGAGGAAGAGGAGTGCATTCACTAACACAGTATGCCCACCTGTACAGGGTCTGGGGCCGGTTAGTCCTGCCCTGTGCCATCTGAGCCCAAACAGAGCATTTCCCATACAGAAAATTTCACCTGTCTTCGCTGTGGGAGTTTCCAAAATAAGCTGTACCACAAATAAACTTTAGAGATCTATGGATGAAACAATTATTGCGACTTTCTACAAGTTGCAGTCATGTTGTTTGTGTTGAAATATGAGTTTTGGAAAAAAGAAACAAGGAAGCAAACAAAAAAATGAAGAAACCAAATCTTCTTTCCCCCAAACATTTAAGTTTAGAGAAAAAATATATTAAAAAAATCCATCGTTAATGTTTATGACAAATGAAGGAGAGAAGACTCAGATTTCTGAGACTTGAAGTGTCTATTCTGGTTTTGCAATAAAGTTGGCACAATACAGTAAGAGATCCAACTATTTAGTTCTCAGTACATTTTTATGAACATACAACATCGAAGGCAAAATAAGGAAGCACAGTGGAAAATAAGAGGTTTTGAGCCAGAAGGGGCAGTAGTAATGCTCCTTCACCTCTGAACAATGAACTGGTGGCAATAAGATGGCAACTAGTAAGGAAGCACAGGTAGGGAGCAGGAGCTTAGTTTAATTTTGGAAAATAGAAAGATTCATATGAGAGTGGCTGCAGCTTTTGCGTTACGTGCTTTAAAGCAGACAGTGTTGCAATGATGGGATGCATGGAGAGACATAAGCAAACCAGGAAGGAAGAGATGTAGAATTTGGTCATAACTCTAAAGACACTCTGGGGGCCAACACCACCAATTCAAATTGCTGTTATGGAAAAGCCAATAAGAGCTGAAAGTTATTAGGAAAAGGCTGTTTGGTGAAATCACTACGGATCTGGGTAGCCAGGTGTGCCCATTTGGGGCCTTAGTGGATAAATCTGTATACCTGAATCAAACAAAGCAAGGGTCGAGGCTCTGTAATGGTCCAACATCATCCATACCATCAAATTCTTAATATAGTTCCTGCAGTTTTAGCCCAGGTCTAAACCAGTCTTCCAATCAGTGTCTGGGGATTTTGTGAGGTTGGCCCAGGCCAGAGATGGTCAGAGATTCCAACAGAGCCAATAGAGATGCCACCTTCAGTACAGATTCCCCAGAAGCCGGCCTGGACACACAGTCCCCTAAAAACACCTACACACACACTTGTACACACGCTCACTTAGATGGGTGTTGCACCTGGACAATATTCGTACTCCTGTTATCTAATGCAGTGCAATTTGCTAAGTAAATGTGAAAAGGATATGTTTTGTTAATATACCAACAAATAGAATCAGATTTCATGTCATAAATGTCAGCTAGAGGTAGAGGAACAGATAATATAGGTATGAGCGTCTGAATGCATTTCAGACTGAGAGAGTTGCTATTAATGCTCTCCAAGAAAGTGAAGTATTTACGATAATGAAAAACATATTGCAAATGTTCCTAGTTTCATTTGTTTACTGCTTTCACAAACTACTCCAAAGAACTCGTTAATGGAAACTAATTGGAACAGGTTCCGTGTCCATGTCCAGTTTCTTTTATAATTGCTGAAGTCACTGAATTGGCATGAAACAGCTCCTATTTAATCTGTCTGATTAAAAAGGGCACTTTCTCTTGCTGTACTCATTGGAGTGGAAATGAATTGTTCGCTGTCATGCACCAGGCTGTTCCCTTCATTTGATAAACGAAAGGATTAGGCAAATTTAGTCAAGGAGTCTTGAGGACTCTTCCCTCCCTTTATTCCCTTCATACCATGAGGTGAAACACTGTACTGATTATGAGACCTCCTTTTAATTTTTTGATTACATGAATTAATTGGGCTGGCAGACTGGACTGAATTTATCCCAGTCAATTCTTCAGTAAATTATTCTCACATAAGTATGTTCCTTATCTGAAAGGAGGATGCAAATTCCTTTGTCTTAAAGAAAAACTTGATACAGAATGCAAGAAAGTGTTTCATTCACGGTTTCCCAACTTTCATGATGAAAATGAAAAGTGTGGGGCTGGAGTACCCTGGTCTGCTACTAGTGTCTCACATATTATCTAAATATTATCAACTGCTTGAAGCAGGAGGAAACTACTGGGTTTATTTGGCAATGCACTAGACCAATAGCAACGGTATTGGCTGCAAAAGTGGGAGGGGGCATGGAGAGGTCAGACCTGAAAAAGTTGTGTGGTTATCATAAGGGCAATTCAGAAAATCTACAGCACAGTGAACAAGCAACTCAGTCTTCAGGTGTGCTGTAAACACAAAGGCCATGCACTTGGGGGAAGAAAAAATCTTTCACACAAAGCTCTGTGACAAGGTGCACCAGAGACATAATAATAAGCCTATTTCTAGTCCCTGTGCACTTTTGGGATGCTGTTGGGACTCTGAAGTCCCCTGCAGCCAACTTTTTTCTGTGTCCTCACAGATCTGCCCTGTACCATCCTCCCACCTCCTTCACCATGTTTCCACCTTGGAAATACAAACCATAAGGCTGAGGCCATTTTTTCCCCCTTCAAGACCAAAGGAAAAATGGTGGGCAGAATAGCAAAACTATAACAGTTTCAATCAACTTTAGGTGTCAAAAGAAGAAATAACCTTGTATTTTTTGTTTGCTTTTCCCCTCTAAAGATTCACAAAAGATCTCCCTGTTGGTAAATTAATAAGTGTTTTTTTTTCTAGGAAACAGACACAAAAATACATTTTCTAGAATGCGAAAGTTTCCCCTAATTTTTTTCTGCTTACCAAAAACGAAACCAGTCATGACTGCCATGCCTAAAATTCATAGCAATTGCAGGTCCAAGAAGCGTGGGCACTTACAGAAACAGGTAGAAATCCACACAAAGCAAGCATAATGTAATCCCTAGAGGTGAGTTGCCTGTTGCAGAGATGTGGGACCTACCCATTAACATGCCAAATATGAATTAGAAAGGAGTTAATGTTATTTCTGGCAGAATGCCTTAGCCTCAGCATGATTTGATGAAGCAGTTGCTCTCCTTAAAATAAAAGGCCTTATCTTAACTTTAAAGACTCAATTTACTTCAGTGTGTCAAATGTACTTAGAATATCACCTCTCCTCTTTCGAGCAGCTTATCAGTATCCCAGACACTGACTTCTGGAGACAAGAAGTCTGTGATATTCAAGCTGACTCATTTCTGAACAGGACTAAAATTCAAGCTTTCTAGGAACTGCAGGTGCTTTTGTTTCCTTGGAGATAGAGTGACCACAAGACCACCAAGCTGAGCTCCTGTGACCCCAATCTAAATTGCTGTCACACTTTCCAGCAAAAAGAGGCTGGAAGCAGAGAGACAGATGTCATAAAACAACCCCATTCTCTTCCAAACACTCATGACATTTTTCATCCCTTTGCACTTAATTTGGTCAAAAAATGCTCTCATGCTTTGTGTTTTCTTCTGCATTATTTGCAGAATAACTTGATTGCATACACAGATCCTCACAATCAGGGACTGTTTCATTAGATTTGTTTGGCTACAGTTATCCAGCCTTCATTCCCTTGGGAAACCATCTTGAGCATGAGCATGTTTTTCCTTGCAAAGTTTTTTGCATAAATGCATCTTCCATGATTTCAGCCTATCACAGTTTATTTATAGGGTTAGATTAAAAAGAGAGAACCTTATCTCTTATACTCTCCCCAAAAATGACTCTTCCCCTTGCCCTTAAAGTATGGACAGAAGCTAAACGATAACCAGTTTTCCTATTCAATATTTGCAGGTACCAATTTTGCCATGAAACACCTGCTAGTGAGATTCTTTCCAAGAGATCTGTTAACAGTTTTCTGACCCTGTCCTTGTTTCTACCCACCCTGCCAAATTCTGTCATGAACAATTTTTCTCCTATTTATGCTCTTCAGATGGCTATGGAAACAGTGAGCAAAACCCCAACAGCATGTCAAGCCTTGCATGAAGGTCATGCTTAGTATTTCCTTCTGGGGGTTTGTAGGTACCTATGGGCAGATATAGATCTTCCTCATGCAAGATGAAATCGCTGCAGATTTTAAATGATTTGGATACTTCTATTCCAAATCAGGCACAAGAAGGAAATGCTCATGGCTGTTAAACCCCCCCAAAAGAAACCATGCCTTGATGCAACCACAAACAAAAGTTTGCAACATTAGCAGCAACTGTGGTATAGTATAACTTGAACTGCACTGGTATTGTCTTATTCCTTAGTTGCAGGAACAATTTTTCCTAATAGGACACTCCCTGCACACTCTTGAGGTCAATAAAGCTAAGGGA
Source organism: Arenaria interpres (assembly GCA_013399435.1). Taxonomy (NCBI): domain Eukaryota; kingdom Metazoa; phylum Chordata; class Aves; order Charadriiformes; family Scolopacidae; genus Arenaria; species Arenaria interpres. Next base: position 10,623 of record VXAK01017025.1, on the reverse strand, counting down.
ATTTTTGGTAAATAAGCCAGTGGGCTGCAGTTGTGTTGCACTGAGTCTCTCTTGCATTTTTTATCTATTCTTAGGGCAAATTTGATTCTTAGACCTTCTGTAACTCCACCAAAATCAATTGGACCACCTGATGAACAATTCAGAGCTGAATTCAAACCTCTGAGACACAACTGATCCCTAACTAATTAACCTACAAACATTCTTGTGCATTGATAATCTGCCGAGGTATAGTGTGTACTGAAAATTCAAATCCATCAACATTTATGAAGTTTTCTCTTGGTTAAAACTGTATTCTCAGGTACAAGTCTTCTCCTAAAATCAGTGCTGAAGCAAACCAGTGTACGCCACTGAAAAGCAAGGATTTGCCCCATGAAACATCCGATGGCAGAACAGCAACTGCCAAAGCAGTTAATAAACAGAATCACTGAGGCTTTATTTTCATTGCCAGGGTTCATAATGTTTAATAATGGCAAATCTGAGAGGAATACTGTTCGGAAGATAGCACTTAGCAGGAGGGGTTCTGTGTCCACAGCACTGCAATGCCTTACAGTATAAGCCTGAACAGCTTTGACCTCTACCACTCCTAAAAACTTGTTATAAACTTTGACAGCAGACCTGCCTTGTCTCTGCACATCCACAGTATTTAACAATAAGTCAGTGAAGATTAATCCATGTCCCCAGACTGATCTGTTTAACACTGACCATGCCACCAGAAAAACCAATGAAACCCAATGAGAAATCTGAATGATTTAACAAAGGATCACTGAGAGCATCACTCAAAAGTAATGCTGCTGCAGGAAGCTCTATAAGAGGCAAAACCTGATTCAGAAAAGGGTTCCCTTTTCACCCTTATGGCCTGAAATAAATTTGTATAGGTGTTTAGAAGGTAGAGGAGGGGAAAAGGAAACAGCACTTTCAAAATGATTAAGTTAGACATTTATTACAGCACATAGCATGAGGCAACAGGCACTTTCTTTGTAAAACATTTTTCAGTGACTGCTTTTTTGAAATGGTGTGGAAAAAATTGCTATAAAACACTAAGTTTTCTATAGTGTTGATAATTTTTCTTTATATAAAGACCTCATTTCTTTTAAAGTGCTACTTTCTTGGTCTTCAACAAGAAAACCACTTCTGAGTACTACTAACTCCAACCTTTTGAGCAATTCTTTTCAGCAGGAGACCAGTTCCAGTTTCCAGCATTCACCTACAGATCCATCACTCAATTTTCTCAGTTTTGACTCTGCTGTTCAAAACAGAATTATTATATTTTAATTGGCAGAGATGAGGATATCATTTGCAGCTGTTAAATATCCTGTTAGTGCTCAGTATGCAGATTGAACACCAGTAACCTAGGTTCTTGGTATATTTAATTTCTCGAGTTGTCTTTGGAAATGAGCAATGCAAAATGATTCCAGTCTTCCTATTCAGCAACACTGAACAAAGTTTCGTCATCTAGAAATTCAAAAGTATAAAACATTTGAGAAATCTAATGAATTTGTATCCATCTATTTTTTTTTTGTATTTTTTATTTTCCTCATAAATAACAATTTACTGAATGTTCACCCAGTTCTCAACTATGACTTTTTGTTTATTTAATTGGCAGTTGAGCAAAAAAAACCATTTGGATTTTAACTCTAATTTGACATGTACCCTGTGTCATATCTCATGTCAAATCAGTCCAAAAACCTATCTTTTTTTTTTCTTCCCTAAGGAAAGCTATAAACAATAAGAATAGAGGAAATATGAATAGTTATTCCAATTCAATCATAACGCTATGATTCAGAGCTTGTCCAGCTGTTCTTGTCTAGACTTTACAATGGGTCAGAATAGAGACAAAGAAATGCCATTTTTATTTTAAAATATTGTTTTTTAAACTGGTAACTGCTTCAGAAAGGCCTGAAGCTTCGTAATTTTAGACCTCAGTTTGCACAAATGAAACTAGTCTGAATTTTAAGACTATCCGAAAACAATAGATTAAAATTATTTCACCATCTTTTATAATTGCACTGATAAACAATAAAATTATTTTTAATATCATTGATTCACATTTATCTTACATACTTAACCTTGAAGAGATCTATCTACCTGTATAAGAATTAATCAGTGCATCTTTATCCTAAGTTTTCTGGTGCAACAGTCCCACTAATACCAAATGTAGCCATTATAAATATTTATACAAATTCCACTGTGAATTAACATGTTTTGCTCCCAGACTTGAAAAGGGGGAGCTGAGAAAAGAAAAAGAAAACAAATAATAATAATCAGAATACTGTTAATACAGTTTTACAAGAGTATTAAATTCAAATAAAATATTTACAGAGGATAAGCAATGCTTTTGGTACACTACGCAATTTACATTACAAGTAGAAGCAACTAATCTTCCACACATTCTGGTTTATAATAGCGAAGCATGCACACAGCAATGGAAGGGAACAGAGTTTTCATTATGAAACTATTTAAAAATAAATGTGTGAATATAAATGATCTATTTGTATCCAAGCTCCAGTAGATCTAAACTGAAAGCCAAAAAGCAAGATGGTGTTGAACAATATTGCTTTCAAGAACTGATTTATGTTGGGTTTTGGTACTAGAGTTATTCCCAGCTTATGAGTCCTGCATAACAACAACAACAACAATCTCAACCTAATAACAATGAAGATTTCTGCTTACTTAAATGGCTACTTACTTAATTTTCTTTTTAACAGTGTTGCTGATACCAATTAAACACAAGTGCACGTTAACTGCTATATAGATGCTATTAGTTTTTCTTTTCCAGTTGGTAGCTCAAGACAAATAGCCAGGCTGCTCTTGTAAAGATTACTGCAGGAGTGCATGATTTTTCAGCTTGCTGACAATTTGCAGCAAGTGAGAATAAAATTATTTCAGTTGGTGTAAACATATGGTAAATTGATATACATATTTTTACCAAACATCAAATTTAAAAAGAAAGTATCTCACAAATACCAGTACATTTTTGAATGATCACAATATTTGTTTGACCTGAGAAATGTTTATTTTAAGCAATCCTCAACTTAGGGAAAAAAATATATATAAACTCTGAAAAAATTTCCTTTTAGAACAAAAGGAACACAGTTTCAAGTACAAAACCAAAGATGCCCAAGCAATGGTGCAAATGCCCAAGCAATCTTGCAAAGCATTCTGTGATTCTGTGATTTTATTGATGTAAATTTAAGAGAAATATAGATTAACACCGATAAAATCAGAGAATGATAGAATGTTCTGAGTTTGAAGGGATTTTTAAAGATCATCTAGTCCAACCCCCCTTGCTATAGACAGGGACATCTTTCACTAGATCATATAAAATCATAATATAATTAACAAGAAATTAAAAATATTATAGAAATCAACCTTATTTTTCAATAAAATTTCACAGAACAATATGTCTCTAGCTCCAGCTACAAGCATACATGCACACTAAATGATTACACAGATTATACACATGTGCATGTACATAGAAACACATATTTTACATCTATTTATAAATATATAAGTAACACATATTTATACTGTAAGTTTCTGTTATGTCATAAATGTTATACAATCTATGTTTCTACATCCAAAAACGCTGCTTTTACTTTGTCTTCTCTTGCTTGAGTGAAGAGAGCAGTCGACCTGGCTTTCACTGCTGCTTTTACAAAACAAGGGGCCAGGACCCCACAGTTAAGAACATTTTCTCTGCCAAGTTAATTCTTTCTACTCAATGGGATTATCCCAAGCAATTTCCCTTTTGAGTCTTTATGCAATATGGCAGGGTAATTGTATTGTTGTTGATACAGTGTAAAGTTTTAATATTTTCTTTAGTCAACCCAGATTCAAACTTCTGGAAGCTACCCTGGGTCTCAGCAGGTTCACTGCCTTGCTGTTGTTTAAGCCTACAGTCATTTTACTGAAAGACTGCTCTCATACATCATTGACCCAGCTGTATCTGAAGATCTTCACAATCACATTGTAAGCCTCTAACATTTGAGCTAACAGCCAAGTTCCAAATATGGCCTTGGCTCAAAAGACAGCCTAAAGTAGACAACAGCAGCATTTTTCTCATGTTATAGTAAGTTAGCTCTTTTTTCATTTGGGCCAGCTTGCAGAAATTCTCCTAGCCTTGATCTAAACTTACATCCCTCAAATAGCTGCAGAAGATGATCACGTAATCACTACTTGCCTATTTCAGCCAATGTTTTCGATTTATTTATTTTCTAAATGTCAAAGCTTCTAGATCTTGAATAAACATTTCCAATTTGAACTCTTTACCAGTGTGTCTAGAAAAGCTGCTCAGAAAGAGAACTTTATAGGCTCTCCCTTTAATGCCTTCCCATTCCACTCAATGCAAAAATAAGAGCTTTTAAGAGAAAAAAAAGCAACAGAAAAAATTTCTATTTTTTTATCTGAAATATCATTTATCATAGAAAAGGACATTTTCCTTAGCCAGAACTGGCTGATCTTTCCAAAGTATGGAAAGTTCAAGTTTTGTGCACTAAAATCCACAAATTTCTGTGAATAATAAAATCCTACTGGGAAAACCCTGCTCCAGAATGTCCCTAGCACCATCAAATCAGCACATTTTCCAATCCATCTGTTGCCAGGGGTCCTTCCCAACACTATGAGTTGTCCTTTGTGGAGATGGAGTTACAGTGAACACATTATTGAAAGGGCTTTTCTCCCCTGTATATATATGTGCCTAATGTTTGTTGCCAATTAAAATAATAAGCAAACAGCATAAACTGTATAGATTAGAAAAGGGTATAATTGCCCTATTTAGTCATATAAATGAGTGGTTGTCTTGCTACAGGGAAGAGATAAACTAGACGGGAAGAGGCAAAGTAGACTGGAATTCATTTTCACCTCCCATGGTGAAATCTTTTATTATTGTTTTTCTGTGCTACAATGGTGGAATACAAAGCCTAAGTCACAACAAAGCAATAACGCTGCATTGATGTGTTCCCAGAATTGAAGCCATAGGCAAGCGACACTACTTACTGCCAGGCCCCAATTCAAGTCTCCTTACGGCCCTCTGGGCATTGCCAGACTAAATAGCTTTGAAAAGGGGAACAGCACATTAGCAGCCCCTCTGAGACAATCTAAGTAGAGTTACTGCATAAAAAACCCAGCTTAAATTATGTTAATAGAGCTGAAAGCTGCAAAGAAATTATTTATCAGAACTAGTGCAAGACCCTAGAGTTTATGCATTTTTTACATCAGACTTCCATTCCCTTGTTGCAGTCCTGTATCTCTCCAAAAAGCCTTTCTATGCCACCGACAAAGGGGAATCTACCATTTGTATCATCTGTGCTTTGACCAGATGTGGTCCTTAATGCCATTCATGCCAGGGCATTCTCTAGAGTCCACCAACCCACTATTTGTCCCCCAGCATGCATCAAAGCCCTCAGTGCAAACCCAGCATGGCCGCTACATTGTATGAATGGTGTGTGGCAGATGGCACGTATCACATCTGCTCTCGCTGCTGAGACATGCAAGGTAAAGTGCTTCAATGGAATTGCTACAGTTGCCTAAGTCAGAAAGATAATTCTTAAATATTTGGGCACAAGGACTATCTTTTCACAGCATGTTAATAATTAAAAACTTGACCTTAGAGCACCAGCTATGGTATGAAATGACAATTGGCCAAGCCCATGCTTATCCTGGTGAATTTATATGTATCAGCAGTCTTCATTGGTCAGTCAAACAAATGAATAAAACCAAAAACAGAGGAGGGAGGGGAAAAGGTGTGACCCCAGAAAGGTTAATTGGTTTGATTCTGGGACAACTATGTGCCAGTCTCACTAATTATGAGAAGGTTCACCGGAGGGTGCCTCTGCTGGCAACAACCTATGCTTTAAGGAAAGAAAATTAGATTGTCTCCAGCCCCAATTTCATCTTCTTTGATGTCACAATGCACTCTGCTGCTTGAAGGAGGGAGAATTGCTCAACAGAATGCCATCTGAGGTGACTGAATGGCATTGCTACAATGGGAAGAGGTTTGCATTCAAATTTTCATCAAGAGAGACACTGCTATGAGGCAGGACCTGATTCCTGTCTCATGAACACCAGCTCAAATCAGCAGGAAGCCAACGAAGTCAAAAGACTATCAAAAACGATGGGCTTAGACCCACACTAAATGTGTGGGAAAATCAGCGGGAAGAGATAACGGCTCAACATATCTGTATGTACATTTAAACTCGCACTTCGTGAAAATACCAAGCATGAGAAAAATCAAAGGTAATCTCAGATTATAAATGGGTCCATTTAGTTTTGACATTAAAAGGTGGGTGTCATCTTCCTGGCTTTTAGGTCTCTAATCATTTCATTCTGCTTTTCCATAATTCATAGCCTTTCACAGTTTATTGAATCCTTCAAGACTACTCACCCTTTCTTTTTCATCTTTTTATTTTAGTTCTAAAATTTGTGTGTGCGTGCATGCTTAGGAAGAAATGTAAAAGAGCTATTTAGCATTTGAAGGAGTGCTGCAAACAGTTATTTCAAGCCTTTTGTTCTAAAATAAAATAAAAAAGCCAAGGGAGGTGATTTTTCAAATTTGTTTCAGAAGAGTTTTTATTGCTCAGGTTTAAGAGAAAGATTTTTTCCCCCAGCATAAGCCATCATCAATCTATGGTGCTGCTCTAATTTACACCACCTGAGGATTGGAAGTGACATAAAGTGAGCTACTAAAAAGAAAGAGACCACACGTGACTAACATCTGTCACGTCGCTTAATATACTGTTGCTCAAGGAATGAGGTGACAAGAATTGGTGTAGTGCCAAAAAAACAGAGCAGGAAAAAAGCTTCAACTTCATAACTTACTGCAAGTTTTCATTACTCCTACAATTACTTTGAAAATTCAGCAAATAGAAATACAGAAATACCTGTTGATATTACCAGCAAATTGTTGGAAAGTTTTATTATGTCTTTAAAGATGAGCTGCTGCAGGTGAGTTTATGTGGCCCAAGGTTCTCTTGCAGGATCTTTCTTATGGATAACTTTTAGTTTCTTCTATTGACTCACAAAGTAAAGAGACTCTGCAAACCCAAGTGTTGGATACAATGAGAACATGGGGACAGTGTACACATGCAACGGGATGCTGAAGAGGAGTCACACAGGCAAACCTCACTTTCTTCTCAGAAAAAGTGTCTTGGGAAAGCTGAAGGCAGAAGGCAGTTACAGTATCTATATTCCAATTATGACCTTTGCTTGGGATACCTTGTGCATTGCTTTGGAAATGAAACCCTGACCTTATGGATACTACAAGGAAAGGATCATGGGAGTATAACACAATATTCCAGAAGAAATCCCATAACCCCAAGAGTCTGCAGGTAGAAGTGAATGTGTTGGTCAGTCAAGGAATTCCTCTTTTAATTTCAACATCTTTGGTACTATGCTTGGTCTTCATACTTTGTTAACAGAATACTACTAGTTATAAATGTAACACTTCATGGTACAATTTCTCATAAAACAGTGCATGAAGATGTACAATATATCTCCTCAGAATTTTAATAGAAACAAGAAGACTGAAGGAGGAAATATGTAATTAGGATTACTGGTACTTGGGCTAGTGAAAGAGGAGGATGAGGAGAGAAGGTAGAACTCTCATGCCTCCATCACAGTAGCTGAAACCCCAGTTAGAGGAACAGGGAATGACTAACGGGCAGCACAGAAGAGTCCCTTCCAAACACCCTTCTACATTTCTTGGAAATAAAATAATAGTTACAGGGGGCAGGGAGGACAGCAGCAGTCAAGAAAATAGACAATTTTCTAAGAGGAAATCAAATTCCCTTCCAACCTAGAAAATTCTATGATTCTGTGTGATGGTTTTGTCAGTGTTAGGTTGATGGTTGGACCTGATGATCTGAAGGTCCCTTCTCACTTAGACAATTCTATGATTCTATAAAGAGCTGACGTATTGAAACAGCCAAAAAGCATCTTTATTACTAGATATAAACTTAGTAATTGAATAATTATTAAAAGAAAACTAATAAAATATAACCTTAGTCATGTAACAGAACTTAGTATTTTTATTTATTCATTTATCTATTTATTTATTTATTTATTGAATGTCCTGTATTGTAAATTTATGGTTTGAAGTAAACATTTTCTTTAGCTCTAAATCTTGTCCAGGATGGAAAATGCCCTTCACTGATCAAACACACAATCCCATATCCATTTATGTAGTGAGTCTTAAAAATAATTTAAATGGTCATCCTGGCATGTGTCCAGCTGCTTAATATATACTGCAAGGGTGTGCAGTGTGTGCCACCACAGAAAAGTTGATAGGCAGGTTTGAGGTCTAATGCCACAAAGGTCAGGGAAGAGGAGTCCTCTGGGAATCACTGATAACTGGGAAAACTCTCCATATCATGAGCAGAGAATGAGGATCATGTTTGACTCCAAGAGAGGGAGTTTACAAGAGACCAGACTCTCTTATTGGGGTAATATTGGGGTAATATTCTCTTATTGGGGTCTTGCAAGTAATTTTCTTCCTCTTTTTGCTCTTTCACTTTTTTTTTTTTTTCATTTTCTTTCCCCCCCCCGGATCGGGAAGGGAAAGAAGAGAAGAAAAGAGTATGCTCAGTACATGGGGAATAGTCAAATCTTGCAAGCTGTTAACCCAAAAGAAGATGATACCTGTTTTTCTGTATTTTAAATTCTACATCAGCAGAGGGAGAACAAAGGATCTGTGTGTGTATTTGCTATTTACTTCTAGAAGAGCACTCAGATTCTTTCTGTATTGCAGCAACACCAACCCATAAATAAACAAGAATGAAAATAAGAATGTGTATAAATGTTCCTGGGGGACAACTGCTTGTTTGATTGATAGAAAGTATCCATCTTTTATACAACATCATGCAATATTTTCTTCATGCATCATATGAAAAATAATGCAAAGAAAACCTAGTTAACATTACTGTGACAACTGCCTGAAGGTACGTTATATAGAATTTTCCCCTAAATCATTTCATTTTGGAGAAAAACCTAAAACCTATTTGCCCATAGTCAAGGGAGGCTGGGGAGCATTATTAATTACAAGGTCAAGTCAACCACAAAAATCTCATCGTTCTTAAAATGCTGCAAAAATATTTAAATTATTCAGAGGTCTTGACTGAACACCTGAAGGCAGCTCTGGGTTGGGTGACACCTACGTTTGTCTGACCATATGCCTGCTCTGAAAAGAGAACTATATAACCATAGCTTTTACTGACTTAAAATCCATGACAACCTGTCTGTGCTCGTAATGTTTAGACTCAGAGCTAGTTAATACCAGATTTTTGGAAGAGTGGGAAAAGACTGGTCCCTTCTGCCTTTGAACCATGTAGACACAATCAGATAATCCTTTGGTTATTCAAATGATTGAATAAAAATGGGATGGCCCTCTACGTTAGAGACACATTTGAATGCCTAGAACTTAATAATGGGAATGACAGTGTAGAGTGTTTATGGGTTAGAATCAAGGGGAAGGCCAACAAGGCAGATATGGTGGGAGTTTATTACAGACCCCCCAATCAGGACGTCAAAATCGATGAAATATTCTATCAGCAACTGGCAGAGCTCTCGTAATAACTTGCCCTTGTTCTTGTGGGGGACTTCAACTTCCCAGATATCTCTTGGGAATACAACAAGGCAGAGAGGGAACAATCCAGGACGTCCCTAGAGTGTGTGGAGGATAACTTCCTCAAGCAGCTGGTAAGTGAACTGATCAGGGAGAGTGCCCTCCTGGACTTGCTCCTTGTGAACAGGGAAGAATCTGTGGGGGAAGTAACGGTTGGAGGCCATCTAGGGCGCAGTGACATGAGATGATTGAGTTCTCAATCCTTGGAGAACTAAGGAGTGGGGTCACTAAAACTGCCACCTTAGACTTCCGGAGGGTAAACTTTGACCTGTTCAGAAGACTGCTATACAAAATCCCTTGGAAGGCTGCCCTGAAGGATATAGGAGTCCAGGAAGGCTGGACATACTTCAAGAAAGAAGCCTTAAAGGCACAGGAGCAAGCTGTCCCCATGTGCAAAAAAACAAATAGGCGAGGAAGGAGACCAGCCTGGCTAAATAGGGATCTTTTGCTGGATCTCAAAACCAAAAAGAGAGTCTACAACCTTTGGAAGAGGGGGCAGGCCTCTCATGAAGACTATAAAGAGGTAGTGAAGCTATGCAGGGAGAAAATTAGGAGAGCCAAAGTGCAGCTAGAGCTCAACCTAGCTTCAGCTGTTAAGGATAATAGAAAATGTTTCTATAAATTCATTAACAACAAAAGGAGGATTAGGGAAAAACTCCCTCTTTTATTGGATGCAGAGGGAAACATAGTCACCAAGGACTAGGAAAAAGATGAGTTGCTCAACACCTACTTTGCCTCAGTTTTTCACAGTGGAACTAGTTGTTCCCCACACACCCAGCCTCATGAGCTAGGAGACAGGGAGGGGAAGCAGAATCAGGGCATCATAATTAAAGAGGAAGAGNAGGGCATCATAATTAAAGAGGAAGAGATCAGTGACCTGCTACACTGTTTGGATGCACACAAGTCTATGGGACTGGATGGGTTACACCCAAGAGTGCTGAAAGAGTTGGCAGATGTATTCCCGAAACAGCTTTGCATTGTTTGCATGAAGTCATGGCTAACTGGGG
>VXAK01017024.1:281241-297786 GCA_013399435.1 Arenaria interpres | reverse complement strand
AGGAGATGAGGGGGAGGAGGAGGAGAAGAAGGAGGAGGAGGAGGAGGAGGAGATGAGGGGGAGGAAGGGGGGCGTCCCCAGGCACCAGCAGGAAGAGCCACCCGGGGAGGGCCGGGCTGGGAGCGGTGTGGACGCTGCAGCCCAGTCCCCTTCCTTCCAAGGAGGAGGGTTATTAATTTTTTTCTCTGTCTTCCTTTCCTTTCTTTCTTTCTTTTTATTTTTTCTTTATTTTTTTTTTCTTTGCAAGCCCTTTTTCTGGCTCCTTGCGACCTGCCCGCGCCCCCCCGCAGCCCCGCCGAGCCGAGGCAGGGAAGTGTTTAGATTTGCCTGCCAGGCTGCCCGTTTGCAGGGATGCTTGGGGCTTGGCGTTTATTTTCCTTACGGCTTTTTTTCGTGTGTGTATTTTGGCCAGCATCCCCCGTCCGGGGTCGGGAGCAGCCCTGGGGTGAAGGCAAGGGCGAGCCCTCTTCCCCTGGCAATTTTCTGGTGGGAATTTCAGGGATGGGGGAGAGAAACGGCTCCTTGCTTTCAAGTTCCCAGCCTGTCAGCCTAGGGACTGTTGAGGAACGGTGGGTTCACTGGCAGCCGGGTGACTGCGGCTAAAATCTGCCTCCCGAGCTGCGCTGCTGAGGCTGGCGCGGAGAAGCGGCGTGTCCTCCACCTCCAGGTCACCGCTCCGCTCGCTCGGCTGCCGTCCAGCAGAGATTTGCGGTGCCAAGCCTCGGGCTAGGTGGTCTGAAGGTCCTTCCTGCCCTTGGCACGGAGGAGTTATGAACTGCAGGACCCGTTTGCAAACAGGGGGGATCTGCCTGAACGCTCTCCCTGCCCCCTGACCCCCTCCCCGGCGAACGGGATGACGTGTGAAAGATGCCCCAGCTCTGGGTATCTGCCTCCGAGCCCCGTGGACGTGCCCAGACCCCAGCCTGAAATGTGAATCCCAGGGTCAGGAAGACTTGGGGCACTGGGTTGCGCAAGAGCCCGGCTCCCAGCCTCCTCGCAGCGGTGGGGTATTGCATGCCATGGTTTCTGTGTGTCTGGAAGTGATTTGAAAAAGCCGATCTGCTGTTAACCCTAAACAAAACAAAGGCCCTAAAAAAAAATTTAAAAAAATAATAATAAAAAAAATCTTGTCTCACTTATTCTTCAGTCACTAGCCAGGAGCGGCAGAGGTTTTGGGCGAGATTTCCTTCACGTTCCTGGAGCCTCTTGTTAATCTTTTGCAAGAGCAAACGGGCAGCAGTCTGCGGGAGAGCCCGTACGGCCGCAAGGAGCCTCCTCTCCGCTCTCCCCTCTCCTGCCCCGGCCGTGCAGCCGAGGAAGGTGCTGGAGCATCGCCATGCCGGAGGAGCAGCCCTGTGCCGCCGTCCGGAGCCGAGCCCCCGAGTCGCTGGAGGCTTTGGCTCTTTGTCCTTGCCCTGGGAGCAGCAAAGTGGATGCTGGGGGGAGCTGGGGACCCCCAGCACAGGAGATGTGGCTGCCTGTGGGGTGAAGTGAGCAGCTTTTGGGGCAATCGGTCACCCCAGGAACCCCACAGCCCATCCTGGCCCCTTCTCCTAGGCTTCGGCTGACCATGCAGCCCCAGCAGCATCCTTGGCCTCTGGGCAGATGACGGCTGCCCTGGAGCTGCTGTTGGACCCGGTGCCGCCAGTTGGTACTTGGGACATGGTGGGGATGAGCTGCAGTGGAGTGAGAGAGGGGGAAGCTTGGATTTTTCCAGGCCTGGAAATGGTGCTAAGAGCTGGGGCAAACCCTCATGGGGGGGAGGCAGCCGCAGAGCCTTGTGCCTGCCACTCTGTGCAACCGCTCCAAGCCTGGGCCTCCTCCGCATGGGATGGCAGTGGGCTCGCGATGCTTTGCTTCTGGAGGAAAAGACCCCCTCGTCGCACTGCCTCTGGCTCCTGCTGCCACTCACCCTCCTGCCTGTGTCTGGCAGCTGCTTGAAAAGCAGCTGGACCAAAGGTGTTGGGGACACGGCTGCGCGGAGATGTCCCAATGGGGAGTAAAATCCCAGCCTGGATTGGGCTGGGAGCAGGGCAGTGCAGGGTGAGGTGTTGGAGCTGTGCTGTCGTCCCTGTCCCACTGGGGTGGTTTAGGGGAGAAAATCCCAAAGAAGATCCCTGGGGTGGATTGGGACCTTCTCCTCCAAAAAACCACCCTCTGCCCTTGGAGCAAAGATCAGTGCTTTTTTTTTGGAGCGGTTTTGCTCCAAACCCTGCCTTGCAGTGCACTTGCCATCAGTGCTGTATCCTGGGGCAGGGATGGGGCCGAAGAGCCGAGGGAGGGTGGCAGAGGGGGAAAAGAAAGGCACGGCTGCTGGAGGAGGAGGGATGGGAGCTGCGAAGCAGGGAGAGAGACAGAGAGCTGCGAGGGGGGATGGAGCAGGCTGCAAAACACCCAAAAATGCTTGAATGTAAGAATACCTGGATGCAAAGCACCCACAAATGCCTAGAGCAGGGGATGGAGAGGCTGCGCTGCCTGCATGGGCAATGGCACAGCATTTTGCTCCCCATCCCCACATCCCGGAGAGGGAAAGCCCCCTCACCCAGCCAGGGTGTGGGGTGAAGCACACGGGGTCAGTACCCGGCTCAGCTTTCCCACGAGAGACACACACACAAACCCCCCCCCGGCACAACCCCTCCTTTCACCCCGCTGCCCCAGGGACATCACGGGGGGCGCTGGTGACCCCATAGCCCTGGGTCATCACCAGTTCCATCTGCGGCGGCGCACGGGGAGGAAGCGCTGGACACCCCCGGGCAGAGATAAGATCGGTGTCCGCGCCAGCTGGGTGACCTCTCCCCGTGCCCTCCTCGCCGGGGCTGGCGTCGGGCGAGCTGGACCCCGGCCCAGCACACAACCTCAGGAGTTGTAGACNCCCCGGTTTCCCTTCCTAGCATCCCGCGCAGCCCAGCACCACACCTAGCAGAGGAAGCCTGGCGGGGACGGCAGCCTCCGCTCCCCAACACAAAGGCATTTTCCCTCCCTGCCCCCAGCCCCGCGCCTCTGGCTGCCGCTTTATTCCTCCCAGCCGGGTCCGACGCCGAGCTCCCACCCGCCTAAAAATAGACTCGGCACCACCTGGACCCTCCCAACCAAGGGGTCTCGGGGATTTGGGGACTTGAAGTGGGGGGTGGTGGGGATGGCGAGAAGGTAGGGGTGAGCGTTGCTGAGCCTGATGATGGTTATTTCTGCTGCTGACGGTGATTTCGGCTGCCGATGGCTGTGGGTGGGTGCAGGAGCCCCAGGCTGGGGTAGGGACGGTGTAACCGAATCCAAGGGATTGACCCCCAAAATTTGCATGCAGGTTACAGAGGTGGGAGGTGGGTGATGGCAGTGTGGTGGCCAGTGCCGCCTTCACCCGCTCACACGGACCAGCCTCGCTTCTAGATGAATTAATCACCATGCCATTACGGGTGTGGGGCTGGTGCCGTGGTGCGTCCAACTGGACGAATGAGGTATTTCACAGGAAGATTTTTGCTATTAATTACGGCTAATAATTATCTCAAGGGCACACTGCAGAGGTACCTGGAGCGATGTGCCCAGGCGGGATGGATGTGACCCACACCCGCTTCTTCATCCCAAAGGAGATGCCCTTTGCCGGGGGTGGCCGAGAGGAGTGGGAACGTTCCTCACACAATGTGGGGAGCCCTGCGGGGCTGGTGGCTCCCCCGGCACCCTAAGAGGTGGCCCCACGGTGGCGGGTCCCACGGGCTCCCCGGGGGCAGGGGCCGCTGCAGCTTTGCTGGAACAAAGGCTTCCCAAAGAAAGGCGCTTCCTGGAGAGCAAAGGACTCGGTGCCGGGGCTGCGTGTGAGCCCTGTCGGGAGGCTGAAGTCATCTGCTGGGAAAAGCTCCGCGCTTCGCCGGAGCCTCCCTTTTTCCAGGGCCCAGCTCAGCGCCCGGTTTCCTCGTGCACAAAGAGTTCAGTGGGTCAGGCAGAGCTGGCGAGCAGCGAGCGAGCAAGCCAGCCGGGGGCTGCCGGGGGCCGGCACACGTGGTACGGCATCCGTGTTAGGAGCATCCCGGCAGCAGCCACGTGCCCGTGCAAAGGCGACACGTCCCCTGCCTCCCCAGGCGAGAATCAGGCTCTTTCCCACCCAAATTGGGGTGGTGGGTGGAGGACGGGTGGTCACGGTCAGCCCTGGCCTTGGGAAGAGCCAGCTTAGCTCTTTTCTGCTCATTTTCTCTTTTTCTTCGCTTCTAGCTCCATCTGACAAGTGAAGGGCACTGGGGACATAATGGAAAGGTGTCCTGGGCCACAGTGGCTCTCTGCCCCGGTAGTGTGCCAGCCAGGGTACTCACTGCCACCCTGTCCCACTGTCACCCACCCCGGCAGGTCCCCGACGGCTCCGGGGCGCAGACTGCACCAGCCGAGCCCGGCCATCAGGCACCTCACCTTCCGAGGACGCGGTGAAAGTTGTCTTTCTTTTTCATCTCATTTCAATAACCAGAGGTCGACCTTGTTTCTACAGGATTATAACTGGAACGACAACAGCAATACCCATCGTGCGGGCGGCGAAACCCACAGTTAAGCCGAAAAAGCTGTTTGCTCCGCGCAACCCACGGCCACCGCAGTGTCCCCAGGTGGTGGCCGCAGTTCTTGGTCCTCACCGGGGCCATCCTGCAACCCCTTCCCTCTGCCACAGCCCCTTCTTGCACAACCCTGCCTCTCTGCTGACGGTTCCACCACCTCGGGGTGCCGCTTTTCCAGCCACATCACTCCCTGGTTCCTCCCCGACCTCCTCCCCCTGCGACCCGGGGGGCTGCTCCCACCCACCCAGTGTGAGCAAAAACTGCTGCCAATCCCACCCAGGGGGGGCTAATGGCCGGGATGGAGCCGGGAAAAGGCTTCGGCACGGCACACAAGGAGGGCTGAGCGTGCCGGGGTGGGTGTGCTCGGGGCACGCGTGTGTGCGCTGGCTGGAGCCGCTTCCCCGGCAGCTGACTGCGGCAGCCGTGGTGGCTTTAATACTCGGTTCCCATCACGGAGAGAGCCCCGGCTTTGAGGAAGGAAAGTCTTACACTTCTACCAACTATTTCAAGACTCCCATAAACACATTTTTGGTTCAGCATTAATGAATTACCTCAATGCGGAGCGACTCATGCCAAATACACGAGCGCGGAGCGTAGAAAAGCCGCTGAGAGGCAGATTTGGCTGCCATTCAGCTGCTGCGATTCGGCACAATTTCTTTTCTCGCTCATAGCAAGAAAACTCTCTCCGCCTGTGGCACCGCGTCCTCCCAGGAACGGGCAGCTGGCCGACAGTTGGGCCCTGCAGAGCCCGGGCACGAGGGGGTCGGTGGCTGCTGCCATCCCTCCCGTTGGCAGAAAATGCTGCTCGCTGGTGTCTGCGCGGGAGACGCGGCCAAGAACTGGGATCCTGCTCCTTCTGCACGCCCAGGCTCGCTGCTCCGGGCCGCCCGACCTCCTCTTGGGCGCTGGGGAAAGGGAAACTGCAATCAGGAGGATTTCTGAGCCTGGGTTATTTTTTTTAGGGGGGGTGGGGAGGTGGGTCGGGGCCACCCGCCTCTGGCCCCGCAGCCACAACTGCCCATGAGCACGGTGCCCCCCTTCCGTGGAGCAGTGAACCCTCACCCATGGCCTCGGTGAGAGTGTCCCCGGCTTTCCCCCAGCAGCAACGGCCCTGCCACGCAGGGGGCTGCCAGGAGATGATGTGACGTGCCCCCCCAGGCCCCACCTTTGCAGAAACCTTTCTCCTTACGGCTCTGCTCTGCGGGTTCCCGACCTCCGCACCCCACTGGGTGTTTGCTCTCCCTTGGTCTTGGAGCATCGTTCAACTGAGGCTCAATTGAGGCCCCATCTGGAGCACTGTGTCCAGTTCTGGGATCTCCAGTTGAAGAAGGACAGGGAACTGCTGGAGAGGGGACAGCAGAAGCTACAAAGATGATGAGGGGCCTGGAGCATCTCCCTTACGAGGAGAGGCTGAGAGACTTGGGTCCTTTTAGTCTGGAGAAGAGAAGACTGAGGGGGGATCTGATCAACACCTATAAATACTTAAAGGGTGAGTGTCAGGAGGATGGGGCCGGTCTTTTTTCAGTGGTGCCCAGCGACAGGACAAGAGGAAATGTGCACAAAGTTGAATATAAGAAGTTCCTCCTAAACATGAGGAGGAACTTCTTCACTTTGAGGATGGCAGAGCCCTGGAAGAGGCTGCCCAGGGAGGTGGTGGGGTCTCCTTCTCTGGAGACATTCCAAACCCGCCTGGACACCTTCCTGTGCAACCTGCTCTGGGTGGCCCTGCTCTGGCAGGGGGTCGGAGGAGATGATCTCCAGAGGTCCCTTCCAACCCCATATCATACTATGATTCTGTGATCCTGTGATTCTGTGACTGAGAGCACCATGGAAAAATGGGCTTGTGCTACATCACGGATGAGGATGCCACTGTCAAACAGGGGAGAGGAGGGGAATTAAGGAAGGCAACACAGCAATCACACCTCCACCTCTGGTCTCAGCCCCAGGGGCTCATCAGCAAAGGCTGAGCCTGTTATTGCCTCTCTGCTCCCTAAAACAAAACTCCAGCTGCAGGCGAGCAGGGGAGAGGGGATGACCGGCTGCACCCCTGCACCCACCGAGCCCTGCGGCCGGCTGCAGGAGGGGTGCCCATCCTCTTCCTCGCCGGGAGAGCCGATGCAGCAGCGCAGGATGTCTCCATCTGGGAAAGGTTTGCTGTTCTCAAGAGCTGCTGTGGCTCCCGACATGTTTTAACTTAGCGCGAGGCATTACCTCACCAGGCCGCCGCAGATGGCAGATGGCAGATGGCTGCTGGCTGCGCCGCGCTCCCCTCTCCCCTCTCCCCGCTTCGTCTGCAGCCCCTGCACCCAGCGCTTTCGGCTTGGATTTTCCAGAAAGTGGCCTGTTTGCTCACAAGATCCTGGGGAGATGTTTGCCTGGTTTCTGAGCATCACCCCGGTCAGGCCTGGAAGAAAAGGAGCACTTTGCAGCATCCCAGGAGGAAGGGGAGTCCTGCAGCATCCCTGGAAGAATGGGAGCCCTCCAGCATCCCTGGAGGATGGGATACCCTTTGCAGCATCCCTGGAAGAAGAGAAGCCCTTTCCAGAATCCCTGGAGGACGGGGTACCCTTTGCAGCATCCCTGGCACCAACAGCCTTTGCCAAAGCTCACAGCCCAGCTCCTTGCGCACGTGGTCTCGTGGCCACCTCTCTTCTTCACCAAGGCTTTCACTGCCCAGCAGAAAGGATGAGGATGTTGCTGAGAGCAACTTCACCTTCGTATAGACAGGGAAACCCTCAGTGCCAAACCCAAGTGGAAGAAAGGGGTTTTGGCTCAGAGGGGGTTGGGTGCTGCTGTGGCTCTGTGCCTCAGTTTCCCCAAGTGCTGTTCAGGACACAGGGCAACCCTCTCTCCTCTGGCTCTCCAGAGACAACAGTCTCCCTGTCAAAGGGCAGGATGTATCAGGGTAATTCTGACAGAGTGCTGCTTTCCTGAGAGAAAACAATAATAATAATTACAATAATACTACTAAGAATAACGAAAAGGGCCCGAGTGCTTTCCTTCCCTGCAAGGAGAGCAACAAATTTTGCTTTTTGGTGCTATATTGGGGACATCAAGGGAAGGGAAATGAGCATGAATGTGCTGCATTTGCAGCTCAAAATCCCAAGAACTGTTGGATGTGTCCCCCCCCAAACTGGCCTAAAAATGAGATGTAAAAGCTTGCCATAGGCAGCATCTTTTTCTTCACTTTTGTGATTTCAGAGCATCCCTGCTGCTGCAGCTCAGGGAAAAGGGCAGAAAATCCCCCGGCAAAGGAGCTGGGGCTGGGGGACTCTGCGGGGACGCAGGGTGGGAGGAAGAGGATGGCATGGACCCCCCCCAGGGATGAAGGCTGCGCCGATGCCGGGGATCCCTGCGGCTGGCGGGGTGCGGGGGGCCGAGGGCAGGAGGGAGGCGGCGGGGAAGGGCTCCAAGGGGAAGGCTTTGTTCACGGGCCAGCCGGGAGCGTGCGAGGGCCTCCGGGTTCCAGCCTTTCTCCTCCACTTCGCTCCCGCTGTGCGCGGGAGCCGGGCCAAGGTGGAGCACGGCGGGGTGGAGCGGGTCCCCGAGGAAGGCAGGGGACAGCCGCGCATTTAGCCCTTAAATTGCCTGGGAAAGCGGCTCTGTCTTTCCGTCTCCCTCCAGCGCCCTTCTCTCACCGAATCCGAGGATGTTTCCCAGGCTGCTGGCCCCAAACACCTCCACCTCTGCCCTCCTCCTAACGACCCCTCTCGCACGGCCCCGTCCAGCCTTGCTGGGGTCTGAAAGCCCTCGGGAAGAATAAGCTCACGACGGACCAGCCCTCCGTGGCGTGCTCGAGCTGGAGAAATAAGGTTAAAGGCTCTTATCTGATGGAGCCGCAGCCTTGCCAAAGCCTGTTGCTATCAGCTCGGGACACATGTGCTATTGGCAAAGCTTCGGGGACACAATAATACAAACAGTTTTCATTGTCGAGTCAACAATGATGGGAGAAGGAGCCTGGTGCTATTACCGGTATAAAAGGCGCGCTGTAGGAAAGCGCAGGACAGGAGGATGCAGTCGGGATCAACAGCGGGGTTGAGCAGATTACAGTTATATTTGTGTTCGGGAAGGAGAAACCTTCCATCCCCAGTGGGCTGGAGCCAGGAGGATGGAGCCGGGGCCGGGGGGGTGTCGGGGGGGGTTAGACTGCAAGGAAAAAAACTCTTTGAGCGGGGCTGGAAGCAGTTTTAGCAAAGTGCTGATGGCAGCGGGTTTGGACAAGGGCAGGAGGCAGGTTTGCTCGGCCGGCTCATGGGAAGGGAAGAACCTCATGGCTGTCCATGATGGAGCAGGGGTTGCAGGGCGAGGGAGGTTCCCGCAGGGACACCCCCAGGTGTGTGGGATCCCTCTGCACCCTCTCACTCTAAAGTCTGTGTATTTGAAAAAGCCCATGCCAGCGTGCGCGGGGTGGAGGGGGGATTTGGCACAGGCTGCACCCAGTCCCTGCTGTCATCTGGGCAGATGGGGAGAAGGTCAGTGCCCCCGTGGGGGGTGGCATGTGGGGACCACGCAGTAGCTGGACGTTTCGGAGGGAGAATCATCCTTCCAACCCCCGTGGCACATCCCCTCACACTCTTCCTCCTCAGCATTTCCCGGGCCCCTGCCAACCCAAATGTGGGATTCTGCAGCACACACACTCCCAGGCTGAGGTGGATGTGTGGGATGGGAGGGTGAGTGGGATGGGGACACTGTCCTGCCCTCCGCAGCAGCCCCTATGGGGCTGCCATATGCCCCCGGCTCTACTTGGCCGGTCCTGGTGCCGTGCCGTGTCCCTGGGACCAAGCAAGGTCCTGATCTGTGATGCCACACACCGGTGAGGGCACAGAGAGGGGGCTCAAGGGATGCAGGACCCAAAGTGCCAGACAGAGCGGTCTCCGGCCACCCGGCTCGAAGAGGACAGGGAAGGGCTGGTCAGCAGACGTGTCCACACCTTCACCTCGGTGCCATCCTGCACTCTCAGACGTGGCCGGTGAGGTGACAGGGAGCATCACCTCGGCCATTCCCATGGCGATGAGGAAGATTGCCCTCTGTCATGCCGTGGTGGCAGGGAGACAGGGGGCACAAAAGCCCCCACACCGTGGTAGGATGGGACAAAGCTAGAAAGCCGGGCAGGAGGTCAGGAACTTACTGGCTGCTGCCAGGGTCCGAGCGGGTCGGGGCAGCCATTCCCACCGGGAGCAATGATGTCAGGCGGTGGCTGCAGCCGGGAGGCAGGAAGCCCGACGCAGCCAGCGAGTCTGTCCTCCCCGGCCTTCCCCTTGTGTTGTCGTGAACAATGCACCCCGTGGCAGGGACGCCGCGAGGCTGGCCCTCCCGCACCCGCCACCGGCCCGGCGTGGCCACCTTGCAGCCGCGCTGGCACCCTGGTCACTGCTCGGCGGCGGGTGCTGCTCCCCATCCAGCTGGGATGCGGGATGGTGCCGGAGCTGCAGCTTTCGAGGGGGTTTTGGTGTGCATGCAGCAGCCCTGCGAGGTCTGCAGGGAGGAAAACGTGGCGTGCATTTGTCACGGCCTGCACCCGACTGCCACTGTGCCTCCCTACATGGCACATCTGGCTCCAGCAGGACACACGCGCTGGTGAGCCCCAGAGGAAGCCCTTGGAGAAAGGATGGCGGTGCCAGCTGCTGGCCTGGCCCTCTCCTGCTCCCCGCTCAGCCGGGGCAGGGTAAATACCCACCTCCAGCATCCAGCTGTGCCTGCCCCGTGTCCAGATATTCCATCTGGAAGCAGCAACAGCAATGACTCAAATGTGCCAGGGGAAGCTCCAGCAGGCTGAGGCGCTCGGTGATGCTGCGAGAGGCACCCTGGGCTGCATCCCCAGCCCCGTGGCCAGCAGGGTGAGGGGGGGGATTCTGCCCCTCTGCTCTGCTCTGGGGAGACCACCCCCTCCCAGGGCTGTCTCCAGCTCTGTGGTCACCAGCAGCAGAAGGACATGGACCGGTTGGATCAAGTTCAGAGGAGGCGACGGAGATAATGCGCAGGTTGGAGCCCCTCTGCTGTGAGGACAGGCTGAGAGAGCTGGAGATGTTCAGCCTGGAGAAGAGAAGGCTCCAGGGAGACCTTAGAGCCCCTTCCAGTCCCTAAAGGGGCTCCAGGAGAGATGGGGAGGGACTCTTCATCAGGGAGGGGAGCCATAGGACGAGGGCCAATGGTTTTAAACTGAAAGAGGGGAGTTTTAGATGAGATATTACAAAGAACGTCTTTGTTGTGAGGGTGGTGAGAGCCTGGCCCAGGTTGCCCAGAGAAGCTGTGGCTGCCCCATTCCTGGAGGGGTTCAAGGCCAGGTTGGAGGGGGCTTGGAGCAACCTGGTCTGGTGGGAGGTGTCCCTGCCCAGGGCAGGGGGGTTGGAACTAGAAGATCTTCAAGGCCCCTTCCAACCCAAACCATTCTACGATGATTCTATGCAGAAGAGCTTCTCCGGGCTGGGGTTCCACTGGGGCGAGGGGAGGCACAAGCCCCTTCTCTACTCTCCCAACCCGGGCAGCCAGGGCTTGGTTTTGTCCCCGTGCACCCAGTGGGCACTGGGAGCAGGCAGGGTGATGGTAGCCAAGCGGGGGGCTACAAACGGGGTGGCTGGGACGGGACGAGGCGCCTGGTCGTGAACACCCAGAGGGAAAGGGGCTTCCTGAGTGGGGCCAGCTAAAGGATGGCCCCAAGGACTCCAGCTCGGCCTCTCCCTCCACCCCACCCAGCACACCCTTGTTTTCGCCGAGGTGCCTCCGCGCCGGGGACGCGGCGAGCTGCGTTTGCCAGCGGCTGGCAGGGATGTCCGTGCTGGTGCCGACAGGCCGGCTGGCATGCTTTCCCCCGGGGAGGCTTTAGCAGGAGGCTGTGCATTTCTGGGAATTGTGTCAGGCGGGGAAGGAGGTTATTGTTCGAGCTGCAAGTGTGCGGCGGCGCTGATGAGATCAGGGCTCGCTGCTGGGCCGTGGGGCAGCTGAGCCGGCTGCAGGGCCACCCGTGAGGCGATAAGGGGGAGAAGGCTCTTCTCCGCCATCCCATTGCTGCAGGCAGAGCTGGAGAGCAAAGGGCACAGCAAAACCCCGGTGACCTGGCTCTGCTCGGCCTCGCTGTGCACTTTGGGGGGATTCAAAGAGGGGGATGGAGGCGGCAAGGCAGGGTGGACACTGCCTTCGCCCCCCGGCATGCCATGGTGCAGCTGCTTACCCTGCAGACTCGTCCTCCCAGTTCTCCCAGTTAGCCCAGGCAGAACCCTCAGGGTCATGAATCCCAGTCCTAGGAGCCCCGATAGCTTTTAGGTCACGGGTGTCCCTTGTCCCCGCCATGAGTGCCCCCCAGGGCTCCCTGCAGCCGTGCCGAAGCAGCTTTTGCTCCAGCCATGGATAGAGGAAGCTGAACACTGCCTGGATGTCACCCTTTGCCTCTGGTGGGCAGGAGGAGGTGTCTGTATGGGCACAGTCCTTGTGTCCCCATGGTGGTGGTGATGGAGGGACCGTCATGGCCACCAGCCCACGGCTGAAACACCGAGGGCCTTGTGATTTGGCAGGGCAGCTCAGGGGAGGGTGTTTCTGAGAAAAAGCCCCCCCATGACCCCCCAGACCTCCTGGCTGAGCCTCTCCTTCCTCCCTCTCTGCCAGTCGATCCCTGTCTCCAGCTCCTCTGAGGTCTCTGCCACGTGCCTGCTCCTTTTGCAGAGAGGACACAGGTCCCGTCGATCCCAAACTCTGTGGGAAACAATATCAGAGCTCCGTTTGCAAAACCGCTATGAGGAAGGGGCTGGGGGGGTCAAACCCCTTTGCAATCCCTTGCTATGGGTGAGCTGAGAGGTGCCACATTAGCCCATGGGAAGCTAACCATCCTCATCCCCCTCCTCCTCGGGAGGACGCCTCCATCTAGGCGCCAGGGCTTTTGCCACAGAGCTGGAGGGGGACAGAGCTGCTGCCTCGGAGGGGCACCGCCATCCGGAGAGCCTCCCCACCGCCCCGGTCTGGAGATCACGCCGGTGAGCAGGGAGAGCATAGGAAATGCTCCACGGGAAAGCCCTGTGTGAGAGCCCAGGAGCCCCTGCCTTCCCACAGCAGACTTATCAAGGCACCAGTTCGGAGTGGCGCTTTCCATGGGCCAAAAGGGAAGTGCATACACACCAGACTTCTCGGGGTCAAGGATGCTGGGCAAGCAGCGAGCCGAGAGGCTGCAGGGGGCAAGGGAGGGAACCGGGGCGTGGGGAGGGAGACACAAATAGCAAAATGAATGGCTTGAACTTCCTATGTTTTATGGAGGCGAATAAAAGGAGACAGAGAGGGGGAGAGAAAGGAGACCCGAGCGCTTGCACACGCTCTCACGCACACACGGGCCAGCCCAGAGCCCGCTGGTGGCCAGCGTGGCCCGGGAGCCTGCACCCACTTGGCTGGCCCGGCTCTGGGACGGCTGCTTGTCTGGCCCAGCGTCCCCCAAGAACACCTCGCAAAGCGTGACAGGCTGCTGCTTAGCACTCCGTCCTCCCCCTGCCATTCTCATTTTGAACAGCAGCCAGTATAATTAAAGTCATTAGAAGGAGGAGATTTAGGGAACATCCAAAGTGCCTCGGAAGAGCATCTGCAAAGCTGGAGGTCCAAACTCCACCCTGGCGCTCGCAATGAGCAGGGCCCAGGGGAACCATCATCTCCTCCGCGTCCTCCCTTCCATGCTCTCCCTCTTTTGCAGGGTGGCAGAGGCTGGGCTACCACACGGGGTGGTCCTGGCTACGTTCCCCTCCACGGCTGTTGCCCGCTACAGCCAAATCCTGCAGCCCTTCCTGGTGCGGGACTTGTCCCAGGAGGTCCAGATGGTAGTGTCCCCAGGCGTGGGCTGCTCACCAGCAGTTCTGGGACAGATGCGGTGGGGAGCGGAGGACACAGAGCTTCTGTGGGCTGCTCTGCTGCAGCGGCACGGATGGAGCCTGCGCTATCTCCCGCAAGCCACGGCGGTTTGGAGGGTCTGTGCCACAAGACGAGGTGTAGAGAGGTCCTTTGACTCCTTAGAGGAGAAAACAGGATGGTCTGCCAGACAGAAATGCAAGCCACCATGGGGGCTAAATTCTCCAGGTTTCTTAAGTGTTCAGATGAAGCATTTTGGCCTCCAGGGTCAAATGTCCCTGGTGCCAGGGCCAGGAGACTGAGGACATCAGACAACTGCAGTGAGGAGGGGGCCAAAAGGCAGGATGCCCACCTCTGTTCTGGGGCTGGATGAGGGCTTGGGGTCTACCTTCTGTCCGCTGTTCCCTGCACGGGGTCTCTCACTACCAGCTCAGAGCCCAGTGTGTTGCCCAGGGACAGCCAACCTTCCTGTCCCTATGAGCTGTGACCCCCAAACTGAGATCCTGGAGACACGGGCACACCCCAAAATTAGGGGGTGTCTCAGGACAGAGCTTCCCCGGGGGTCTCGTGGTGGGTTGGTGGGCAAGGCTGGGCCCTGGAGGGCTTTCTCCTCTCTGCCTTCTCCAAAAGTGGCCCAGATTGAGCCTCCAGTGGTTGGGAGCAATAAAAAGGGTGGGGTTTGGTGGCCGATCTCCAAACGAATGATGGTGAACTTGAATCAGCAAGGAAAGCAAGGAAAGCTCATCTGACCTGATCCAGCCCATCCGCTGGGGCCAAATCAGCTGAGAGTCACTTGGGAAATGCTGTAGCTCATGGGAAAAGCAGGTGAGATTTTGTGGGGTTTTATTTTGCGGCAAACTCTTCTCCTGGGTCCACCAGCTCTGCCTGTGGAGGGGAGCTGCCAGCAAGGCACCATGTACAGAGACTTTCACGGTGCCTCTTGGTGTCCAGGGGTCAGCTAAACCCCCTCCCAACCTCTCCCCCGCGCCCAGCTCCAGCGACAGACTCGCCCCTGCTCCGTTTTTAGCACATTCAAGTAGCTGCTTTCACAAGAGGTAAAACAAAGTTCATGGATCCGCTGACAGATCAGCCCAAGCGGGAATTTCTCTGGGAATTCCTGCAATAGCAGGTTGGCTCCCGCGGAGGTGGAGTTTCCTCTGGATCTACCTCCACCCAGGCTTGGGGAGCGCTCCGGCCACCGGCTCCACGCTCGGGGGGCTGGGCTGAGCGACGCCACTGCTGCTTCCCAGCCAAGGTCAGCCAGAAACCCTCCCCGCTCCGCCAAACGCCTGTCCCGTTAACCCTTGGGAAGAGCGGAGCCGCGGGCCGGGCAGGGTTGGGCTGCAGAGCTGGCCCGTGCCCGTGGGCGAGCAGGGGCAGGGGGCACGTTCCTCTCCCACCATCACAGGGCTGCCGGCGTGTGGATTCCGTGCCATTGTGTCCCTCGGGGACCCGCTGCCAACCAGGCAGTCGCGGGGCCTGGGCGAGGACGGCCGGCCGCGGCGGGAGGCCGGCGTTGGCAGGGGTGACGGGTTTCTCGCTCGGAGGCAGGGAGCGACGGGGGTGACAGCGCTCAGCATCAGTGACTGTGCTCTCTGGAATCCGAGACACGTCCCCGGCCATACTTGTGGTCAGGAACCATCTTGGCGCTGCAGTGATACAAACCACAGTCACAGTGGCAGCAGTGCCGCTCGAGCGCGCCTCTGATGCCAAGGACCGGCGTGACCCGACCCCACACACGGGACAGGCAGCTGCCCCGCTTCCAAGGACCTCCAGAAGGTCCCCTTCTTGGGACTTGTTTCCTCCTCCCTCACAGAGGTGGGCCTCTTCAAAATGGCACCCCCTGACTTCACGGCCAGACCCTGCCAAGGGATGGAGGCTTTCCAGATGCTGCAGAGGCTCCAGACGGCGGGTTGGAGGGAGCTCGCGTTCGCAAACATGGGGCCAAGCCAAGAAGTTTCAAGGTAGCTCCAAGTGTCGTGCCAGGGAGCGGGTCTGGAGCTCAGGTTTGGTCTGGAGCCACCTCTGCTGGTTCAGGGATGACTCGAAATGTGTCCCACACATCTGGGGAGAAGCTCTTGCCCCAAGGCGATCCCATAGTTCTGTCCAACTCCACGTGAGCTGCCATAAAGAACAGCAAACTGGCAGCTTTAGGTAGCCCTATCGGGAGGTTTTGGGGGACAGCCACCCAGCAGAGGTTTAGCACCGATCTGTTCAATACTCCCCGCCTTTGTGTGCTGGTAAAGCTAAAATCTGCCCTCAGGGACTCAGCTGTCACAGGAGAGAGCAGGGATGGAGCTGAGCTGAAGGAACCCTGCTTCCCAACACCTAAATTCTGCAGCCTGAGGCCACACGTAGCCCATCTCCATGCTTTTGCTAGATCTGCAGCCCCGCCGGGGCAGGACACGGCCGCTCTTTACCAGCACAGTCAGGGCCTTCTCCAAAACATCCATGCTTGGCAAGGGGCTGCGGAGCCAGCTGTGCAGGAGGAGGCACCGAAGTTCTCCTGGAGCCAGGAACCAGCTGGGGAGAGCAACAATATTCAGCGGCGAGTCCCACGGCGCAGCTCCCGGGGGGACGCGCCGCCCTCGCACAGAGTACGAGTGCCACCTACAGGGGGGCTCCGTGCCCCGGCTTGGGCACCCCCAAACCATCCGGCCCCTCTCCACCCTTCTGTTAATTAGTCTCAAGTCCCTAAGGCCGTGCTGGGCCGTCCGCATGGCCCCACACCTCGGTTTAGCCAGGCCAGCGGGCTAACCGTGGCCGCTGAGGGCAACCCGCCGGGTGGTTGCGGCCATGGGTGATATTCCTGCTGCACTCGATCGCTGCTGGAGCTGCTCCCCCGGCTGCTGACTCCTCTCCTCTGTCAAGCGGTGCTGCTGCCTGGGCCACGGTGGCTCCATGGTCACTGGCCCACCTGCGGCTCCATGAGCATCGGCCCACCTGCGGCTGGGGTAGGGAGTGAAGCGGGGCCCACCTGTGGCAGGGGCTGGGCAGGTTATAAAGGGCAGGGCTCGCCACTGCCTTCTCCCAGCCAGGCTGGGCTGTGGGTGGGCGGCCACTGGGGGCCCAGCTCAGCGAGCCCTCAGTGGGGGATCCCTCAGGGATGGGGCTGCCCCTGCCTTGGAGATGCTGTGCCCCCACCATCAACCCCCATCAGCTCAGCCGCCGCGACGACATATTGGGACACGCCTGCGGT